>CM034466.1:11519435-11878565 GCA_019925255.1 Litchi chinensis
TAACAATACGAATAGCTTCATGCCGTTGTTGCTCAGAAGGTTGCCCAAACATGTCCTGCAATGACTTCAGTATCGGAGTTGTTATTGTCATTGTCTCGTGCTTGGTAGCAAGCACCTCAAACATCCGTACTAGCAAGTAGCAATAGACCTTCTCATCGATTGTGAACCATTTCTGATAGGCCTTGCGCACAGCACATCCAGCATTTTCTGCTGGCTAGGGAGGACAAAGCTGAGTCATGAAAAATTTAAGGTCTTCACAGACTAGGACTGCGTTCATGTTACTTTTCCATTTGACATAATTTTTCTCATTAAGCTTATCATTAACTAGAATAGAAATCAATGGAGATACCATTGTTGAAAATAAATAAAATACAAGATATTTAATACCAATTTGAAAAAATTAATATCATGTAACTTTGGCATGAAATTAAACCTGATGCATGATACACGAATAATGAATTAGAAAATACCCTAGAAAATAATTACTATGTCACGATAATCTAACATTCCATAAATAAGTGCTGCCGTAGGGTAGGTTAAATATTTGTATGTTAGAACAAGACATTCTCAATTAAATAATATAACAAAATAACTCTTATTTCTATATTATTTAACTACCATTTTTCGGTCAGGAAAATAATTAACAATTAATTATTTCTTTTATGAGTGTAACCCATCATTTTAGATTCCATGGACTTAACTCAAGAATTGCCACCGTAGGGTAGGTCAATCCCAAGATACATCTAGGAATCCTATCCGTTAGGAAGTCAACCTTGATCAACTTAAATGGATACCACTCGTAGGGAGACGATAACAAAGTCATCTCAAGACGCTTTTAAGTTTCACGGTGTTGAACTAATGATTGAGACCGCGAGATATATTGTCATATATCTCTCTCCCACTCATTATTTTAGGGTTAGGGTTTTCTATTAAAAATTCCTAGTAATCGTCTTAGATTATTAACAGCTAAGAAGATAATCTAAATTACTAAGAATTTGTGAGTTAATAAAGTTCCGAACTTATTAACACTTAATGAATTACCGGACTTTTAACACTTAAAAATCTAATTTCAATTTATAAATCTAATTTAAATAATAAAAATTATAAAGACTAGATTTAATATGAAGTTACTTGATTTTAACTAATTAAAACCTAATCCACATTATGAATGTCAATTATTGAAATCATATTTCTAATTTGAAACCTATGATTTTCAACTAAAATCAATTCAAATTATTTAAAAGACATTCTATGTATTATTCTTTTATTTATACTAATAAACAATTTAATAGTAAAATAAAATAATACATATTATGCATGTCATATTATAATGCAATGAGTAAGCACTCTTTATTCTATATGACATATTTTATGCATGGTTATATTATCAACAAATTATTCAATCATCGCATGATAAATAATTTAAATAAATAACATGTGTATGATTGGATTCTTTAGTTTTAAAAACCTAAATCTAATTTCAAGATTACATAAATTAACCAAGGTATTTCTTGACCTTCACTTGTAGTCTTTATAGTCTTCAACGTCTTCATGGGCTTTATTAGGCCCAAAATTAAATCCAATTTAATAATCAAGAATATCCATCAAATGAATTGAGCTAGAAACCCATTTCTTGATTTTTAAATTCAATAAAAATGATCCAAAATGAGTGAACAATTTTTAATAATTTTACAATTGAAAACGGAAAACCCCAAAATTATAAAACACATAAACTTAGGGGCTGCTAAAAAATATTAATCTGCCAAGTGTCGCACATATACACGTGCAATGCCTAAACATGCACTGTGTGGAACAATTGCACATACAGTGCAATGTATACATGCTTGTGCTGCGCAAACAGCAACCATGCATTAGGTGCACAAAAAAACAGAAAAAAATAAGTTGATTAAAAAATATGTGGTATCATCTGTGCACACATGTTTGCATCACATTTGCAAATTTGCATCTGCGTTGTGCCAACAATCTAGTTGAGCCGTTCAAACAGCTCTCTACTGTGCTAGGCTGTTCAAAACAGCTGTGTTACAATAGTTTTTCGCACCATTGACAGCCCACGCCGCACGAGACTAGAAAACCTCATTAAAAAAAAAAAAAAAAAAAAACTGGTTCAAAAACAGTTTTTCTGTGTGCAGTAAACCAATTTTTTTATGCACTGTTGTCCTCCCATTCAAGCACAACCAAACTGGACCGCAACTGCCCAGCAGTTTCAGCCGTTTAAACCACAATGTTCGCCCACAATAGCATCAATCTTCGCGATTAATTCTTCGGGAAAAAAAAAATCCTAAATCTATGAATTACAATAGAAAAAATAAATGCCACAAACCATTTACAAATTTAATCAAATTAAATTAACCAAAGAACTATACAATTAACGATTATATCATGCAATCTTCATTCATCAAACATGAATACAAAATATATCACATCATAATCAAATAAAAAATAACAGTGTCTACTCAATGATATACAAATCAATACAAAACATATTATTTAAAATCATTGTTTTATTGGAACCAGACTTTGATATCAATTGAAGGGAAAAAAACAACAATTGTTTTTATAAAAATAAGAAATTTGCGTAACATTAAGTTTTAAAATTTTTTTTAGAAAACTTAAAAACCCTAGATTGATAAAACAATAAAATAAAATAATAAAATCAAATAAAGATAAAATCTAGTACTTTTTGTATTGATCTCTGTGGATTACTCACCACCTTGCCTTCCTTGATATGTCTTTACACTAAAAAACAAGTGAGTGGACAAAATTATATAGAATTGTACTCATTTTCTATTGATTTCTTTTCTAAAAAGAACAAACAATATATGTAAGAGGTGAGTATTGATTTTGGTTTTTCTGTATTATATTGTAGAAAGAAATAAGTTCTTTTTATTTCAAAGAACATATAGCAAAACCAAAATATAACTTCTATTAGAAAAAGAAGACTATTTATTTTCTATTTATAGACAACCAATTAAGGTTTTAATTAATCAAAATTAATATTAAACCCTAAGTTGATTAAAATTAAACTTTTATCCCATATAACATAATTAATTCAAAATTAATTCATGTTATATTTTGAAATTGAACTTGTGACCTATAATTAATTCATAATTAATTTATACCCGGTTACTGCTGAAAATCGAATTCAAGACCTCTTATAAAATTAATTAAATAATTATTAATTCATAATTAATAATTAACTAATTAATAATTTGAATAATCAATATTATTCAAATACCAAGTGAACACATATCTTGTTACTTATGTAACAACTATAATTGGATGATCCAATTATAATATTCTATATACACGTTTCTTATAGTGAAATGAGCTATCAAAGAGACCTGATGGACCTACAGTTTTGAGCTCCAATAATATTGGAATTATTAATTAAACTTTTTAATTAAAAAATTCACTATTATTAATCTTAGAGTTACTCTACTAAAAACCTAAGATTGTACTCTCAAAACTATAGATATTTTTTTATAATTTGAAAATTTCAGCATCTATTGATATAATCACTATATATGATTTGACCCTCCATAAATAGTTCATAATTAGAGCCAGGTCAAAATATCCGTTTTACCCCTCTAATTATATCTTGATCTTTAAGTATCATTAATTCTCTAATGAACAATATATTCATAACAACTTATGAATTTATCTTTCTGTTTACATATTAATATAAAGTTGAGCGCTCTTATTGTTCAATACCTAAATCAACCCTTAAGAGAACTATTTCTCTACTTATCACAAGGAGTGGATTCCACTATTGTATAGAATATTCCTAGCTACTTACTAAATAATATCCCTAAAGTACGAAGTTATTGATCGAGCATATACATCGATCTCATCCATGTAAATCAAATGTCATAACTCAACAAGAAGGAGTCCATAATACACTCAGGATTAAGGTCAATTTATATACAATCATCTAATCAATAAATATAAATCTCTAAGTTTAACGGATATTAATTAGAAACTCATGTTTATCGTGGTCTAGTCCTATATAATCTTTATTATATAAAGTGCCTCCATTTCCATGTCACTATATGAATAGTCTCAAATAAAACTATTATACCGAATACGAAATGGACTGCAACTGTAGATTTACCACAAACAAAGTACTGACTTCGTTTGTTTTCTACGAACTCTTTAGATTACTTCTCTCAAACTAAATCTGCTTGTATATAACAATTATATACTTAGTTTGAAAATACATCAGTAATCAATGATGTTTCTCATGATATATACAATTTTTGCAAAGTATATAAATTGAATAAAATGAATACTTTATTATTATTTATTAAAACCTTTTACATAATTACAAGTTCTTAGGGCACAAAACCCAACAAAAACACTAAACCAGACATGAACAATCCATCACACAAGTTACAACAAAATCTAGTTTCACTAAACTAATTCAAGAACATTCAACAAAAAACCAAAACAAAAAGAAAAAAAAAAAGCAAACACTTCATTAATTCCTGCAATAATACAATATTTTGCTTGTGAAATGCCTAAACATCCCCTTAGGAAAACAAACATATGGTCAAACAAAGATAAAGCATTAGTAATTTACACTATCAGAATCGGTTTTTTTTTTTTTTTTTTTTTGTTATCAATGTATTTGGAGAAACTAAATCCCCTTTTCATTTTTCACAAAGTAATCAATTTCACTAGTAACCTTAAAACAAACCCAATCTACATTTTCACATTTTTCCTCCATTTTTGCTCCATTACTTGGCGACAGTAAGGAACAGGAATGGGGAGAGGAGAAGTGATGGGCAACAGTGATTAGAGAGGAGAAGCGATGAGCAACAACAATCGATGAGGTGATACAAGTCGACAAAGACGACATCGTGAGTCAACAAATATGGGCTTGGTGTAGTGGAGGGTGAGTGAGAGTGAGGGGAGATAGTGATGCGACAGCGAGCGACGGAGACCAAAAGAAGTATGAGACTAAAAGGAGCAGAAGAAGAAGACCAAAAGAAGGAGGAGAGACTACCAGATGTGAGAGACAGAGTAGAAGAAGAAAGAGATGAGGTTAGAGAGAGAGAGAGTGATTGGAGCAAAAGACAAGAGATTGGTGAGTTTCAAAGAGAGAAATTGGTTTGATTAGAGAGAGGGGGTTGAGTGATTTTTATTCAATAATTTTTATTTTTTTAACTTTTAAATAAAAATTATCTTTATATTTTATATTTTATATTTAATATTATTTATTTTGATTTTTTATATTTTATTTAATATTTTTTAATTAATTTTCTTCGTATTTTTGTTTTTGCCTTTAGAATCAAATGTTCAACCATATCTATTTAATTAAATCTATTACTGTCAGAGACATTATTGTCATTTTATATGCCTTTAGGCGGTATTTTTGGTGTTTATTTTAAAGTTAGACGATATTTTGAATAAAAACAAACCATATAAGAGAAAATGGATAACATATCAAAAGTTAGGAGATTTTTTAGGATTATTCCTAAAAAGAAAAAGAAAACATGTAGACATAAGATGGTCTATCAAGCATACAGATGCAGACTTCACCATTAGTGGCAAAAATAAATAAATAAATAAATAAATAGACGATATGTTTCACCCACCAATTATATCCTCCATACATCATTTTTATTTTTTGAGATCTGGAAGCTTCATTAACACAAGTCTTGCAATTCATGCATCACAAGTTTTCCACTCAAAGCAAGGTCCCTAAAAAGAATTATAATACCTATTATGCACACATATTACTAGTTCTTTTCCTTTTCCAGTTTGGCATAACAGCTAAACCAATTCTGGTAGGTCAAGAGCCGTAAATTAGATCTACTCTTAAGTCTGGGCATGATGGCATAACTAGCGGTCACAAGCAAAGCACGAGGTCAAAATTACACCAAATATCTTGGAAAAATCCTTCTGAGACATTAAATTCTATATTAATTGCCACTAAATAGCTAACAAATAGTCACATAGATTGGCCTTTTTCATAATTTTATTTTTTCAACTTTTCCATAATTGAAGGGTAACTTCATCTTTTTGCACACTGTAACTATTAGAATCCACTTTTTACTAACAAAGTTAACAAAATGGGCAAAATAGGATTTGTCCAAATAATAGTTGGTAAATTAGTTGTTAGATCAAACAACAAAGGAATATTAGAATTATCCTTTTATTTGAAAGGTCCTTTAAATTTCCCTCTACCTGTAGATTTTATTTTTTTCTCATCCATTTCCTTTTGTTTCCTTCTCTTGAGAGCATCCGGGATATTTCCCTCTAGTTTTGCTTCTCCATTTCGACTTGTTCTTCTTAAGCTATTGTACTATTACAAGAGTAGAATGTTCACATTGTGCTTGCTATTATAGATGGTTTGTTTTCTAAAAGCTTCTCTAGACAACAAAGTGATCAATAATGGTTTGGTTTATGCAATTTTGTTTAAATTTGTTGCCTTTCTTTCATATATATCTAGATATGTTATTTGTTTTTACACCAAATGCATGCTCATAACTTTGATTTGCTTCTTTGAATTCCACGAATTTTTCTTTAGTTTTTGTGTTCTTGGTGCTTGTTATTCTTTTTTTTTTTTTTTTTTTTTGATATTTTTATTTGATTAAATTGATGTGGGTTTTTCTTCTTATTTTTAAGGAACATCATTTTAGGGTCATTGCTCTTGACATCGATGTAAGCTTCGTTTGACTCCTTGAGATTTGATTTTTTTATCAAAGAAACAACTTCCCTATTTTAATTTAAAAAACACTTGTATACGGGGAAACTTTGGTATGTGTAAAAATTTTTTAACTAAAATTTGTAATAAAATCATTATGTATACAAATTTTTTTTACATATATTAAAATTTTTTTAATTAAATTTAAATTTTATGTGTAGGCCAATTTTTATTCAAATAATCATGAATGGGTCAATGGAGCAGGACTTATTACCATTCATACACTTGGCAACTCTAGCCAACTGTATGGCCCAATGAAATTATGGATTGCAGATAGCACACCAAAATATTATCTTTGTCTTGATCATGAACACCATTGACACAAGCAATGGCGGACCCAGACATATGTGTTAGAGGGGCACTTTATAATAAAGTAAAATAAAATAAAAATTAATTAAGATAAAAACAATTATAATTCATATGAGTTATTTTATTTATGAAATTTATCATATAAAGACAGAAAAACTCTTAACATATATTGTTAAATGTATATTCAAACTCTTATCACGAGTATGAAAAGAAAATATACCAACTATTTAAACTATGTATGAAGGTGCGATTCACACCTAGTTAAATATATTTTTATTTTTTAAATTTGATAATGATAACCTTTATTATTTTATCGAATAAATCCCATAAAATAACACAAACACTGATGAGTTTATGCACTAGCACTAAAGAATAAAAATACATTCATAACATTTACTAAGTTATGAACAAGATGTGAAAGAAACTCAAAAATTAAAAAATTAAAGAAAAATTAGTCAGTAATTTATATAAATATGATATAGTTTGTGATAAAAAAAATATAGTTTGTGATAACTAACAATAATTGTTTATAAATGTAAAAAAGAAAAAAATTATTCATAGTTCATAATAGGTTATAAAATTTTTCGAAGTCAAAACATTTGATGCTTGAAGATTTGCTCGATTGGTAAATATTTATATCATTTATTTCTACAACTCATTTTCAAACACCAACAAACTCACACATTCATTATCTTTGAAAAAAAAAAAAAAAATTGTTCATTATCCTTGAAAACAGGAAAAAAAAAAAAAAGAATGTGTAAGGGAGAAAGGGAAACAGCATATGTGGAAGTTCATTATATCATTTTTAATATATTAAAAAAATAATAAATAAAAAAAAAAAAAAGGAGCAACAGCACTTTACACTTATATAATATATGTACTGTTCGTTATTTAAAAAATAAAAAATAAAACAGAGACAAGCAGTAGGACTTATGTAATCTGATTCGAACCAGGGACCACACTAACAAAGGAAACCCAAGCTCGCCTCTTGCCATCAGACTATTCAAGGGTTGGCAGTCGTATTTACTTCGAAAATATATATATTAATTTACTTATATATTTAAATATCTGATAACTAACTATTATACCTAATAAATTTTTATAAAATTTCAAGAGGGGCACGTGCCCCTCCTGACCCTATACTATGTCCGTCCCTGGACACAAGCTTATGATTTTTATTTGATAGTATTGTTATATTGTTTTTATTATGTTGTTGTTTAATTTATACTTTAAAAACAATAGTTACAAAGCATGAGATTGGATTTCTGTAATCCTATACAACCATTTTATCCATATTAGTGGGATAAATTTAACCCATCAATTTGGTGGGTTAAATTTATTCTATCAACATGGAACGATTTTTTTTTTTTTAAATTTCCTTTCTTACATTAATTATATAAAGCATTAAATTTATTTTTAATATTATTGTTATATACTTAGTTAAAATATTCAAAAGTAATATATTTCAACAATAATACAATAAATATTATTTTAAAATTAATTTCTTTTTACCATATCACATTCATCGAAAGCACTCTTTTTCAAAACAAAGAAAAAAGGGGGCCTTAAACCATCCATTTTAATCAAATTAATTTTTGTCAGGGTTAAATGAGTTATAAGGTGAAATTTAGTGATGGAAAAAAAATCTTTAAGAGAAGTCTGAAATCATAAATAAAATGGCAAGGACAAGACATCAAAGTATACTATTATTACATTGGGCCTGATCAATAAATGTCATCACTCGACATAAAAAACACGTAATAATTTAACCTTGGTGAAAACAACATAATCTTTGTCACTGATACAAAAACTTTAAATTCAGTCTTAAGTATCAATACCAACAACAAACTACGGCCTTTATATTTATTAATCAGTTATCCCAATGTGAAATATTAATAATCCATCTTTGTGTTTTCCTTAATATTTATTTATTTATTTATTAATTTTGAAAACAAAAGATTCTTCTCTAAGTGTAATTTTTGTGCACATTAATAGCCTTGAAAGAAACAAGTGGTTGGTGAAAGTACTTAAAGATAGAAATTAGATGATTGAAAAGCTGATTCCGAAAATGGTAAGACAGTGACGTACATGTGCATATTGGGATTCGGCGTTGGTGGTTTATAATGTCATTAAACACATCTGATATCCTGAGGGAACTGCTTTTTGAGAGTGGTTTTGTATTAGCTATATATTAAGCTGAAAAAGAAATAGATTTTTTGACAGACTGGTTTTGTATTAGCTATATATATATTAAGCTTATACCGCGGCTCTAATTCTTCAACAAGTGGAGCATTTAATTAAGCATGTATAGATAAGATACTAACAATGGGGAGTAATAGTTTTGAAGTTTTTGTGTCACAATATTTTTCAATAAATACCCTTTTAGTAGACAACTTAATCTTCTGTGAGTGGCTGTTCCTGAAGAAGCATATGATGATTGTTTATCTTTATTGTCATATTGGTTAATTATGTTTAAAACACAGATACTGGCTGAATTTTCATTTATAACTTCTCTATAACATAATTATATCATTTTTTCTCCTCACTAGGAAAGAATTCGAATTGGCAAAGTGTCTTCATCTGATGTAAATTATGTATCATGCATCAATACTGTGTGACATATTTTGTGTTTTCTTGCAATAGCTCGATTCATTTTCCATCTAAATGATACGATAGCTTCGCCTCAGTATAATGGCCTTGTGGAAAGCTGAGAAAGAGGAAGAGAAAAGAGCAAGGGAAATTAGTGCTTTGCATTGATAGAGTTTCAAAAGTAGAAGTCATGGCTAACAACAGAAAATGCTCTTGCAGAGGCACTTGTCCAATGGATATAAAAAATTCATACTCTAATTCTTCAACTACGGTTGAATCTTGATTTACATCAAGTAAAAGTTATTGAGCTTTTAAATATCAAAAACTCTTTTTAACTTTTACCCAAACAGCTTTTAAACTGGCTTTGGGGTTCAAGAAGCCAACAAATGGCTTCTGCGTAAAGCTACTTCTGTGGATACTTTACAGTCCATATTAGCCCACTTGTAGTATCTTCACTTGTACAATTCTAGCAGAAACCAAGGTTTGCTTTTTCTTCTTTAGAGTACCATAAAATCATCATCACATGTTCATGTTGATAATATCATCATACATACACGTTCATCTTTCTTTGGTTTTGATGTTATATATGTTTGTTGATGTTGTCGTTGACTTGTTACATGTTTTTGGATTTCTGGCGACTGTTTGGAGTTGTTGTTTATGTAGTTTAGTTAGTTGTTTCTGATTAATTTGGTCAAGTTATCTACTTTATGGAGTGTTTGACCTGAATTTGATGTGGGGTTGTTATTAGATGTCATCAAGTGTTTGTATGTGTGATTTTTCAGTTTCCGGTTCCAAATATTGTTACTGGGTTTCGATTTTTTGTGCTTGATCTTGAAAATTCCCTTTTGTTATACAGGGTCGATGATGATGTTGTTACATGTTGAATTTGTGGGAATTGTTTAATGTTGCTGTCTTTGTAGTTTAATTAGTTTCTAACTTGGTCAATTTATGTATTTTATAGTGTTTTAGCTGAATTTTATGTGGGGTCATTAGATGTCATCAATGTGTTTTTATGTGATTTGTAACTTGATTGATTCATGTATTTTAGGCTTCTTTGTTTTTGATCTTGATGGTTCCCCTTTTGGTAGTAACATATATATGAGGAAAATCAGTCTTAAAATTACAATAATTTGCTAGATTTTCACCAAGTTCCTTGCTTTTCGGTTTTCTTCGTGATTGTTTTATAACGTGTTTGTGACAATCCCTGACAGAAATGGAGCACAGTTTGGTTTGGTCAGCTTTCAGTTCATGGATGTTGACATGCTTGCTTCTTCTTCCTGCTTCCTCTAGTGTAGTGAGGACTGGATTGACGAAGCGACGTTCAGATCTTCATGCAATAAATGCTGCCAGAATGGCCAGACAGGAGGCAGTTGCAGGAGCTGGTGGCAGGGGAACGATCAAGTATTTAGGCAAGTCAGATGAGGATATAGTTCCTCTGAAGAAGTACATGCATGAATGGTCAAAACTTTGGAGGGATTGGTATTGGCTCCCCCCGCAAAATATTACCATCATCTTTGATGCTGGCAGTTCCAATCTTTGGGTTCTGTCTTCAAAGTGCTACTTTTCCGTGAGTTCTCACTAAATTTGTGTCTATTAGTTTTTACACTCTATTTGAATAAAAAAGGTTATGGACTAACAGCTCATCTCTATGCGCAGATTGCCTGCTATTTTATTCCGAGTATAAGTTGAGCAAATCCAGTACATATACCAAGAATGGTAAATATTACCAGTTTCATGTACTTTGTATATAATCTTTAGCATGGTGGAGTAGATATAACAGAGCATTTGTGAGGTTAAGTTGTGTGATTTACCTGAATTTTTTCTTGTTTCATTGTGCTTTCAGGAAAAGCATGTTCAATAACTTAGGGATCTGGATCAATTTCTGGTTTCTTCAGTCAGGACAATGTTGAGGTTGGGGATCTTGTTGTCAAGGACCAAGTGGGTTCTTTACCCCCAGAGTTTGATATCTAAATGAGTTTATTTATTGTTTATAGGCTTGTAGCAATGCACTAATGTTCGTGCTTGTAAATTGTTCTTATTTAGGTCTTGTAAATTAGTGCTTTGCATTGATAGAGTTTCAAAAGTAGAAGTCACGGCTAGCTACAGAAAATGCTTTTGCAGAGGCACTTGTCCAATGGATATAAAAAATTCATACTCCAACTCTTCAACTACTGTTGCATCCTGATTTACATCAAGTAAAAGTTATTGAGCTTTTAAATATAAAACAATTCTTTTTAATTTGGGATAATTCCAAAAAACCTATTTTAGTTTGCCTATATTTCTTTTTTACCATCCATTATTTTATTTTTATCTAAAATACTTTTTGATGTTGATAAAATCACTTAAATTACCTCCTGGAGGTGTGTGAAATGATACAATGCTTCAGACGGTCACAAATTCCATTAGATTGATTTGGTTGACCATTTGACTCCAAGGATAAAATTGGAAATACGATAACAAAATTTAGGAATAATCTCAAAAAACCTATTGTAATTTATAAAAATATTCTTTTTAACACCTATATTTCATTTTTATTCAAACCCCTCCTATCATCAAATTTTTAATGAAAATATTAGAAAAAGTTCAAATATCAAATTTGTCTTTGGTTTAAATAATATAAAAAATTAAAAATTAAAAAATAATATTAAATGTAAACATATAAATAAATATCACGTTGGTCTGTTGGAAACAAAAACAATTAAGACAAGCGATGAATTAAGAAAATAAAAGATAAAAACATTACTTTGCACTAATTAAAGGCCTAGAAACAGAAATCACAAGTGTTCCCTACAAAATATACAACTTTGAAAGTTGAAACAGAAAGCTATTGAAACAGAAAGCTGTCTTAAAAGCTAATAAAAAAAAAAAAAAAAAAAAAGAATAAAAAAAACTTGCCTTAGGCAGAGGAGGCACATCCAAAGCCTGATAATTATGAGACGTGTCAGTAGGAACTATCAAATTATCAAGACTCACGAAATCAGGAGACTGCCAATTGAAAAACTCCGAGAACCCATCAGCATCACCATCAGGTAAAGTTATAATTTTTACTAGCATTCTCATCATATGAAAACAGAGATTTGTTGTCCAAATCATCGAATCCAACAAGTGTTAACAGCTCACTCACAGATGGGTAACCAGTGAAGGCCTCAAGTGGTCTATGATTATGCGGAAGAGAGACACACAACGTCATCTGACTGGCATCGTCACCACCACGGCGAGAACCAAAACATCACATTGGGTTCGTCTTCAACCTCAAGTCACAAATTTGGGTTGGAACCCATAACATCACCAATCGAACCCAGATGCTTTGAACCCACAACACCACTTCCATTGCCGGCCACTGGGTTCATCTTCTGCGAATCTTCGTTGAACCAACCGAGTCCCGGGTTCCTTTGAACTTTTTTTTTTTTTAATTTTTATTTTTTTAACTATTATTATTATTATTATTTACGTTTTTTTTTTTGTTTTTTAATTTGTCAATTTTTTAATTCTTAATTTTTTGTTTATTTTATATTTTTATTATTTCACCCTTCATTTGTTGACACCTTTTTTTTATTTAAATTTTTTTCCTTATTAATCAAATTACATAATATTCAAAATATTACTAATGATTATAGTCAATGTTAACTTGACTATTAGTTGATTGGTGGAGAGAGACTGAGGAATCGTTTGTTTTTTTTGTCTAAAAACTAAATAATGCCGTTAAAGACTGAAGACTGAATAATGATTGAAATTTGAAATCTAAATAATACGTTTGTTTTTTTTTTTTCCCCTTTCTTTTGAATATGTTGTAAATTTATTTGTTTTTTATATTTAAAATTGTCTAAAATTAATAAGTTAACATTTATACACTTTTTACTATTTGTTGTTATGTAATCTTAATTAATTTAATAAAAGCTTCAGAAAATAAATAATTTTATAATTCTTAAAACATTTTTATGTACATATTAATAACGTTTTATGTATAATTAAAATATGATTAAAAAATATAGTAGTATTAATTATATTATTAATATATTTAGGAAAACAACTAAAAAAATGAATATTTAAATTATAAATTAAAATATATTAGTTTAATTCTAAGATAATTTGGGATGAGATGTATTTAGGATTTACTTTTCAAATATATTTTTTATAAGTATCAAAGAAAAAAAAAATAAGTAATATAAAATTTAGATAAATTTGAAATTATATTATTTTAGGAAAGATAGAGTTGTAATAAAAACTTTTAAATATCATTAAGTGATTTGCAATTAAGTGAAAAATTAAAAATCTTTACTTAATTTTTTAAATTGTTTTTTGATAGTTTTAAATGGTTTGATCACTTTAAAAAAAAAAAAAAAAAAAAAAAAACTTAATAAGTACAATTTAGCACTATTAAGTTTTAAGTAAAAAAAAACAAACAACCTTTGATTTGACATTTTTTCAAAAAGTTAGGGTTCATTTAATTTGTTCTTGAAATATAATTAAAATTTGGATCATTTTTCATAATTTAAGGACTGAAATGTTTTTAACCTTTTATTTTGTACTTTCTTGATGATTAATTTTTCTTTAGATGTTTTTTTGTTAAATAGTTGTATGGTATAAGCTGCTTCATTAACTACTTTTCTTCTTGTAACAGGCAATTATACCACATGGAGAACCTGTTACCGTCGAGACATTTTTGGCATGGAGGGGAAAGGTTTGAGGCAGAGTTGGCTTTCGAGAGAGCCTAATGAGTTCAGATTTTTCTTTCCCATTTGTTTTCCTTTTTTTTTTACTCTATTTTGTTTGTTTTGTGTTTGTTTTGTTTTTTTGTTTTTGTTTTTGTTTTTTTTAGAGCATTAGGGATATTTCCTAGTTCTTGAGCCATTTTACCATTGCAATGTATGAAAATGTTTCATACAATGAAACAAAATACATTTGCATTTTTTGTTATTTTTGACTTCTTAAAAACATGTTCATGTTCACTTCACTCTCTTCATCTGTTCCTTTCTTGGATGTTGTAGATCTGTTTCGAAGCATTTTCTTTATTTTTTAAATAACTTGCGCCAATTTTCAGGTTGATGCATGAGTCTGCTCTCACAACACCTAAAGAGAAAAAGCTCATAGGCGGACGGTGGTTTGAAAGCAAAAGTACTACAACATCATTGTGCCTCGGTACTTACAACATCATTGTGCCTCTTTTTATTTTTGCAGAGGTACCAAAATCTAATACCTATTAACATTTGCATTTGATCATATATTTTTGAAGTAGAATATAGGTATTAACATTACTTTGTAGAGGGTCCTGAACAATAAAATTATCATCTACGGTAATCAATTCGTCCTCTGCTATGTCTATGACCAAAGAAAGTGTAAGCCCCTATCTTTGATTTTAGATTTTCTAGTGTTATAAGCTAGATAATAGGATGAGAATGTTAAACTTCATTAATATCATCATAATGGGTGATATTAGAATACTAGCAAAATTTTTCGAAACTAATTAACACTAATAATAAAATAAATATAAAAAAGGATAAAGTGGTCTTTTTATGAATAAGGGCCATATATATACATATAAATAAGTGGCAAATGGTCTATTCTTAATATAAGAGTTAAACATATATATAAGTGATTGTCACATAACACTTAGTCAAATTAAAACTATTAGTGAGATAATTACTAAAGAGGGGCAAAAGAGTCATTGTCACACTTAACGGCCTATATGTATATGAGAGGGGTGTTAGTCATCCACACTTAAGCAAAAATTTAGAAAACAAAAAGGAGAGAGACTGAGGAGTGTGGGACGACAAGAAGAAGAAGAGGAGAAGTGAAATCCAAACTTCCCAAGGTAATTTTGAAGCTTTCAAACCAAATCCCAAGTAAGTTTAAGCAAAAACCTCAAACCTAATCAAGTTTAAAGTTAGTTTTCATAGTTTTCTTTAAGTTTGATGTTGGTTGGAAAGATATGATGTGATGATGAATTGATTTGTTTACTTGTTATGTTGTTGATGGGATTTTGATGTAAATCAATATTATAATCATGAGTAGTTAAAAAGGAAGTTTAAATTACAAGAAACCATGAAAGAACTAGAGTTAGGGTTTATGTAGGAAACTCTAATCCTTGATTAAAAATGGTTGGAAGTGAATTTAATGGTAATTATGGTGTTTGATAAAATGCCTAAGAGAGTAATTTAATGAAAAAGTTGAAAAATGCAATATATGGGGTGTGTGTATAGGTCACGACCAAGGAAGGGGTATGTGACTTCATTGAACCTTAATCCATTTGAACTTAAATTCATGCTTATTAGAGCTTAGAAAATGCAATAGAAAGGATAGAATTGAGAAAAACAAGTGTAGAGACAATGAAGTGTTATTAAGTTTAGTTGAAGGGCATTAAGGGATTCATGTAAAAGCCTATTTTTGATGTATGAAATGAATATGTTTGATTATATTGGAGTGAAAGAATGTTATATATGAAAGAATTGAGTTTAGAATGTGAAAAGAGCAAATTTTGACACGAAAAAGTGTCGAAAAATAGGGGTATTTTATAGGATTTATCCCTCTATAGTTGAAATTTTTGAAAACCATTTTACGGTAGACCTAAGTGAGAGATAAGGAGATGATCCGAGTGAAAACAGAAGCAAAACAGCCCACGAAATGGGCTGTGAATAGTATTCTGTCAAAAGGGATATGAAAATTTTGACTTTTCGCTCCGGACCTTTGTAAATTATACGGACTGTGTAGGGATGTTCCTAGGGGTATATAAGTTAAACTTTTGTAAAGAAACCAGAATTAGAAAACCTCGGTTAAGTAGAATCTAGAAGAAAATGTTGTAGTCAAAAAGGGGTGTTTTAAAGAGTCTTAAATGTTAAAAACAATGTGTGTAACTTTATGTAGCACATTGTAGCATATTTTGAATAAGAGTATGTTGTGCATGTGATGCACAAACTAGTGGAGTAAAGGAGACTCATTAAAGCCCTCTGACAAGTTTGGAATCGAGGTGATGTACAAACTAGTGGAGCGAAGGAGACTCATTAAAGCCCTCCAGCAAGTTTGGAATCGAGGTAAGTACTAACCACTTACACTATTTCAATTCTAGTTGAAATATAAATATATATTGTCAAAAGGAAATTTGTGAAATGAATTTCAAAATCTAAATTCGTATTTTTATGTAAAAGATCCTTATATCGGAGTCAGAAATGAAAATCAAGACTAAAACAATTCAAAAAGATTTGAATTTAAAGTTCAATTAAAGGTTCATAAAGATAAAGAAGTTTGATGCTTAATCCACTCACTAAAACGGTTTTCAAAGGCCATGTGTGTTCCCAAAATTTTATATGTTAGTTAGCACTACGTGGCGATGTAGAAAATTCCACTCGTAGTTGTTAAGATTTTCAGGTTTTTTAGCGCTATGTTTACGATTAAAAAAATTCTGTACGTAGTCACCTAGATTAATAGTTTACTTTGCACGGTGATGCGATGCAGAAAATTCCGCACGTAGTTGCAAGAGTTAAAATATTAAGCACTATAATATGCGATGCATAAAACTCTGCATGTAGTTACTTAAAGTATAGATTATTTCACACTACGTTTGACAATGCAGTAAATTCCGTGTGTAGTTGTTGAAATATCTCAACAGGGTCACAGTTGGTGTCAGTTGAAAATCGCCATATGATTTACCACATTAAGTGGCGTAGTTAGTCGTCGTGTGGTTAGATTCTTTAAGGGTACATATGGTGCTTTTAGAAATCAAGTTTCAAATAAAACCTTATGAGTATCAAAATTAGTTATAATTACTTATACGATGATTTTCATCTTTATTATATTGATTAAACTAACGAATTTTCTTTATTGTAGTATAAAAATCTGTTCAGATATTTTCATCAGAGAACGAAGTAAAAGAATCACATTGTCAAAATTATAGGTGGGCAAAACCAAAGGAAACATCATATATATATAATGTTTATATTTTGAATATAGTAAACCGAGGGAGTACATGTATCATATTGTAACCTTAATAACATGCATTTTGAAACTTGTAACTTTTGTAAATTATGGTGTATGTAATTGTAAATATTATATATGATACATATATATTTCCCACTATGATTATCATGCATAATGATTGTAAAGTTGATTGTGAAAATGTATGTTTGTGAAGAAAAAGAAGTTGGATGGTGATTGAGAATAGTTTGAAGTGTATTTTCTTACAGGAAAAATTTTGAAAACCTTAAAAATACAACCGTTATGCTGTTGAATTTTTAATAAAATTTTCTTACATAAAACACGAAAAATGTATACCAACCCAACTATTAAGAAAGAGATAGAACTTAAATTCATCAAAACAAAGTAAACGGGCAAAGTACATTAGGGGTTCGCTCCGCGGGTCTCTCTTAATCGTCAATAGGGTTATAAGAGATTCATAGGAGTGCCGGCGAGATCCTTCAGACGGGAGCCTAGAGAGAATCTGGTTCAGGTCTTGTCAAAAAGTCTTAAGTGGGACAAGCATCCCTCCATCATCATGCTTAGGCGATATGATGTGAAGCACGAAATTTTCTCTATATAAAAGAAATAAAAATTTTTTCGGATAAATAATATTTCCGGATGAATAATATTTTTGGATGAATAGTATTTTTGAGTGAATAGTGATTTTTGGATTCATAAGACCTAGAATTTCCTCTCCATAGAAGAAATAAATTTTTTTTCGATCAATAGTGTTTCCGTGTGAATAGTGTCCGTATGAATAGTGATTTTCAAAAAGCGGATCACACGAATCAAAAAGTTCCGGAATTAGTATTAGTATTAAACGAAATTGAGACGGATCAAAGATAAGTCAATTTGAAGATATTTTAAGTGATCCGAAGTTTATATAATGAAAGTACTCTATTCGATTTTAGTACCGTATATAATTTTCATGGAGAAATAAAATAATCTAAGTACTTGAATGTACAATTGAATTTTAGTAAAGTTTCTGGATAGATCCGAAAGAGTAAATTGAGTTATGATAAAATTCCTTAATAGTCTGGTAATGATTAATAAAGTTCTCGAGAAGGTCCGGATGAGTCAGATGAGTTTTGATAAATTCCCAAGGTGGATCGGATATGGTTCGAATGATAAATTGAATTATAGTATATTTCCCGAGAAGTCCGAGAATGTTTTTTATTTGCAAAATAATAGAAAATTTTAAAATGGATGGATCTGGAGGCATATTCTAATTCTAATAAAATCTTCGAATGTGAAATTGAGTTATAATAAGATTTCTAGATGGATCCGAAATGATTTCGAATATGGAAATCAAAAAGCGAAGGAATGCACGAAATGAGACACTTGTCATGAAAAGAAAAGAAGAGATAATGCATGAAGGACAGGTGTCAAAGAATGCATGGATTGATGACAAGTGTATGGTGGTGTAGTGAAATGGTGACAAGTGTTAGTCAAATAAGAGGATACGGTGACAAATGGCATGATATGGTGAGTGATATTTAAGGTGAAAAACAAACAAATGAACGAGAAAAAAGAGTGGCACTCGGTCTAACATCAAGAAAAGCAAAGAAAAGTTGAACGAGAGAAACTTGAGAGGAGAAGAAGTGAGCATTCGGTTTTTTTTTTTGCAAGAGAAGAAAGAAGCTCGGTCCAAGTGGGATGTTCTGCCGAGAGATGCAAGAGTGAACTGCAGATTCTTGTTGATGATTTAAAGAGCATTCGGTCACTCCAAAAACACAAAAGAAACGTTTGAAGGGAGAAGAAAAACTCACGGTCAAAAGAGAACTATGTGCCGCCATGAAGAACTAAGAAGAAGGCAATCTTTCATGAAGAAAAACAGAAGACAACATGCAGCTTATGGTGGTTTGAGGTGATTTTTGATGGATTTCACCATATGCAAGACGAGTACACAAGCCTAGAAGCAAGTTCCATCCATCCTAAGTTGATTCTAAGAGGTAAGCTTTGGTTTTCATGATTTTATTTGTGTAAATGGATGGACTGTTGTGAGATTATGTTTGGGTTTGATTATCTAAGGTACTAAAGTGATGGATGATGGCTTGCATGTGGATTTAATGTGATATTGATGGAAGTTTGTTGTTGGGTTTCATGATGCATGTGGTTTTGGTGTGATAATTGAAGAAAAAATTAGTGCGGAATACATGATAAGTCACGGTCAAGTATGTATGTGTATGTTTCAAATGTAATTTGAGTAGGTTGTTATGAATCAAAATATTATATATATAAACGTTTTAATTATGATAATCCATCTTATTTTAATTATGAATCAAAATATTATATATATAAATGTTTTAATATTTGTTAAATAATTATTGTAATTGTTTGTATCATATTAAATAAAATTACTTAATAACTAATAATAAAAGGATATAAATGTCAAATTACTAACATTCAAACAATTTTAACTTTAAAAACAAATAAGATTATTATATATTCAGAGGTAATGAAAAAAAATAATATATATATATGTTTATCAGATTTCAAATTTCAATCACTATTCAGTCTTTAGTCTTCAGCAGTACTATTCAATCTTCAGATGAAAAAACAAATAGTCCCTTAGTTTCACGGGAACCTTTCAGTCAGAGCAGTTCCTGACTAGAAGGTCATCGTGGGATTATCGGGTAGACTGCCGTTGTATAAGAAACGTGGTCTGTCATATGATGAAATTTTGCCACACATACATTGTTAAGATTAGTAAGAGAATTAGATATTTAAAATAATTATATTGTTAATAGACCTTTATTGGTATCAATGACGTGACACGTCTGCCCAACTGAAAACTTTCTCTATGATGAATGAGATTTAATTTAATAATTGAATTAACAGCAAAGAGAACTAAAAGTTCTCTTATAGTAGTTCATTTTAATATAGTTCACGAATAATGTTGTTCCATGATTTTAATGGACGGACTAGTTATCTCACTGGGGTGTGAGTGTAAGACAACTACTGGTCAAGAGAAAAAGTCCGTTCGTGTGATGTTGTACCATTCTCTTTACTTATTTATTTATTTATTTATTATATTTAATTAATGATACATGTCTCCCACTGAGACTTTTGTTGTAGTTTATATTGTCAATGACTTCATATTTTTGGATTACATGTTTTAGTGTTCTATTGACTGGTCTGTTTGTGTGAAATGAGATGGTGTTCTTATAAACAATTCGTGAAGGTTGAGTTATGCGTTGACTTCTTTGTCTTACACAGAAAGGGAAGGATCTGACGAGGAGGATGATGAAGATATCGACTTTGAGGATGACTATTTTGAAGGTGAATATCCCTCCCTCTTGCCCATCAATTCATCTCTTGAAGATATCAACAACATATATTATGTTCTGTAACCATGAATGAGGTTGCTGAGCACAATTCCGCACAATTCTGGCTTAAAAACTATTATATCTTTTTGGTTATTGCAGATGACGAAGAAGATATGCTTGAGCGTTATCTGGCTGAGAAATCTGACACATCCTCTCATTCTTCAAAGGGAGCTAATTAAACTTCTCTTGAGCAATGCTCTCTGGCATTTAACATTATTATTTATCCTGGACATGGCATTCATAGGTATTTTTTGCTCTGGTTGCCTACTGGAGAAAGAGAGTTGTTATGCCTATCATATTGTGGCTTAGAAAATAATAATCAAGGAGTTGTAAGTTTTGCTATATTGAGTAGAGGGTGAGATCCAATTTGTACTGCTATATGTGACATGTGACGTATGACAAGTTTTTACATTTTTAGATTGAGGAATGCCATTATACTTGATTACGGTCTGAAAAACAATGGTGTTTCAAAACATCAATCTTCATTTATTTTGTTACAGAAGCTCTGAAAATTGTGAAAGCACCAAAAATGAATTCATCAATGGAAAGAAACAAAGATTTTGCATGAAATAAAGGAAATGAACTTCATCACCGTCCAATGTGACTTGATGATAAAGAGTGTTTATTCAATTTGAGTAATGTTTTAAGTTCAGGTTGCTCTCACTGAAAACATCCAATGTGACTTGATGATAAAGAGCGTTTATTCAATTTGAGTAATGTTTTAAGTTCAGGTTGCTCTCACCGAAAAAAGAAAAGAAACGATCATCAATCTGCATCAACAGCCAATTATGATGGAAGATTTAACTTTATTTCCATTGTCACTAATTATAAGTATTATACAATAATACAATAAAAAATCGAGACAAACTCAACACTCCTTGATGTAAAACAATATTTTGCTATTCTAACACTGCAGATAACTACACAATTTTCTTCATAGTCTTGGTATGACAGTCAATTCTCCACCAAATATCATTCCAAGTCTCACATATTACATTACAAATATAATACAAGAGGGACATGCATTTGCTATATTATTGATATAGTGTTTGATCTGATATAGTGTTTGATCACGAGAGCCGATTATAATCTCCAGCATTTGTCCCTTTAGGATCATTCATAGTTGCTGATAACTGGAAATCGAAGTTTGCAGAGCGAGCAGTTGATTATACATTATCATTGTGTACTATACACATCCTTGATCAGTCATAGCTTCAGCAATAGTCATACCATGTACTAGAGCCCTGTTGAATAATAGATGGGGGAGGAGAATAAGAATAATAGTTCTATTGAAGAAACAATTAAAATTCTGTCATTTGATTGTATCAAAACATCCATTAATAATCATATCAGTGAAATATGGAACGAAGGATAACGCATAATTCACTGAAATTAATATTCTGTATATCATAGTGGAGAAGCACTTACTCAGGAGTCAGGACTCTCTTTCTGACAACCAAAATCAGTTGCCGCTTCGAGATACGTCTGTTTCATTGCATCCTGTTGAAAAGTGAAATAAAGAATCACCTCGTACGAGAATCTCGCAAAAGTTAACTTGTAAACCTATTCTAATTAATATGGTGAACAGCAGCGAATGATCAACCAAATGAAACTAAAGCTTATTCATTCATTTTAACTAGCATTATGTGAATAGCCACTTTGAAACTCCAAATATCAAGTCACTTCAATTGTTCTTAGCCGAATTCCTGAAATCCTAACCAACAAATGTTTATTTATAAAGACACTTCAACTGAGTAAATTATTTTAGCTTCCGCAAAAGCATATTTGACAAACTTTGTCAATTTCGTTTAAAGACCTTGACCTCATTATTAGACACTGCACTTACGGCTCAAACATTTTGGTGCAAATATCTAAAAGCTAATTGCAATTCATATGAATAAGAATTGATGTATAAAAAAACATAGCTACGATTTAGATTCAAAATTCTCAAGTGACCACTGCATCAAATTACACTCATTGTTTAGTTCAAGTTCTCCTGCAACAACCTGCAATTAAGTAGAAAACACAAGAACATATATTTGAAATGAATATATAACTAGCAAAAAGCACTGATCAAAACCCATAATGTGGATGAATGCTTGTACAATCAAGCAGTATCAACTTGTTTACGACCTTTAACTCACATAAATAGTTATGGACCATAATGATTCCAATCCACAAGTAAAATACTAAGTGCAAGCCGTGAAGTGCACTGCTTATCTTATACTTATATGATGACACAATAGCTGTAACGCCCCAATTTGCCATAAAAATTAATATAATACAATGTTCAATCAATTACTTAAATCTTTAAAACTAAAACTCAATTAATGAAAAATTCCATAAAATATTTAACTCAATAACATACTTTATCTTAACACCTCAATACAAATTTTAAACAACTCAAATCCACGAATATTCAAAATTCATCCTTACATTTGAGTTCTAACCAATGAAACAAACTCAAATAGTTCTTTAATAATAGGGAGATATATAACCACAATAGCAAAATTGAAATCTTTCTTCAAGAAACACCAATTACTCAAAGTTGTCCCTTAAGACAAATAATGTCTACAAATTTGTAAAACTAGCAAAGATGGGGGGGTGAGCCATCTACTCAATAGGTAAACATTATATATTACGATGTAGTATATTATTATAATGATATATTATGATTTTGTAAAGTAATTTTACAGTAAGAATAAGACCATAATTTTATAGTATTTGAAAATAACGAATATAACAATACTAATAAAATATTTGACGATACAATATAGAAAGCATTTAATTTTCAAAATCGAAGTCAATAAAATAATAAAAAAATTAACAATATGATACATAAATTATTCATTATTTAAATCGAAGTCAAAATAACGGAAAATATTTCATCTACGAATTTAAACAAATATGGAAGTGGCTCCTGTCACATAATATCGTTCACACCTGTAATCTTGATGCTGGGCCAATACAATTTAAACCTGTAATCCCGATACAGAGCCAATACAATTAGTACCTATAATCTTGGTGTGGGGTCAATACAATTTATACCTATAATCTTGGTATAGGGCCAATATAATTACACGCAATAATAAATATTTTAATTGGACCAATACAATACAATTATGACACCTATAATCCTGGTGCCTAGATCATTACAATTAAATGAACTACGGACAGATGAGCCAAAATATTTTTGTTACAATCATGATTACAATACATATTATTCTTTTCAAATATAGAGGGATATTTTTAATAAAACATATCATATATATATATATATATATATATATTTTAAAGAGGAAGACAATACTTTTAATACAATTGAACAATGCACATAAAATATATATTCGAGGATGCAAAATCATTTAAATAACATATAATAAAATAATGTTGAAGAATTTAAGGTTCCATTTGATTATTTTAAAGAACCAACTAAAATATTTTTGAAATTAAACATATAATATATTAAAGTAATGTATAAGGTTTACTTATCTCTTCTGCTTATCCCAATATAGAAAATAATTTTACGAATTTAATCCCTTTAATCAACCTAAAATCACATCATGAAACTCATAAATTTATAGGAAATTGTAACTTACTAAATTAATCTAAGTCCAAATAATATTAAAATCTACTACTGTCAACACTCCCTAGCTAATGCAGTCCACTTTCTCCATTTTAAATAAATTGTATATATGACCAATTGTCCCAAAAATGCATATATATGGTCTAAAGACTCAGAACAAATACATAAAAAATTTTAACCTTAAATACTTCTATTAATCTATCAACTTACATCTCTTAATCCAAATCAAGGCTGTATCAATATCCGTTTCGAAACTAAACAACCCTTGATCTCTGAATTTTTTAAAAATAAACCGCTTTATAAAGTCCTTCAAATTTTAATGGCTCATAAAGGACTCATATTGGTTCATATAGAAATTTATTGACACCAAAATAACATCAATTGCATACTCAAAAATTTCAAGATGTAACCTAGTTTAATGCTGTTTAGATTTTTATTTCACTGAGTCAGAGGCAATCAAAGATTTGTAATTAATTGCACACTTATCATATGACCACAAAACAGAATATGAACTAACATCTTAAGGATCAAACATACTAAATTTCATAATTTTATACCTTCATTTGTCTATTCATACGATTAAACAAATCCAACAGTGCTATTAGGAAGCAAATTTGTAGCAGCCTCTATTATTTTGAAATAACTCTAAACATAATAATATGATATTATAAATCTATCATACTCTAAAATCCTAATATTAATAATTAGAAATATAGAAGAAAGAGAATAAACCTACTTGATTTGCAATAAACCTTCACAATCAATCTTGAACTCCAAACTTACTATAGTTGAAGATTTAACTTTGTTAATGGAGAACAGAAATTTTGAATGATACATTTTCAAGCGAGAGAAGTGGCTGTTGAGAAAGAAGAAGAATAATATATATATGAGGCTTCAATCCCTAATAGCAATTAGGGAAAATATATAATATATATATATTTTTGCGCCCACCACTCCGCCCTCCCTTCATTTTTTTTTTTCAATTTTTTCTATTGTTTGCATAGCCACCAAATTCATCCAATTGGATTTTTGTCAAATTACTTTAACATTATTATACAACTTGAGCTTACACTCAATTTGGACCCATTTATTAATTTTTATTTTGGCTCAATTAATCTCTTGGGTTCACTTGAATTGGGATTTTACAATAGCTCACAACACTTACTAAAGGTTTTAGATTGCATCAACATAGGTTTATTTATTTCATTGACAGCAAGAAGAAGATGGTTTTTGAATATTGAAAATACGATAATCAACATCAAAAGTTGAGATGTAACCGGTTTAAAAAGGACCCCTATGTCAATGAATAATTCCTTTATGCATTTTATAAAAGAGCGATGTTTCAATACACTTATGTATTATCATTGACAAAAACAAAATTATAATGCTCCAAACTAAGCTACAATTCAGAGCTTGCATATAAAGAGATACATATGCCAGATAAAATGAACCCACCCCTCCCGCATTAGCAGCCATGGCTGAAGCGACGAGAACATTAGCTTTTCTCGGAAAATCAGCTGCTTCAGGGGTACATGGCATGTTTGAACCTAGGCAAAAAAATAATATGTAATATCTATCAAATTTATTTAATTTTTCAACAAAAAAGAATCATTGTGAACAGTATTTTATTGTTCAATAAAAAAAATTCAAATGATGCTAATTTGCTAATAAAAGCCAAGCCAAGAAACCTAATGTAGGAAATTACTACCTTGTACAAGTATTCGGCAACCAAATTAATGGCATCAGTCTGATCGATTTCATTTTGGGAAGCAGAGGGAAATGCAACGTCGCGTCTTTCATTCCAAGGTTTTGCTTCATCATAGTACTTTGACTGAGCATAAGTCTTTGAGTAATCCCTGAAGATGCCACATGGACAGAGTAGGCCAATCCAAAACAATCAACATTGCATAAGAAAATATGCAAGATGAACCAAGGGAGAAAAAAGAAATAAGAAAATGCACACCTCAAGCTTCTCAAGAACATGCATTGCAATCTTTCCAGAAGGAACAGAGCCACTTACAACACATTTAGTTGTTAAATTCATAGAGAACAATGTTAAAATTAGATAACTTGCACTGCAAGTTTCAACAACAACTAGAACAACGGAGCTTTTTCTATAACAGCTAGAATCAGAAAAGAAATGCTTCTGAAGGTGAGCGTCGAACATTTCTACAAGAACAAAACTTCCAAGTAATTTATCTTAAATACAAGCAGTACAACATCAAAAAACAATGACAATGACATAGCTATTTGATGGTCAATAGCAGTAGCTCAATTTTTTTTTTTTTTGTAATAATCTCGTTAAAAAAGTTATAGTGGCAGTTAATTTTTTAATTTTTTGTTTCAATGTAATGGTCCCTCCAAACAAAATTGTCAGTCGAAAAGTACCATCGTATTCAACTAAAAATCATAGTCATGTTATGTACAGTAAAATCAACAAGTTCAGTGAGGAACCTTAATTCTTTGAGCTACTTATTCATGTCGGAAAGAATAAGCTGGGCCAAAAAAAACCCAGCGAAATATTGGGCCTCAATTAAAAAAAAAAAAATAGAAAAAAAAAAGCTAAATACATTGAGCAGACTGCATCGGCCGTATTAAATACGACAATGAACAATCCTTCATGCATTAAGGCTAAAAGTCATTAAACATATTCCCACTGCACTTTCACATATTCCCACTATATTTCTTATATACCCACCCACAAACAGACCGTATCAAAGAGATTAATTACTAGCCCATAGCTAGTAGCTTCAATCCCAAGGCTAAAGCCAGAGCAAAATATCCTTGGCCTTCTAAAACTTTCTTGAATAAATAAGGCATACGTATGAAGGCAAAAAGACAAATTTAAATTCATTTTCATAGTTTTTACAAATGTCAGAACATCTATACGTCAGAAAATAATACAATCGAAAATATACTCCTTTTTTTTTCACTCATCATTTTCCATACTCCTTTTCAACTTTCCACCATTGCCGTCGCCAATTAAATGCCCCCAACATCTCTAGCAACCTCTCCGATGAAGCCAAGTTGTGTGGTTCCCTTGGGATTATGGCTTGCCGTAATGAAGCGGTTGTGCTTGTCTAATGGCCTGAACAAGAGCAGCAGTTTGAAGGTGGTTGTGGTGGATGGTGGGGAGATCTAAGGTGTTGGGAGACCCAAATCATGTGTTGCCTTATGTTTGTGGTGGCAGAGATATGTCTTCATCTCCATTTCTGTTGGATTTTTGTTGTTGTAGAGTGTTTGGAGAGGGGTTTGTGTGGTGATTGGAGATTTGGGATTGACTTGAAAGGGGTTTGTGTGATTGAAGATATGGGTTCGAAAACTCAGATTTTCACTTTTTTCTTTTTAAAATTTTCTTTCTTTTTTAAAAATTTTTAATTTTGATTTTTACGGGTGTGGTGGGTGTTTGATCTTGGATCTGCATTTCCATGGAGATCTCCATAGAGATGGAGATGGGTGGAGATTGTCATTTTCTAGATTGATGGTGTGGGATCTCCACCCTTTATTTTTTTGAGTAGATGGCATATTGTATGGGTTTCCAAGGTTAAAACCTAGAAAATCCGGGTTTCCAACTATTGAAAACCCAAAATATAGGTTTTCAGTTGTTAGAAACCTTGAACCAATGACTATTTTTTTTTTTTTTCATTTTAAGTATATAAAAAAAATATCATTTTAGAATTTAATCTCAACTGTCCATCATAGAGATGGATGGTAGAGATTAAAATAAATTGTTATTTTTTTTTCAATTTTTTTATTTTGATTTTACCATATTTTAATTATCTTTAATATTATTATATTAAATATTTTGAGGGTAAATTGGCTTTTTTCTTAATTTTATTTTTTAGCTTTTTGATAATTGAAGGCAATTTTGTCTTTTCGTACACTGTTATTGTCAAAATCCACTTTTCACTAATGGAGTTAATAGAATGGACAAAATGGGATTTGACCAAACTATAGGGGTATTTAAGGATTATATCAAATAACAGGGGGATATTAGAATTATCCTTTACTTGAACAGTCCTTTTAATTTCCCTCTAGCATTGCTTGGGATATTAGAATTATCCCTAGTAAGTTTCGATCTTTCTTTCCCATCCATTTCCTTTTGTTTCCTTTTCTTTTTTTGTTGAGAGCATTAGGGACATTTCCCGATTCTTGAGGCTATTTTACCAATGCAATGTATGAATATGCTTCATATCCCTAATGCTTTCAATCGAAAAAAAAAAGGGAGGAAACAGATCGGAAAGAAAAATCCAAATTCACTTGACTTGCTCTAAAGCCAACAAGTAGAAGATGGAGAAGCAAAGCTAGAGGGAAATTAAAAGGACTTTCCAAATAAAGGATAATTCTAATATCCCCTATCATTTGATATAATCTTTAATTGCTCCTATAGTTTGGATAAATCTCATTTTGGCCATTTTGTTAACTCGGTGGGAATATGTGAAAGTACACAGGAAATATGCTTTATGACTTTTAGCCTTAATGCATGAAGGATTGTTCATTGTCACATTAAATACAACAAATGCAATCAGCTCCATGCATTTAGCTTTTTCTGTTCTTTTCTTTTTTCTAATAAGGCCCAAGATTTTGTAGGTTTTCATGTATATATTTTGCTTTGCCTGTTCTTCTTGAGCTATGTTATCAAAAAAACAGCAGATTGTTCGCGATGTGGTTTAAATTCCAAATGGGATCAGTGCCATTGAAAACAAAAGACCTAGCCCATTTGAGCTCATTGCGAACAATGTGCTCTTTTGTTGATATCATAACTCAAAAAGAACAAGTAGAAGATGGAGACATGTATGGTTTGTAAATATGGCTTGATACAGCTGTAGATGTGGTTGTACAGTTGTATTGGGCTCCAAACGTATCCATACGATCATATTTTGGCCGTATGGTTTTTCAGTCATCTAATGTGTAAAGAACGACCGTATAAAGTTGTACTGTATTGATACGATCATATATACCCATATACAATATCGGGGTGGTCAGACAAATGAGAAAAAACAAAAGAAATTGATTTAAAATTCAGAAAACTCTAAAGGCCTAAACATGCATGATAGAATCCCCTTCAATTGCCTTTGTGTGCTACAATTGTGTGCTACAATTAGTTTTTCTCTTTTTATCTTTGGAGATGCCACTTTACTTTGGAAAAAAAAAATAAAAGGTATTTGAATGGGCGAATTAAAGGACTTTGAACAAAATCAATCACCTCTCCCTTAATGTAAGAACCAAAAAAAAAAAAACTTATAATACATTAAGTAAATTTCTTAATTCTACATCAAAATTGAATCTCTAGAACAATATGTGACAACCTTTTTATCATTCATTTAGCTTTTAAACAAATTATTTATGAAAGTCCAAATTTTAACATTCATCAAGATTAAAATTTTCTAACAATTCCGGACTATTGACATCACTTAAGCCCATTAAGAACATGTAATATAATAAGTTAGACTGAAATTGTTAGAGAGAATAGCTATTTTGCATGATTTGAGATCACATTCACTATTTTGTCCTCAATGTTGCATAAAAGGAATGCCTTGAGCAATTATGCAGAACAATTACTATATATGTTGATGGCATTACATGAGCACCCACATAGTCCATGGATGATGGTCGATGAGGCAAGGAAAATACAGATTATTTGAAGGGGCCCTTTTCATTGTGATCAAGCTACCAATAGCTTTATAGTATAAAATAATAAATCATTAATTACCAACATAAAACAGAAAACACTAATATGACATGTTGATAAAATTGACTAAAACAAGTTTCACAGTGACTAAAGTGACACATAATGAGTTAAAGCTGGATGTTCCTGCAGCTAGAAAGATAGCACTGGAAAGCACTGCACTTATAAAGTAATGTAGCAAATTAACATTGCACACGTCTGAGTATACATTCTAGTATAGATTCATCTAACATACACTATTTGACAAGGATTCAGCACTTTAAACAAATGTTTACCAGAATCTAAAGCGGACAAAGCATAAAACCATTAAAAATTGCCAAAATATATGCAAGATTGACAATGAAAATAGGCACTTGAATTAATAGCCTAAACCTTGGAAAACAACAGCCTACTCATTTTACAGTAGCTCCAAGCCAAAAAGCAGTAGATTGTAAATTAAAGACCATTAACATAAATGGGATCCAGATTTTGGGGATGTAGTATAAGATTCCATAAAATTGGACTTCAATACGGGGTGAACAAGATCTGAATCCACGTGGGAGCTTCCATGACAAATTGAACACACATAGGCAATGAAAACAAGAATCATGCAATGAAATGAATTAGACATCCTAAAGCAAATGAAAATGCCCAAGTAGACAAGAACTTACCCAAGGCCAGCTCTTGATCCCAATTAGTTGCTTCTGACATATCAGCATCGACCATAGAAGGATCAGATCCAGGAACATCCGTCGACATTGCTAAAGCTTGTTGTAGTAAAGCATGATCTCCTCATCCTATCACAATCACCATTTTATGAAATCAATTGTTCTATTATACTGACCTATTTTGATGCCAAGTTGGCATCAAAACATGACTATATTGTTCCAATGTCCTCCCAGTATTCATTGAATAAATATGCATAAAAGTCACCGGAGCTCAGCAGCTGGAACACCAGTATCAATCTTAGTTCAAAAGCCCTCGTAAACCTTTCGGAACAGAAAGTTAAGGCAAAAAATGATCAAGAAATCCTGGTGATTTGAAGAACTGTCTTACTTGGACATTGTGGTCTTTCACAGCCAAAATCATTGCACGAGGGACAGCTCCATCTCAGAAGCTTTAGTAGAACATCAGTTCTGAAAATGTAAACACCAATTGCATAGATAGCCCAACTAGAGTGGTGTGTCGACTTGCTGCTGTTGAATACAAAGAAAAAACGACTAAAATTAGATAGATAGCGCAAGTAGAATGCAAATATAATGATTACACATATTGCAACAATAGTGATTCCAACATTCATGTACATTCACAGGAACCGTCCCACAGAAACATGTGTGATGAGGTTAATTAGGCAAGTAACACAGGCAACATATGCCTAGAGGTAGAACAAGTGACTATGTAAAACTGACTGACAAAATTTATACTGAAAGGCAGCTGCACAGAGTATCAATATCATAGCTGACTGGTATATAAATCATAACGAGGAAGATTGATTTTTCACAGCCACCAGAAGACAGATCAAGTGATTCACTGGTTTATGTGTGCATATATTTTACAAGACTCTGGGAAAAATCATACGGGGAAGGATTTTAATTGGAAAATGACCACATCAAAACAATAAAAATATGCAACCAAAAGAAAACAACATCAGAAGAAATATATACCACTTAAAAATAAACCAAATCAGTCTACATTTGTCTAATTTTAATATCCAAACACAACCCACAAATACCTAAAAAAAAAAAAAAAGAGTGAGATTGGTGTTGAAATAATTTAAAAACAAAAAGACAATGAACAGAAGATATATAAAAATAATTAAATGATTTCATAAAGCACAAAATCTTCATAAAGAGAACCTCTTTTTTACCAAAATATAGCAAAACAAAACTTGGTTGAAGTCAAGCTAAGTTGATTCATGAGGAAAGATCAGAGGAAAATGTGGAAAAATAACCATTTAGTGCAACCTGTATGAGTATAGATCATACAGATGGAATATAATAAAGCTAGCACTGAGACCAGGTAACTTAAAACCCTCTCTTGAGGTAAAGAAGACTATCACCATTTTAAGCTATTGGCATCTGAAGAAATTTCACTTTCTTGAAAGATTGCGTATATATATTTTAATTTTATTATGTGTTTATATGACTAGGTTACCCTAACAAACTAGAGTCACAAAGCCAGAGAACTGAAGTTTATATATGCATATACTGATAAATATACAAGCATCTTTCATGGATAAATGAAAAAGATTGAAACTCCAAAAATGGTGAGGAAGAGAGAAGCACAGACAAGAGTACCCAGAACTGCCAACTCATAGAGCTTGCCACGACTAGAGAAGATAATAAGAGCAACCTCAGCATCACAAAGCACAGACAGCTCCGTATGCTTTCTTGAACAAACCATTTCGAACGTCACCTGCCTGTTAATCTTGTTCTCTATCCTCTTCAACTCCACCACTAGATCTTCCTCTCCCCATATTTCTTTCTTCCTCCTCTTTTGAGTACTTTTTGTGTATCTATATGGATATATATGTGAGAATATACGTTTTCTATATGTCTTCTTTCTAGGAGTTTTTGTTTTTTATCATTATTATTTCTTTTTTGGGTTTGTGGGGAAGAGTATTGTGTGTGTTGAGGGTGAAGTGCAAGTTTTGGGGGTTGCATAAATGAGCGAATTATGCAGAACCTTCTAAACATATGCATTATTACAAACGAAAAGATGTTTGTCTTTTATTACAGCGTCCTTCCCTATACTAACGGTTTAACTATAGCAAACTGTGAGACTTAACTGCACTAAAGGTATTTGGGTCATTTTCTGCACTAAAGGTATTTGGGTCATTTTATCTTTTTTTTTTTCTTTTAAAATTTATGTTAATTCATAAGTTGTTTCGATCTCCGCCGTTCATCTTTAAGATGGAGGGTGGAGATTAAAAAAAATAAAAAAAAATAAAAACAATTAAAAACAAAACAAAATTTAAAATAAGAAAAAAGAAAAAAAAATGGCGATCTTCATCACCTAGTTTGTTGCCCCATCATCACGCATCATCTTCATTGCCCATCATCCTCATCACATTCTATTCATTAAAATTAGTTCATCACCCACCATCTTCATCAGACCATTCAACATCTCACCCATTATCTTCATCAAACCATTCAAGTCGAAATAGCTCCAAATCAAAGAAATTCTACCCATCATCTTCACAGTCAAAATCGTTTAGAAAGGCGAGGTGGAAAGCAACAGGCATAGCCTAGCTCACTCCCTAGTCGACCATCTTAACCAGTTGAACGCACTAAGGGCCTCCTCTAACTCGCACCTCGTGAGCTTCTACCCTGACATATGTCTACTCCTAACACTCCTTTCTTCAGACTTACATTTTACATTACTATAAATACATCTAGACCTCATTTCACACATACAAAATAAATCAACATATCATCAGTTCGCCAATTTCTCAGGTCGCGACCTCATCAGGTTCAACGACACAAACTGAATCATCCCAAATCAAAATCAAACTACCACAAGTTAACATCAGTCTCAGTTATTTCACTTACCAGACCCTTGCTCAGCCTTTTATCTTACTTTCTCTCTCGCTTACAGCTTCAAACCACCAAATCTATACATCAAGAATCTCGTTAAATGTTTATAACCCAAAAGTTGTTACTCGACAACTTTTCACCAGCATAAAACCATAAAAACTCATTCTTATCACTTAAATCTTACCAGATCTGCTCCTTAAATTTGTTCTTCACCTTCCAACAATTTGATCCTCCTCAAAAATGGCAGAAATCAGCCCAGCACAGCTGCAGATTTGCCCTCCTTGCTTTTGCCGGTGACAGCTTCTCTTTCTCTCTCTTCCTTTTCAGATTTTTCTTCTGCCGATATATCCACCACACACCTATATTTATAGGCGTGGGTTAAGCTTGATTTCACCCTTGGACTTCTTTAAAATTACGCTTTTACCAGATTCTAGAGAATTCTTCATTTTTCCCTAATGTCCTTGTCTTTTTCTCATATTTACCATTTTACCATTCTTCATAAAATCTTTTATTTTTACCATTTTACCCTCAACTTTTAATATTTAATTTTTCTTCCAATCATCCCGAAAACTCTATAAAAATTAAATTGCACTTCCAAACACTCTAAAAATCCTTTTTATTATTTTTAAAATAAAATTTATCTCATCCCGTGTCTAGATACAGTACAACTTGAGAAAGGGTGTTACATTTACAATTTACACCATGCTTTGATACAAAAGATGCACATGACAAAAATATGAAATATACAAGGTAGTAGAGGTCGTCCCTCAGTCAATCTGCGCATCCGTCTGAGCCTCCTCTGTTGGATAACTCACTCCTATGCGACTTGCTCCGGCACCTGAGGGAGAATTTTTAAGAAACACATTAGAAACAAACTATGAGCAAAACGCAGTGAGAATTACAGTTTAATAAAACTAAAGAAAAACAGTTTGATTCTTTTGTACAATACTTTATCGAAACTCGTTCGAAAATTGTTTTTCAAGTTCGTTCTCAGTCTTTTTCTTAAACTTTCTCATTTTCTCGCCTTAATGGTAACCTAGGGAAACTACTCTTGTCGTGGCAGCATAAACTCTTTCGCTTGCCACTAAGAATTAAGGAATCTACCCTGTGTAGTCGCTGATGCATAAACTCTAGGCACGCGTTATCCTCTCGCAATCAATCTGATCTACACTACCCTTATATATGCAAAGGGTGACTCAACTGACTCTCTCTTAGGAGTCGTTCAAACTCCACTCTCGGTTAGTGACCCTCTCACATTTACTGTACACGCATAGGGTATTCAACTGGAGCTAGGGTAAACCATAAGAGTAATAAAACTTTTTTTCTCAATATTCTAGAGTAAACTCGTTTTTAAGGCAGAAAGCCTATAATCTTTACTTCTAGCATATTCTTGGTATAAATATATAGTCAACTCAAAACTCACATGCTAGAATCTTAATATAACTTCAATAAACAACTTAACTACATAATTAATAAATTCATATGAACAGTAAATAAAATGCATTCATTCGCATATAAACAATAAATAAATTTGAAATAAAATAACATTTTAAATAACTAGCTTTCTACTCACAAAATGTTCTCCGATACTTTTTGCATTCACCCTTTGAACATAAAGCTTGCTCAAAAGGCTATAATCTTCTTGTCTTGCTCCACTGGCCTCCTTGATGCCTATATAACATACTTTTACTTAAAATTACTCCACATTTAATTATATAAAGCTCAAAACTTGATTTGCGGTTTCCTACTTAACCGAGGCTCTAAAATTCTGATTTCTTTATAAAATGTTTACTTATATACCCCTAAGGACATCCCCATGCAATCCGTATAATTTTCAGAGTCCCGGAACGAAAAGTCAAAATTTTTGGACCTCCTTTGACTAAATATTGTTCATAGCCCCTTCGTGGGCTTTTTCGCTTCCGTTTTCACTTGAATCATCTCTCTATCTCTCATTTAAGTCACCCGTAAAATGGTTTTGAAAAATTTCAATTATAGAGGGGTGAAACCTATGAAATACCCCTATTTTCAACATTTTTTATGAGCATTTTTGCACACTTTGATTATCTAACTTTATCTCTTGATTCCCTTGGCTTACATGTGTCTAAATATGGTCACACATAGCTTAAGAATGCATGGAATAGCTTACTTTACTTAGTAACTTTGAATGCCCTTCAACTAACCATAACAATGCTAATTGTTTCTAACCTTGTTCTTTTGCAACTCTAGCATTTTCTAATGTTTATTGTACATCAAATAAGTACCAATTCAAGCTCAAACACATCAAAACACAATGACATTACATAATCCTCTTATTGTCGTGAGACATACATAACACCCCAATTCTTACTTCTTTCACTTTTTAAGTCATTTAAGTGATGGTTTCTTGAATACATTACAACAACCACTTAACGGCCATTAAATCCATGCTCATTCTCATCAAAATACAAGGGTTACACACACCCTTGCTTTGGCATGAACCACACACCCACACACACATCAAGTTTGTCTCACCAAATTTTGAGCTACCAAATTAACAATTCGTTGAGACAATATATCAAACACTTAAACTACAACATAATTCATATCAATCATCATCCATTCATCTTTAGAGTTTTACTACAAAACCCTAGCTCATCAAACCTACATAACAACACATTCATCAAGCTTCTTTTGGGTTTCATATAACTCAAATCAAAGCACCAACAAAAACCCATATCAATATAACATCAAATAATAACTAACACATCCATAACTCACAAAATCTCCCATTTGAATAACTTATGAAAAGCTTAGAAACTCACCTCCTTTAACTTATTTCTTGCTCTAAGCTTGATCTCCTAGCTTTGGAGGGCTTAAGTTCTTGATTTGAAGCCTTAAAAATTGTTGGAACCCTTGCTTCTTCTTCTTTGGTTGCTCACGGTAACTTCTCTTTTTTTTTTTTTTCTAAATGATGACATTTGTTTGGTGTGTTACCCGGCAACACACCCCTTTTTCATATAAATAAACTTTTAATAAATAAAAAATGACCATCATGTCCCTTGACAATCTCATTTCCACCTTTGGACTTCACTAAATTCTACTTTGACCTCAAGTTGGATAAACTTGACTCATCTAGATCCCTAATTTGTCCACTTGTCATCTCCACAATCACTACATTTTCTAACCAATCACTTTACGTCATGTGGCACTCCGAATTTTCGGATTCTGATGACACTCATTTGAATCCTATCAGTGGAATTTAATTAACTTTTGATTATTTTAGGGCATCTCTATCTTATTTGAATTCATATTAATCCCTAAAGTCTTTAATAGAAAAATGACAACTATGCCCCTCCTTTTGGCTTTTATCTCTAATCAAGTTCAATAAACTTCGAAAATTTCTCTACTAACTTTTAACATATCTTTAAACTCATTCACATAAAATTCATGCATAAAATCATGACTTAACTACTCATACTAGGAACTTAAATTCATAACTTAACTATAATACTAACACACAATAATTCGGATTGGAGTTTACATCAAATGTCACAAATGATTGAATGAAAAAGTTTGAAAAAAATGTTAGATGGTTATCATTATCTTTAGAGTGCATAAGATATTTATTATAAATAATTTTGTTGCTTTGAATGCATAGTAATAATTGAATTAACTTAAATATTTGTGATAAAACCCGACTCGACTCATATCCCTAGTTCGGGAGGGTTCCATGAAAACTAAGGTTTTCTAGATTAAAATCTGGATTTACTGAAAATCTTTTAAAATAATCATTGTAATTCTGAGAATACCTTTGACCAAAATACAAATTAAGCAAAACTAAAATCTTTAAATTTCTTGTGCCGAAACCTATAAACTAAATATATAGAATAATTTTTAAATATCTGTAAAACGATCATTAATTTGTAAAACTATTTTAACAACACACTTACGAAAATTGGTAAATAAAGAAAGAATATACATAAATTCAACAATTTATCATCATGTGGCCCTTCTCGCGATACACAATAACTTGCACGAACCTGCAGCGGATACATGAAAAAATGGTTTTATAAAAGAGTGAGCCTAATGCCCATTGAGTGGATATAACTTTTCAAAAACATTTCTAAATAAAACATAATGTATTTTTCTTAACTATAAACATTTCTCAATTATTCATAAAATTTCATATTCGAAATAGTAAAACTAAACTTAAATAAGATCTCGTTGATAAAAATAAATAATTTCAATGATTATGTCTGAAAATAAAATTGAATATAAATTTCATATCACCGGAAAACTATAACTTCTATATAAAACTTTTCTGTAAAACTTCTCTGAAAAATCTCTTTCTAGAAATCTGGTATTTTGTAAATTCTCATTTTGTACATATAAAATATGAAATCCTATAATTTGTAAAACTTTTCTTTTAATATGATTTTATATCTAAAATCTACACCAAATTAGTATCTGGGAATTCTACTATACGTGGTGAAAATACTCAATACACATGTAGAGCGGGGGGAGGGGGAGAGGGGGGAGGATTGTCAGGACCCTCCCAGATCCGTATTCTAAATCTGAGAGGATCTTGAGATGATAGAAATTTTTTTTTTCATGAATTCTAAATTTTTACAAATAAAATCATTTAGGAAATTCTATAAGAAATAAGATATTTTAATGAAATTTCGACAGCATAATGATTATTTATTAAATTATGCCACCCTGTAACAAAGGAAAATATACACTTCAAAAATTCACTTTTCCATCCTCAACTACTTAGGACCTCCGATCCTATTTTCAATTTTCAATCCAACATAACATCAAAATTTCATAGAAATTAAATATACTTATAATATTTATAATATCTCAAGTAAAAGTTTACACAAACAATAAGTTTCCATACTTGTAATACTAATGCATAAATGTACATACAAAACATGTCATTTAAAATTTCATAATAAAATGTTTAGAATGCACTTAGGAAATGTCAAAATGTGATATTCATGCATCGTATGTTCGAGTGGTCCACCTTTCTTCCTGTTCAGATGTTTCCTTAATAACCTGACAAATTCCTGGAAAATGTTTTAAAATTTAAAAGGGCGAGCATGAATGCCCAGTGAGTAGATAAAAGTTTTTGAAAACCATGTGAATCCTTTAGCACACACGTAACATAATAATATATAAAAATATGAAAACTCCTTAGTTCACATTCTAGAAATTTAAATTCATTACTAAAGCTTTATTTATAAAATTTTATCTTGTAATCATAAAAATGCATTTAGATGGATTTTCTCTAAATAAGATTTAAACATAAACTTTTACACCAAATCTATACCCGGGGGAACTCTGTCATACGTGATAGAGATACTCAACACACACGCAGAGAGCGGGTGATAGGACCATACCCGAATTCCCTCTAATGAGTCCGGCGATCCTATTGCGCAACCCATGAGACCCTTTTGAAATCCAACTAATAAGACTCAAAAGGACGTCGTAGAGCGAACTCGTATCTATAAATAACTTTGCTAAACAAGAAAACCATCTACTTTAAAATTTCATTACAATTTCTAAGAAAAATAGATCTAAAAATATCATCATAAACATTACTAAAAACATTATCTAAAATAGTCATGCCATCATGTTACATAAAAATTCTACGAGATCTTGTTCAAATTTTTAAATATGAACAATAACATAATCAATAATATCATTAAAAACACAGTGTTTACAAAAGAAAAATGCAACGTCGTCAGTCGTCTGACTCACCTAGTCTGATCGCGGCGAACTGGTACCCTGATTCATTGATCCTACACCTGGGAGGTTTTTGTAACATGAAACCAAAAACGATTGTAACCTGTAAAACCTAGTGAGTGTGATGGTTTTGTTTAGATTAGGTTTTATAAAATACCTCATGAAAACATTTTTGAAAACTTTTCTAAAAACAAATTATTTTCTAAAACTTGAATTTTATAAAAGTTCTTTAAGATTTCAAAAGCTTTTTCTAAAATATTTTCCTTCTAAAATATGTTTTTCATGATATGTTTCTCTTTCTAAATATGTGCTAATAGAGAACCCAAGGAAAGCTACAACCACATAAATAGGTAGACCAGCTCCGCTCAGTGTGGGGGGTCACGTGATAGAATAACTATCATTGCACACTGTGACAAAGCTAGAAAGACATCCCACCATTACGTGGTGGAACTATTATCGCATATCGCAAGTGAGAAAATACCCTACAAGCGTAGAGGACGACTCGACGGACATGATAGACTCCATCCCCTCGATGTTAGCAGGACCAACCCTCCAAACACTTGCCCTACACTGTGGGGTATACCGACCAGGTCTAATGCTAGAAGGTCTGTCTATTTATAAACTTGGGCCGTTCCACTAGTCTTTGAAAACTCTTTCTTTTCTAGATCTCAAATCAATTTCTTTTTCATAAAATAAGCTAATAACATGTGCATACCATTTAATACAAAACTATATCTTTGCATGCTAAAAATAAATCATTAATAACTAGGAAATAATTAATGAAAGTTTATAAGGATTTTGCAACATGAACTTGAAAAGTATTTAAAACAATCCATACTCACTGCTTGCTATCCTATCCATTTGCACCACTACTCCAATGACCTCCTCAGCTCGCCTAATCACCTATATTTAATCACAAATGAAACCTTCACTTAGTTAGTTTAACTATTTTCCTTAACTTCTAATTTCATACGAGCTGTTAGGGACTGCAGCACTGCCAATCCAGCTCGAGCTGTGAGCTCGCACCTCAGCTCGCCCTAGCTCGCATCTTCAACGAGCTCCTACCTTGCACAACCAGCCCGAACTGAGGGCATTCATCTCAGTGAGCTCATCAGTGAGCCGCCACTTTCTACTAGCTTAAGTCACTCCTTAACCCCTCTCAGCTCGCCCTTGCGAGCTACTGGCTTAGGCCAACTTGGCCAGATACCCCTGATAGGTTGCGACCTCACTCAGTTCCTTCTGCAAGCTCTCACTTCAACCCAGTCCAAGCAGGCGAGATGGAAAGCAACAGGCGTAGCCCAGCTCGTTCCCTAGTTGACCATCTTGACTAGCTGAAATGCGCTAAGGGCCTCCTCTAGCTCGTACCTCGCGAGTTCCTGCCCTAACTCATGCAACTCATCTCTAACAACTCACTTTCCAGGTTTCACATTTCAAATCATTAACACAACTCGATTTTACTCCATATTCACACACTCAACAACATATCATCAAGTTCAGCAACAGAAACTATATCATCTCAAATCATAAATAAACCACTACAAATCAGCATCATTCTCAACTATTTCACTTACCAAACTCTTGCTCAGCCCTAGCCTTGCTTTCTCACTCGCTTTTAGCTTCAACTCACCAAATCTACATACCCAAAAATCTCGTTAATCACTTACAACCTAGAAGCTATTCTCGACAGCTTTCCACCAATACAAAATCATAAAAATTTATTCTTATCACTTAAATCTTACCAAATCTGGTTCCTCACCTTCCAACAACTTGATTCTCCCAAAAATGATAGAAATCAGCTTGGTCACCACTGCAAATCTGCCTTCCTTCTTCTCTACCGGCAGCTTTCTCTTTTCTCTCTTTCTTTCTCTAGATTTTTCTCTTCTGCCGACATTACTCACGACACACCTACATTTATAAGCGTGGGTCAAGCTCGCTTTTTACCCTTAAACTTTCTCAAAATTACGATTTTACCAAATTCTAGAGAATTCTTCACTTTCCTCAATGTCCTTGTCCTTTCCTCATATTTACAATTTTACCATTCTTTACAAAATCTTTTATTTTTACCAATTTACCCCTCAACCTTTAATATTTAATTTTACTTTCGATCTTTCTGAAAACTCTATAAAAATTAATTTCATCACAGAACACCTTAAAATTTCTTTTATTATTTTATAAATAAAAATCATCTCGTTCCTTACATGAATTCAGTACAAACTCGGGAGAAGGTGCTACAGTGGGGGTTAACCTCTGCCATCCACATGCTAGGCGACTCTATAACTCTCTTTCTAGTCCCAAAGACTCAATTCTCTAACCTTTGTACTAGCATGTGTTAGGCTAATATCTGGGGTCTTACTCACGTGATGCCCTATGACCGTTAGAGGGGAGGGTACTCTTTGGTATTCTAAAACATTTTCATTTCTTTTTCTTGTCTCTAATCTCTTTTGAAAGACTCTTGTAAGTAAAGTTTCCACTTCATATGGCAAAATCTTCCATACTAAAATTAAATTTCCAACACAATCTTATCTAGGAATATATATATATATATATATATCAAAGCAAGCCTTTTTCCATTTCCACTTATAAGACAAAATACCACTTCCACAATTCAAAAACAATTTCACACATCATATAATATAATTTACTTTATCAAGGTATAAAACTCATTTTAGAATCAATGCAAATTATAATTTCACAAATTGATCAACATTCTTTTAAAGAAATAAAGATAGCAAGCTTACTAGTTTCATGAAATACTCACAATGGCATGGTTTTTGATTTCTCCAATCACTTAAAAATCTCAACCATAATATTAATTTCATAGATTACAAATATACTTGATGATTTCAATAAAAATCCACACTTTATAAATATCATATACTAAAATCATAACTTAAAATTTAGAAATTTCAAATCAAAAGTTTATGATTTCCAAACATACTTTAAAGTGTCCAACAACCCACTAAAATTGCATTTCTCATGAGATTTTCATACTAATCACAATCTAATTTTCTTAATTATTAAAATACCCATCTAAATCTTAAAACATACTTAAAATTTCTAAAATATACTTCAACGTCTCAAAACATAAAGTTCATAATATATATTTAAAGTTCAAGAAGTAAGAAAACTTGAAACAACATAAAAATTGTTTTCATAAAACAAGTTAAAGAAAAATTCCACTCACAATTCACTTTCTAGACTTATGGATTCCTACTTGAGCTTGTTTTTTCCTTGAGTCCTTGATCACCTAAAACATCATCAAACTTGTTTAGGGTTTGTAAAAACTAGATCATAAAAATTGAAACTAATTTGGAACTAGTCTTACACTAAAACCCCTATCCAAGCTTCCTTATTTCCTTTTCCCTTTTTCCTTTTTCTTTTTGCAGAATTTTTTTTTTTCTTCTGTGCAAGGTGCTATTCTGCCAGCTTAGGGGTGAAAGGTGATTTTTGTCTCACAAAAATCACATATTTATAGCTAATCTCATGCATGGTAAAAATGTGTGCCACTTAACCCTTCTCTTAACCACTTATTTGATAAAAATCAAACCCTTTATTTCCTTGCAATTCCAACTTTGCCCTCTCCAAAATTTTTCACTTCCATGCTTGCCCCTTATAGAAATCTTTTCTTTTTCCATGCATTGCTCTTCATAATTTCTATAATTCCATATTTATCCTCTTTTGTGAATTGGAAAATTCTACCCTTCTAACATCATCCTTTTTACATTTTTATCATTTGGTGGGTGTGCTTAGAAGATTGATTGGGTACCTTTAGGGAGCAATTTGGGCCTTACCATCTAATTGGGCTCACACAAAATTTTTCTTCCTTATTGGACTTTCTAAAAAAATTTCTAAGTAAACCCTTTTTAATATTTTTGTTTGCACCCCTCCTAACCTTCATAAGAATTATATATTTTTTTATTTTCTATCTAAACTTTAAATCAATTCAAATTCAGGTGTTACAGGGATAACTTTTGGGGATGGGGGAATTATGTCATACATGATGGAGATACTAGACACACATGCAAAAGGCGGGGATAATCTCTACCATCCACATGCTAGGCGACTCAATGACTCATCTCTCTAGCATGTGGTGCCCGTCTGATTGTTAGAGGGGAGGGTATACTGTGGTGTTCTAAAAACATTTTTATTTTTCTTTGTTTTCTCAAATCTTTTCTAAAAATATTTTTGCAAGTAATATTCCAAATACAATTTTTTTGTAAAATTTTCCATCCTAACAAGAATCTCATCCATGTATGTATATCAAAAATCATAGTTTCTCACATAAGTTACAAAACATGCTATAAACTTTTAAAAATCAATTAGTTTATTTATAAACCATAAAACATAATTTACTTTATTAGTTTGTAAAACACACTTTGAAAACTCAATATAAATTATAAAGTGTACAAATCATCAAACATATTTTAAAATTACCAGAAGACATAGTTTCTAATTTCACAAATCATAAGGTATGCTTTTAAATTGATAAAACATAATCTTAAATCCATAAATTTACAAAATATACTTTAAAATTTCAAAATCAGGTAATATAATTCATAAACCAAAAAACATATTTACTTTGTTAAATTATAAAACTAACTTTGGAAACTCAACACAAAGTATAAAATTTACAAATCATCAAATGTATTTTAGAATCACCTAAAAGTATAGTTTCTAATATAAGGTATACTTTAAATGTCATAAAACAAAATCTTAAATCCTTAAACTATAAAGTATAATTCAAGATTCCAAGACAAAATTCATACTTTATAAATCAAAAATCATATCTTAAAATTTATAAAAACATAATCTAAAGTTTACAAAACATAATGTAAAATTTATGGATTCTAAGTGTATTTTAAAAGCCTTAAAACATATTCTAAATTTCATATCTCATAAAACATACATACTAAACATAACCCACTTTTCTCAAATCATGAAACATAATTCAAAATCTTAAAACATGTTTCAAAACCTTATAACATACATCAAAATTCATAAGTCACAAAACATATTTAAATCATCAACACTAATAAAAGTTGAAACATAACAAAAACACTCTCATAAATCAATTTAAGAGAAAGTATCCGCTCATAAGGTTACTCCCAAGCCCTATGGAAATCCTCTTGCACTTATCTTCTCCTTGGAACCCTTTTTACCTAAAACAATATCAAAACTTATTTAGGATCTACAAGAACTAAATTAAGATAATTGATTCGAACTTGGAACTAGTTTCTTACCACAATTCCTTCTGCAAGTCTCCTTGATTTTCTTCATCTCTTCTTCCTTCTTTCTTCTCCCTTCCCTTTGATTTTTCTTTCTTCTTCTAAAGGGGTGTTCAACCAACCTTTAAAAAAATTGATGGAAGGGCTTTTTATCACATACAACCACACACATATATATACTCATGCATGGCTCAAATTACATTCACTTAGCCAAATTTTCCACCACTTATTTTCTATCAAATAAAAATCTAACCATGTGTCCTTTTGCTTTTCCAATCTTGTCTTTTCATAACATTTCATTTCTATTCTTGTCCTTTCTAGAGAATTCTTTCCTTTTTCCATCAATTGCCCTTCAAAAATCATATAATCCCTTTTCTTTTGTGATGGATAATTTTACCCTTCTTACATATTCCTTCTTTACAATTTTTACCCTCTCACATCCTCCTTTTTACATGTTTGTCCTTAGGTGGGTGTATTTAGAAAAACAATTGAATATGTTTAGAAAATAACTTAATCATACTAGTATATTTCTTAATTGGGCTTACTTAAGTTATTTTCTCTTCGGGCTTTTTAATATAAAGTTCTAATTGAACCCCTTAAGATTTTTGTTTGAACCCCACCTAAGCTTCATTTAGATATACACGTACATATATATATATATACTCTATTAGATCGATTCAGATTTGGGGTGTTTCAATTTGGTTAAGAGATCATTATTTTATTGTTTTTATATTATCATTAATTGATTAGATTATCAATATTAAATTATTTTATATTTCTCTACTGACTTTGCTATCGTGATTGTGATGATGAAGAAGAAGTTAGGGAAAGATGTTTTGGTGATTTGGATGATAAAGGGATAAATTTTTGCTTGAACAATAAATGGAAGTTGATAGATGAACAATGAGATGATAGAAGTAAACTTATATTATTAAACAAAGTTTAAATGATGAAAAAATTTATAAAAACAATATGTTTTTGGCTTTCTTTTTATGGTTGTCTTGTTGTTTTAATGATAGTGTTGTCATTTGTGATAATGTTGAAAGATTATTTTTTAAGACCTTTTATTATATTTATTAATTTTTTATTTAATAGATAAAATGACGTATAAAATAATTTAAGTAACGACATTTAAGACATTTTATACTAACTAAAAGTCTAGTGGTTTTGATGATTGAGTTAAGATTTGTTGATTAAGTTGTGATTTTTGATAATGTAGATGGATATTTGTGATTTGATAATGTAGACGATTGAGTTAACCTCACCCTAAGTTGTATTTGGAAAGAGAATTTTGAAAGAGAATCTGATTCCTTAGATGGAAAAAGAGACTTAAATTTCTTTCAGTCAAGAACTTAATTATTAATTTCTGTATCTTTCTACATAAACTTGATCTCCTTTATTTTTTATTCCCAATTAGTAAATGCACCCTAAATTGAGTTAGGAAAGTGAATTTGATTCCTTGATAATGAAGTTTCCTTTCAATCAAGAATTTAATTCCTTGTTTGTGAATCTTTCCAATAGAACTCGATCTCTTTTTATTTTCATTTTCGATTGGTAAATGTACTTTAAGTTGCATTTGAAAAGAAATTTAGAAAAGGGAACTTGATTTCTAGATGGAAATAAAGAATTAAGTTTCCTTACAACTAAGAACTTAGTTGTTGATTTAAGAATATTTCTCATGGAACTTGATTTCTTTTTATTTTCATTTTAAATTAGAAAATGCACCCTAAGTAGTATTTGGAATGAGAATTCAAATAGAAAGCTTGATTCCTTGGATGGAAAGATGGAATAAAATATGCGTTTCCTAAATAGGAATCTTTGGGAGTGAAAGAGCGCTTAATTCTTATTTTGTGATACCTATGTTTGCTAAAAAGTATTAGGTATCAAACATTGACACATGGGCCCTACATATAATCAAGAAATAAATTGCCTTCAGAATGAAAACTTAATTCCCACACCTCACCCAAGAAATTAGTTCCCTTTCTTAATTCTCATTCTAGCGGAACTTTATTAATTTTGATTTTAATCCAAATTATTACATGTGCCTTAAGTTTCCTTTCAATTAAGAACTTAATTCTTGATTTGTGAATCTTTTTAATGGAACTTGATCTCTTTTTATTTTCATTCTCAATTTGCACATGCCCCTTAAGTTGCATATATGGAAAGAGAATTGGAAAGCAGCTTGATTCCTTAGATGGAAAAAGAGAATTGAGTTTCCTTTCTAAAAAATAAAATAATTTCTAATTTGTGAAAGTTTCTAATTGAACTTGATCATCTTTTATTTTCATCATTGATTAGTAAATTTTTTAGAAAAAAAAGGAAAAAAGGGGATTTGAGTTTGTGAGTGAGATACACATACGTTAAGTTTCCTTTCAAGCAAGCAAGAAAGAAAGAAATCTTAAATTTCCTTTTAAGCAAAAATTTAATCTTTGATTTGTGAGTGAGATTCACGTAATTTATTGAAACTAAATTCTTGATTTGTGAGTTTGATTCACATAATTTGATTCTTATAAGTTTTTTTTTTTTTTTTTATGAACACAGTAATTTCTTTCAACCTTATAAGAATTCCTATTTGGGAACATTCATTAATTACAAAATGTTTTGTAACTAGTGATAGAATTTGTTCAATTTCAAAATGAGAGATAATAATATAAAGGCTTATAAACAAATCTTGTTATACTCCCATAGATTTCATACAAAATTCTGATACAATCAATATGATATATATGAAATCTATACTCTACCAAAATTTATCATTTAAAAAAGAGCAATTGCAAAATTAGCTACCTAATTGAAACCTATTCTAAGGTAGAATAAACTTTGTTCATTTATTACAACTTGGCTACCTTTGTTACCCCAAAATCCATTAACTTTAATGGCATATAGTGTCATAGTGCAGTAAGGATGGAAACTATTGGATTAATTGTGTATTGGGTCAAGTTCACCCAAGATAACCCAAACCCAAAACCCAAGATCCAAATAACATTTGGATCAGTTTAATTAACTGAGAGAGCAGTTACTTGCAGTTCGAAAATCAACTACTCTTGGTAGTTAATTAATGTACAACTACCAAGCAGTGTGGTCATTCAAAAAGAGGAAAAACCTGCAATAAAAAATATATATACCCAAAAAGAACAAAAAGCAAAACGTATTAAAAAAAAAAAAAATTGACAACAAAAGTAGAGAATCAAGGGCAAGGCAAACTACAACATGAATAGAGATTTCTTTCTGCTTTGTGATTGAAATCCAACCTCCAACTGAACAACCAGAAATCCAGATCAATTTCTGCTGCAAATTGGGTACATTTTATGATTTTATTTTACTACTTTTATTTTAAGTGTTGTATACATACTGTCATGGTTGATAATGTTGTTAACAGAAACTAATAAGTGCTAAAATATAACATTATTTCCTATTCTCAATCCAAACTTTTGTGATGAAAACTCAAGTAAAATATGGTTTATTTGATGATTTTCGAGTGTTTAATGCAAGTCTTAAAACGGAAGGATAAAATGGTAATTTGATGAGACAAAGTGAGATTTGAAGCAAGTTAAGGGCTCAAAATGCAATTTGGCAATGCATAGGAGCCGCGAACCTTGGCTCGCCATGCATGGCAAGGAAGGCTGGTGAACCTTGAGATTTGGAGCAAGTTAAGAGCCCAAAATGTAATTTGGCAATGTATAGGAACCGCAAGCATGGAATCACATTCAAGGCTCACCATGCATGGTAAGCAAGGCCTACGAGCCTTGGGGTCAAGAGAAGCCATGAGTCAAAGCTCGCAGCATTGGCTCATAATCTTAGCTTATAGAGGATTTGAAAGGAAAAATGTTGAGCCAAAGGTCGCAATACGCAAGTTTCAATGCAATTAATGCACGAGAGATTATCATACATACTTTTGGCATTTTTGGTGGAATATTCCTAGCATAATCTTGCGCCCCAACCTATAAGTACTGCTCATTCTCGATAAAAGGGAGGAAAGCTGATAAGTGTTAAAATGTCGCATTATTTCATACTCTTAATCCATGCTTTTGTGATGAAAACTGGAGTAGAATATGGTTTATTTGATGATTTTGGAGTGTTCTATGCTAGTATTAAAGTTGAGGAGTCGATTGGTAAATCATTGAGGCACAGTGCAATTTAGAGCAAGTTGAGGGGCCAAAATGTAATTTGGCCAATACAAATAGGACACAACACTAAGGCCGCATTCAAGACTTGTCAAATTAGTGAGGCAAGCCCACAAGCAAAGGCTCACGAAAGTAAGTAGCAATGTTGGCTCACAGGAGGTTTTGCAAGGAAAAGCAACGAATTAAAGGTTGTGAGATCTGTTTCAGCTCGGTAAATAAGTGAGAGAATGTCGAACAAAATCCTAGCATATTCCAGAGAATGTTACAAAGCATATTCTTGACATCAAAGATTATAAATAAAGCCCTAATTCATTTTTTAACAGCAATCAATGCAAGTGAGACAAGCTAATCAGTAAGGCAAGCTAGGTGCAGTGAAAGGGATCTAATAAGTAGAAGAAGTTAATTTTAGAGCAAGTGAAAAACACTAGGAGGAATCATCTTCAATTTCTACCGACACAATGATGAATCATTTTACTTGTTGTGATATTCATAATTATGATTAATCAAGGGCTACAATGTAGCCTAATTATTTCTCAACCTATTCAATAAATTTATTATGCATTTATTGAATTATTTTTATCTACCAATTCCATGATATTGGGACTTGAAAGATTTCATAGGTAGTATATAAATCATCAAGACAGTAAAATGAAACCGAAAATGTACCCATTGTTGTGCAACGAAAATTCTTCTAGATTCTTTGAATTGTTCAACTAGTCGGAATTCGTTCACCAATTACGGGACCAAACCCTCAAATCACCGTGTAAGAACCTTGCCATGTATTTTCTTTGTTTTTCTCTCTATACTGTGTTTGCTCTTTATGTTCTGTATTTGTAGGTTGGTGAGTTTTTCATCAACCAAAAACTGAAGAACCATTGTCCTTTATATAGGCAAGCAAATCTTTGGATAATTTTCAGTAATCTTTGTTATTCGTTCTTATCCAAATCCATTTTATTTGGATTCGGTCATGGGTTTAAGTTATCTTGGATGAACCCAACCCAACCCAATAACCCAATAACCCAACAGGACTTAATGCAACTAGTTAACTTAGGCATGTTAATTAGTTCAATTGTAAAACCCAGAATTTTATTTCCCCAGGAGAAATAGTGTTTCCAGATGAATAGTAATTTTGTGTGAATAGTATTTTCGAGTGAATAGGAATTTTCGAAAAAAGGGAAAATTTCCTCAAGTTTCGTGAAATAAAATTTTTTCGGTGAATAGTGTTTTCGGGGGTGAATAGTGTTTTCGATGAATAGTATCTACGTGAATAGTGAATTTCGAAAAATGGACCTAGGATATCATAAGCCCCGAAATATGAATTAGAGTTATTAGAAACTGAAACGGAGCAAAAATGAGTTCGTTTGAATGGATTTTAAAGGTTCCGAATGTTTATCGATAAAAATACCCTCGTTGAAGACGTTGGGAATTTAGTGAGTTTAAACCAATTGAATTTTTTTCAAAGCATGGAATTGGAAGTTAAGACACCCAATTAGAGTATTGCATGGTCAATTTGATGATAGAATGACAATGGAATATTTTTGAAATTTATTGGTGTTAAATGAGGATTAAACTTTAAGTTAAATGCAATATTATAGGTGTATGAGAAGATAAACATCAAAGAAGCACAATCCATGTGCTTATGTGAGGACCAATGATGTTGTGACATTTTTAAGTCAAAAAGAAGAGTCATTGATTGAATTTTAAACTAAGGTTGAATGGAATTGGTTAGTTATTAATTGGATTGAAGTTGTGACCAATCACTTGATATTAATTAAAACTAGTGGCATTTGTGTGATTGTGGAGTTAGTTTAGAGGCAATTTGGACATTGACAAGGTGTTGGTATATAAAGTTGAGAGGCTTGAGAGTTGAAACAAGAGAGCAGATCGGGTGACAAGCAGAAAACGTGAGAGGCAGGCAGAAACTGTGAGCTAAAACCGTGAGGTAAAAAAAAAAAATCTGCAGCTGTGAAGGAAGAAGGCTGGCCATGAAAGAAGAAGGAGAAGAAGAAGAGAAGTCCCCAAGGTGCTCATCCATCCCTCTCTCTCTAATCTATCAAGAAATCTCAAAGCAAAAGAGTGAAGAGATTGAAGGTTAGTAAGTTAAATAATGATCTAGTTGATGGGTTTTTAAAGATTGTTGAATTAATGAGTTGTTTGATGAATTTTATGGGTTGAAGGGAGTTAGATAACCATCAAATTGATCTTGGAAGGAAAGAACTCATCAAGAAGCTTTGGATCAAGATTTTTGAAAGGTAAGGGTTAGGGTTTGATAATTATGGTTGATGAAATGGATTGATTTTTTTTAGTTTAAAGTTGCAGTTGATTAATTGATGGGTTATTGAAGTATTTATGTGTGATTATTTGGGTTGAAATGAAGAGGATGGATGAGTTGTCATATATTAGTATGTGATTAAATTAGAAAAGTTTAGGTAATGAGATTATTTTGATGATTGGATAGAGTTATATATGAGATTATATGTTGATTGAAATGAAACTTTGAAAAGAAGCATCAAGTGATTGAGTTGTTGGATATATATATATATATAGTGTATGGATCATTGTGTTTTTGCATGTATTTAAATTGACTTTAATGTTTGAAGAAGTGGTATAAGGTTTGGGAATGAATTTAAGTTGATTGGAATTAAAAGGATGTAAGAAAAATGGAAATTGGAAAAGTTTGGGTGTTAAGGTGTTTAATGTAAACAATTGGTTCCTAAAGGGCTATTCAACCTTTTTAATGTATTTTGATGATGGTTATAAGGTGTTTGAGTGCTTTAATGCCAAAGAAATAAATGGAAATGGATGTGAGAATATTAGTTGGAAAGTTGATGGAGTTGTGAATTTATTGAGAAAATATATTGAAGGATAAAGTAAATAATTAGTTAGTATATTTTTATTGGAAATTTATGTGAGTGAATGATGGAATTCTTGAATGAATTATTATATGTGAAGTTGATGGTGGAAATGTGATTATAGGATTTGGAAGCAAAAGCATCAAAAAGGGAGGTGTGGAATAAGTGGTAGTGGTGAAGTAAAATAGTGAGTGGTTATATTTTTATTTAAAGTGTTTATGAGAATTATTGAGTTATAATGAATTTATTTAATTGTTGCTTTAATGAAAGAATTTATTTTGTTATTGTAAAGTTACTTTAGCATGTGATTTATTTTTATATGAATTGCATTAAATTTTAAGATTATATTGTAATTGTAATTATTTTAAGTAAAGTAAATTAGTAGTTTTTGATATATATATACATGCATGAAATTAAGTTAATAAGATATTTCGAAATCAATTTCGATTATAAAGTTGAGATTAGAAAAGAAAGTTACAATATTTTGAAAGAGGTTTTAGATGCCTTTGGTTTACCCTAAACCCCAGAGATTATCGGCCGAAGTACCGTATGCGTGTATGGCAAGAGTAGTTGGGAGAGTCAATCACTAACTTGGGGGGATTGAGTTTGAGTCAATGAGTCGCCCTCTACACGTATATGGTAGCGTAGGTCTGCCTGATGTTGGGAGGAGAATCGCGATCCCAAGAGTTTCCCGCATCTGCGACTACGCATGGTAGCATTCCCGAGCGCTAGTGGCGATGAGAGATTCTGTCACAATAGGGCTAAGTTTCCCTAGGTTGCCTTTGGCGAGATGAAAGAGAAAAGCACGTCAATAGACGTAAAGTTTATTAAATTAGAAATGATTTCCAATCTCGAGAAATAAAGAAAAGTTTACAAGAATTAATTAGTTTCGTAAATTTAATAAAGTTATAATAACATTTTTAGTTTTATGAATTATTTTGGGAGGATGTATGTATTTTAGAAAAGGAATTTTAGTTACCAGTTAGCCGTTCACTGAGTTTTTATACTCACCATTCTTTCTCTATGTTTTTGAAAAAAAATCCTCCCAGGTGCAGGAGCGAGCCGTCGATCAGAAGAGGCTCCATCGGACGCGTAGGTGGACGAACGCAACGATATCACTGCATATTTTATTTTTGAGAGTGTATGTCATGCATTACATTTAATTTTTGATGAAAATAGTTGTAAATAATATTTTGGGTTGTATATAGCTTTTTGGTTTTATAAAATTAAATTATATATTTATGTTGACTAAAATGAAGTATATTTATGGATTTTAAATTGAAAATTGTTTGCGGTTGGATTGTGGAAATGATTTGAGGGCCTGAGGCCCAGTAGTGGAGAAATGTTTATCATAGAAGTGTTAAATTTTGAAATTTACAGGGTGACATGTTCGAAAAACAACCGGTATGCTGTCCAAATTTTTATAAACCCATTTTATAAATGTTCAAAATAAAAAGAAAAATTTCCCCACGTTCCGCATTAACAGAAAGTTTTGAAAAGTAAACGGCGTAGCTTTACGGGAACTTTCCAGTTGGATCAAATATCCACTGGAGGGTTACCGTAAGGGGCCGGCAGGCCTAGTAAAGAGAGAGGCCTGTCATCAATCTTGTGGTTGTGATGCGCTAGAAAAAGGTGTCTTAATTTAGAAATCAATAGTATGGCAAGAGTTGTATAGGATAGGAATATACATATATGGTTTGTGTAATCATATAAGAATAATTTATTCTCTATGCTTGTTTTTATTTTTGGAATTAGATTCCAAATGGGCAGGCACTTTGTTTTCAACGGCCCAATTGCTATTGTATGCCTGTTATTATAGACCCACTCAGTGAATTAAGACAGCAAGAAAACAAGCAGTCATGGGAGAAATAGATACGCACGTCTAGTGATCTAAGGAAGATTGGTACTACAGTTCAAAGTGGTCCTCATGGTTATGAGATAAGTGGAGCATGATGCACTTGGTCTCTCCACCCATCCGATCATCATCATACCCTCGTAGGACTCGACATAGTTACTTACTGGCTGTCGCGTTTTATCTAGCCACTAGGGATGGTTTTTTTGCTCTCTATATAGACCATAGTATGATGCAAGAATCCAGAGGTCATCTCTTGCTACAACTCTTTGTTCGAATCTGAATTTTGTGTGTTTTAAATGCTTAGGACTGTGTATCATGATGCTATAATGTGTTATGTTTGTGACTTAAAGAGGTTATATTTTCCTCTATACATTGTCTAGTACTCTCAAGTGTTTTTGTCACTAGATTGGAAGTATTGCATTGCTTCCATTTGTTTCTAAAAATTAAAGCATGCAATCTAACAACTTGAGATTTGACATCCAAATGAAAAAGATGCACAAAAGTCTGCAAGTTATGACTACCAGCAGCAAAGAAAATGTTTGAACTCTAGAAACTAAAACCAGTAAAGGCAATCAAAATGTAGTTATGATTTGAGCCTTTATTTATTTCTCCGGAGTGGACAGCGTGCTCGTGAGCGGTTTCCTTGTGATTCAATATCCTTCCTCCTGTCAATTGATCTTCCACCACGGCCTGTCCATCAATTCCTGGTGTTCTGCAAGTGGGAGATTCATTCTTCTCACCCAGAGGATCACAGGGTTTAGAGCTAGGTGAGTACTGTTGATTGGCACCATTCAAACCAGAAGGCCAAGAAATTGAACCAACAGCGACTGGGAACAGACTAGTTAATTGCAAGACAGGTTAGATCGAATGTTCCGTCAGTACCTTGGACAGATTCAATTACGCGCTTTAGTTTAGTCAGCGAACGATTAACCTTGTCGGATCTTGTGCGATGGTCATCTAGAGGTCCCATGCTGCGTGCAGATACGCTTCACTGTTGTAGGACGAACTGTAATGCAAGAATCTTACTCAGAAAAATATATATCTTAATTGCTATATATTCTCTTATATATAAAATTTTAAGCATCTCAGAAAGAACATAAGCAATAATTTAAAAGTACATGAGCATACCACTAAGGCTCTTCTCAGCATCTTTAAGACTCCCAGCAATTAAAATATTAATGTCGGAGAGCTTCTAGACTGGGGAATTCGAATAGATTCAACTGTCAACTTAAGTTTCTCATCTTCATAAAGATGAACATCATCCTCTTTGAGTTTAATTCCAGACGCGACCTTAAGACTCTAGAAATGTCTTTGCAGAAGCAAGAGGGAGAAAAATGCCCTCGCTTTGACCCTTTTGCAAGTGATTCTCAACGCAAGCTTCCCGGAAATCCCACATGGGAGAATGTACCACATAGAACGCCACATCTGATGTGGACATGCAGACTTACCCATTGTAGCACCTACCACCAAGGCTACTACAGCTCTTCTTCAAACCACCACCGTAGGCCAGAACACTGCCATGCATGCAGGGAACCCATGTCTGAGCCATAGGTAGTTTTGTGAGTTTCACACACCACTGACCGTATCTCCAAAATTTCACTACGCATGGAATCTTGTTGACGGTGCGATAAGCTTTGCATGTTTCATTCTTCGTCTGGACCTTTGGGCTTGTTAGTCCACTAGACTTTTTCTGGTCTTTATTTTTTTTCATGCGGCCCAAGATGTTATTTTCGGTCTCAACATCTAAATTATCCCTAATTTTAAAGTTGTATCTATTTGAAATCATTAGAAGTACACACATACATACATATATGTATATATATATAAACAAAATTTGAAATCATTAGAAGTACACACATACATACATATATGTATATATATATATATATAAACAAAATTTCAAATGTTGAAAAGATGAACATGATGTTCACATTAATTGTCTTTCATTGGGTTATGTCACATGAATATCATGGGCTGGCAAGAGTAGGCAAATTTGTTACCCACCCGATTTCAATGGGTAAATTTTTAACCCAAAACAAAATTAAAAGATTTAGGTTATTAATTTATTTTTTAAAGTGTAACATTTACCGGGGTGAGATTAACAGTTACAAACAACTGTCACTATATAAAAGTAGGATGCCATACTTCTACAACCTTTTTTTAAATCTCAACCTATTCAAAAGGCGTCAATCTCCAACGTTGCCTAAAACCACTTAATACTTTCGTGAGTTAGATTTTGCTTATTAAGATAAATTTGTAGTCTAGAATGAGTTCACATCAATAACTAGACTTTTGTACATATGGTCCAATGGACCATTATTTATGAACATCATTAGGTTCAATTATAAGATTGGACAGCTCACCAAATATGATATAAAACAAGAATTTAGCTATTGCATACTTGCTATATAATAGGATAGTTACGAAATATTTTTTTTTTTTTAATTTTTTATCATTGGAATTAATCTAGATGATTACTAAAACTATACAAAATGAGACATTGATGGCGTAACTCAGAAAGCAATTCTCATACGAAAAATGTCGATCTACACAATTGTGGAAGGATAACTTATACAAGGTGAAAAGACAACCATATAGTGGCTACATTATTTGGGTGTTGAACCTAAGTTCTCAAAGAACTTGGGTGTGTTGCCTACCACCAAGTCAAAGCACAAGGGACAAACCTTCAAAATTTGTAGATTATTGGATCGCAGCAATTAGATTATTAAGCATTCATGTACCCATACAAAATTTATATAATTATATGACTCAGGAAAATAAACTGAATTATGTTGGATATAACCAAACCCAATTAACTTAAAACGGAAATGATAAACATAGTACAAACACTAAAAAAAATATCAATAAAAATAAATTCCAATGAAGTAATATTTTCTTTACATTAACTCTTATAATCCATACCTTAATCTTTAATAAATTTTAATATTAAAAAATGACTCAAAATAAAGAATTCACTACAGAGTTGATATTAAGAACCAACTCTTAATCGATGGAACACGAAATTCACAAATCAGAATTTCTACATCAATAATTACTATTTAACTTATATTATTTGTGTAATCATGAGTACAATATGATAATAATAACCACAATTATCAGCAAAGTTGAGGTCACAAATACAAATCCTCTCTGAAGTCAAAAACTAACATCAATCGAATCATTCAAAATTTTTTTTTTTCAATAGATTTTTCGATTTCCTTCTGCTGTTATTTTGAAAGTTCAAATTTTTCAAAATCCTCCGTCTAATTTTAGAGGGATGTATTCAATGATGACTTTGAAATATTTTATAGACATTTTTAAGTGAATAACTTTTGTAGAATTTCATAGACTTCTAATGACTTTACAAATTCATAAAAGAATTTTATAAACTTTTCTTTAAAAGACTATCATAAAATTTCATGGATTTTTATAAACTTCCACATACTTTCATTAACTAAACGTTCACTAACGTATATATAATATACACTTTATAAGTTAATAAAAACTATCAAAATATGGCATATAAAATAAAAGTAAAATCACCTCAATTACATAAATTGATAACCAAAACATCAAATATTTTAAATGTTTCATTATTCATTTTATGTCTTCTATGAAAAATAAAATCTCTAATGTATATTATTATCAATAATTTTAACATTGTTCCATATATCAACAACTACGATAGCTCTCCATTTATTAGTATGCTCTCTTTGTTATTCTTGAGTCTCAATAAATAAGTTAAAATCATTGTCTTCATTAACTAGTAATGATGATGAAGATGATGAAGATTCATAGATATTGATAGACATTTACTTCTAAAATGAAAATATATTCCCTTAACAAGCTCTTGCAAATTATACATTTTGTAAGTTATATTTCTCATCTCAATAAAAATATTTTATTTTTACATAATGTAAATAAACAAGTGAAAAACAACTATCAAATCTAATATTTTACAAAATTCAAACTAGTTAATTTTATGATATTTTATAAATATCAAAATTGATTACTATATCCCAAATATTAACTAATCAAAAATAAAATTCAAGAAATTTTCTAAAAAGCACGTAATAGGAATAAAAGTTAACAAAAATATTACTTGTATAGATATAATTAAATAAACAAATTTAATTTTTTAATTTTTTTTAATAAACCACTAGCTAAAAATTACCAAATATTATTTTTTTCTTTTTTATTTGAAATAGAGGTTTTTCCTTTATTTTTTAATATAAAAAACAAAGATTCCATTGATTAATTTCATCAATTTTAAAGCAATGAGATTTTTCATTTGTACATTTGTGAGTTCTATTTTTATTATTTGTACACAAGAAATACTAAATTGTTAGCTTATAATATAATCGTTAATAATAGTTGTATTATTTATTATAAGAATAATGAGATGATTTGGATCAATATCCATCTAGACTTTTTTTTTTTTTTGGTATTGTATTTATATAAATATAAATTATAAGATGTTTTTCTTTTTTAAATTTATTTTATTGAGATCTAACTTTTTAATTTTGATTCAAACTTGAAATCTTTTATAAAATAATAAATTGATATTCTTTGGAAAAGAAAGAGTCTAATAAGATTCAAAAACTAAAATGCTAACAATTTGAACATAGAAAAAAATATTGATTATTATAATTCATAATAAAATAGGAGTGAAAATATTATATATATATATATATATATATGTGTGTGTGTGTGTGTGTGTATTTTTAAAATAAGTGAAATATTTTTATTTATGGGAGATTTAAATTTAAAAGTGATTGTAAGGTTTGCCTCTATAATCAACAACAAAAGTCTACAAAAATTTTTAAGGGGAGTGGAAGAGAATTTGTGGAGCTTGATTATTATAAATTTAATATAAAAGTCTACAAAAATCATTAAAATTTTAATTCGATAAAAGTTATTAATATTTTAAATATCTCATGACTTTTATAAACTCTTAAAAAGTCTTAATTAATACATCATAACTTTTATAGACTTTTTAAAAATCATTAAAAGTTTATATTGAATACCACATGACTTTTATAGAGTCTTTAAAAATTTGTATTAAATACATTAAATTTTTAAACTCTATAAAAGTCATTAAAAATTTAGATTGAGTACACCCTCCTTAATCTCTTTTAAATTTTTGTACATTTTTATCCTGCAAGCCCAGCTTGCGAAACACATGGGCCGACGGAAGGCCCAAATCACCATTTGCCAAGGCATAAATGTACAAGAGCTCCACTGCAAACGATGACGGGGAACAAAGAAAAAGAGAAAAGAATAAACAAAAGAAGCTTTTTCTTTTTTCTCTTTCATTTTCTATATCAACTTTTAACAATTCCATTTCTTTGAACCATTTGTGTTTTTGTTCACTTAATCTATCTCTACCATCTTGTAGAACCAACTTTACTCCATTTTGTTAGTAAGTGTCTCTCAACACTACTCTTCTTCTACATGTTTTATATGTTAATGTATGCATTCTCTGCTTTTTCAATCCTTTAATGCTCTTGTTTACATATTTTGCTACTTAAACTCTTCTGGGTTGTTTTCTTTTTGTCAAATTTGTGTAGTTTAAAGTTAGATTAGCTTGCTTGTTGTAACTGAACTAGTGTTGTGTACTTGTAACTTGTTGCAGACATGGAACTGAAGTGGAATTTACCTTTTCGCCCCTATAAAAACCTTGAATTGCACTTAGTTTTTCTCTTGTTGTTGTTGATAGTATCATCATGGTCATGCCCAGCTCAGGGTTTTGATCTGAACCCAGATGATAAAACCTCACTGTTGATGTTTAGGTCATTGGTTCTGGACCCAAACCAGAGGTTATCCACCTGGGGTGGATCTAGTTGCACCAACTGGACTGGTTTGGTTTGCGAAAACCAGACCGGTCATGTTGTGTCTATTAACTTGACTGGTATGGACTTGTCAGGCCAAGTTCATCCCAGTTTGTGTAAGTTGTCATATCTTGAATTCTTGAGTTTGTCTCATAACAACTTCACTGGTTCAATCCCATTGTGCTTTGGAGCTTTGCATAGTTTGAAGACTCTTGATCTTAGTCAGAATCGATTTCTAGGGAATGTGCCTGATACATTGATGAGGCTTAGTAGCTTGAGGGAACTTGTTTTGAGTGAGAATCAGTTGGGGGGTTACTTTCCGTGGTGGGTTGGGAATTTCTCTTTGAACTTGGAGAAGCTTGATATGAGTTTTAACTCATTTCGTGGTGAATTACCTGAAAGCTTGTTTTACTTGAAGTCGTTGACATATTTGGATGTTGAAAGCAATTACTTACTGGGAAATGTTCATGATTTTTATCAGTCTTTGGTTTATCTTAATCTGGGGTCGAATAGGTTTTCAGGCACTTTGCCTTGTTTTTCTGCATCTGCTCCGTCTCTAACTCTCCTGAAATTAGCTAACAATTCTGTTGTGGGTGGGATACCTACTTGTATTGCTTCGCTTCAAGCATTGACACATCTGAATTTGTCATTTAATCACTTAAATTATGAGATTTCTCCGAGGCTTGTGTTTATGGAAAAGCTTCTTGTGTTGGACTTGAGTTTCAATGATTTATCGGGTCCTCTACCAAGCAAGATTGCCGAGACCACAGAGAAGTCAGGGCTTGTTCTTCTTGACCTTTCTCACAATCAGTTCTCAGGCGAAATTCCCCTGAAGATCACTGAACTGAAAAGCTTGCAGGCATTGTTTCTTTCTCACAATCTCCTGACTGGGGAAATTCCAGCAAGAATAGGAAACCTGACGTATCTCCAAGTGATTGATCTCTCACACAACATGTTGTCAGGCTCGATTCCTTTGAACATTGTTGGTTGTTTTCAGCTACTGGCATTGATAGTTAATAATAACAACCTTTCTGGTGAAATTCAACCAGAGCTTGACGCGCTGGATAGCTTGAAGATATTCGATATAAGCAGCAACAGGTTCTCTGGTGAGATCCCATTGACATTGGCTGGCTTGAAATCATTGGAAATTGTAGACCTCAGCTCCAATAATCTCTCTGGTACTTTGAGTGATGCAATAACCAAATGGTCGAATCTGAAGTATCTTTCCATTGCTCGGAACAAACTCAGCGGAACTCTTCCCACTTGGTTGTTCTCATTCGAAGCAATTCAAATGATGGATTTTTCAACCAACAAGTTCACAGGCTTCATACCGGACGGTAACTTCAACACTAGCTTAAATTTCAATAGTGGTGATATGGGTAGAAACATGCCTCCAAGACCACTAGTCCCTACGAGAAATGTGGCGATCAAAATTTCTGTGGCTGTTGCTGGGACGAATGAATTAAACTTTAACTATGATCTACTTTCAACAGTTGGAATGGACTTATCTGATAATTTGCTGCGTGGAGGAATTCCAGAGGGTCTATTTGAACTACAAGGTCTGGAATACCTGAATCTATCATGTAATTTTATTGATGGTCAGGTTCCGGTTTTGGATAAGATGTTGAGCTTAAGGGCCTTAGATTTGTCACATAATTCTTTGACCGGTCAGATTCCAGGCAACATTTCCAGCCTTCAGGATTTGACACTCTTTAATTTGTCTTACAACGACTTCTCAGGATTTGTTCCTGAGAAACAAGGGTACCAAAAATTTCCAGGTGCATTCGCTGGGAATCCAAAATTGTGTCTGGAGTCCTCCGGGGAAGGATGTGACAGGGCAAGCCTTCCGCTGGTGCCCGGGAGAACATCTAAAGAAGACACAGATGAGGGACTGATATCCATATGGGTGTTCTTTGTAAGCTTCTTTATTAGCTTCTATCTTGGTGTTGTGGCACTTTTTTGTTCCAGTCGAACAAGACGATACATTCTTCAGACAAAAATTTGATTCAGGTTACCTGAGAGTCAAATCCTTTTAGTGTACATACTCAATTCTCTTTCCTATAAGCCTAGCTTTAGTTTGAAGCTTCTGCATTTGTGTTTATTAATTATAAATCTAAGTGCTCTTAATGTAGCAAGTCTATGATGGTATGCTTCTAGTTATAATGGCATAGCTTACCTTATATTTACAATTGTAGTTTTTTTTTTTTTTTTATTCCTTCTTTCTTTCTTTCTTTCTTTATTTTAAGAGCTAACACCGAACAGTTTATTATAGTCTATCAACCCTACCGAGATGGGCAGATCTATCATTAGTGAAGGGGGAAGTGTAACCATTTATGTTAATAAGTTATATGCTACAATTGGATTTCTTATCTAACATATACTTGTAAGGACACAGTTCATGTTACACGTTCAGGTTTGAAGTAATAATACATCTATCATTAGTGAAGGGAGGAGTGTATTACCATTTGTGTTAATAAGTTATGTGCTACAATTGGATTTCTTATCTAACATATTTTTACAATTACTTGTACGGAACCAAAAAAAAAAAAAAAGTATTTAAAAAGACCGAGTTCATATTATAGAGTAAGATTTGAAGTAATAATACGTATCTATCATTAGTGAAGGGAAGTGTGCAACCATTGTGTTAATAAGTTAATGCTGTACAATTAGATTTCTTTGTCTAACATATTTTTACAATTACTTGCAAGTGAAAAAAAATATAGTTAATAAGACAGAGTTCATATTACAGATTCAGATTCGAAGTTAATAATACACCCATGTAATGTAAATATTATTTTTCACATATAATAAATGTAAACAAACCCAGTCTTACCTTGATTTAAACCTGTTAAAACTTGAAGCAGTCCAAACACATGCATATTAACTAATTAAACACCTTTATGTAAACATTTCGTCTACAAAATACTATCCATGAAACTGGTTGACGGTTATGAAAGGAAATTATATAAATGAACATATACTATAATATTTTTTTTTTTTTATATACATATCTAACAATATAATGATTAATGTTCGGTGGCATGATATTACCGAGTTTGTGATTTATCTATAATTAATGATGTCACAACCCACATGTTAATGTCACTTCATGTTAGTATCGTTAATGAGCTATGTTAGAGGTAATATCTAGGAGCATCAAGCTGTTACTGATAACATAAACTGTTAAGGCATTTAGATGAAACATCGAAGACTCTTCTTTGACAGTCCGGGCTGTTGGTGCTGTTGGTAAACGCCACAGCCCCCCATGCCTCATGGTATGGATTCTACACCCAATAAAATTATTTTTTTCACTAATTTTGTGGGCAAACTTTCCACACTCGCATGGACCACTCCCCCACCTCCGTGTGGTCAAATTCTTTCCGTATGGGAACAGTTCTCTAGGTCAATCTTAGTAATCACAAAAGATAAATAAATAAAATAACTCTTCTTTGACGTATTAAGAATACAATTAATTAACTACGGCAAAAAAAAATTAATAATAATAAATAACACAATTAATAACAGTGTCTATTTTTCAGAAATGAGCTTTCTGTCCTACAATGGGACCCAAGACATTGCCTAGATTCATATACTAAATATAGAAACAAAATTAAATAATCATAATACAGATCAAAGCCTCCTGATTCATTCACTACAATGTGGAACTAGATGATTTGTAGGTCAAGGATGCACCACGACAAGTGCGCAGGCTCATCAAGGCCAGAGATTTTATTATAAAGCTTCAGATTGATTGTAATTTTTGTATAGATCAACTAATAATGTTGTCAGTAAAAAATTTATGAGCCCAATTTGACCTGTGACCGAGCAATCTCATCTAGAAACTCGAACTAACGTAAAATCACTATTAGCCTCGAGTACAGCAATTTGGTCCTATGTCTTAATATCTTATAGGCCCTTCCAGGCTCCCTGATGCAAACTGGTAAGAAGGAACAAAAAAAGGTTAGGATCAATGTAATGTCTGTAACAAATCTTAAGTAAACTGCCAAGTGAACATTATATTATGAAAGAGAGATTTAAAAAAGGAACAACGGAACAAGCAGTCATCGCAACAAATATAAAAATTTGTGATTGAACATGTTGCAACTAATCCGTAATTTACTATGATGTACCAAAAGAAGCAGGTTCAGCAGCCCTCAAACTGTACACAAAACATGGACTTTTAGACTAAATGGATTTGAAAGGTTATAATTCTCATTTGAAGAAATTCATTGTACATGCACTGAAAACAACAATTTCTCCTTCATATCTCCACTTTCCTCTTCTTAAATATTGTCTCTCATCTTGTTTCAATACGCTTTCTCTCCTCTCTCCATCTTCCTCTTCCTTATCTCTTCTCTTTGTTCAACAAAAAGAAAAGCTATGATTTTATCTCATTCAATTTATTTTCCGAAACCACAAAATTATTTTGATAGCTCTAAAACTCTCGTGAAAAAAATATTAATAGATACTTATCAATTCGATTTTTCCAGCAAAGAACCATATTAATGCATTAAATGCATAATGCACAAAAAACCTACCTGCCAACAACCATCTCCACACAAGATAACTGATTAACCAGAATTAAAAAAAAAAAAAAAAACAGTGCATCTCGCAATGTGCAAATTAAGCATTATATTTCACACACTAGAAGGGGCAGTAAAATTGTTCTGGTAGCTACACCTTCATTATCCAGGAAGAGATAAAGGACAAGACTTTTCAAGATATGGAACCATCGTGCAAAATACAATAATGCACATTATCATTAACATTGTAACTTTGCTTCAGTTTTACAACTAACAAGCAGATTAAGGTCCATAAAAAAATATATTTAAAAGTGCATTTATTTTTATTAACAAGGTGAGAGATAGAGGAAGAAGAGAGGAGAAGAGAGGTGAGAGTGTATCAAGAGGAGAAGAGAGAAGTTTTGTTGTGCATAGCATCTAGAGCACCTTCCACTCATATCATGTCATATGACATGAGATAACAACTGATGTGTAATTAGTTATTCATGCCACATGACGTGATGTGAGTGAGAGACACACCATCTATCGAATGCACTAAAACAATATTTGATGAGAAAAATGGTTTGAGAGAAAGAGTGTTTGTTCTAATGAATATACAATGACCTTTTCTTACAATAAGAGTTTATCTTAACCATACAAAACCACTTCATCTATAGGTCCAAATTTTGTCTAATAAATTGTGTTAAGTTTGAGGGTTGCTAAATCTGCCCCATAACAAAATACTAGCAGACATTATATTAGGCTTAGATATGGAATTCCATCCAATTAGGAAATGAAAAGACAACAATTGAAATGTGATGATTTCCAGATTGCACCAGCAGTTTTCTCTGACAGATGTTAATAATCTCAATTTGGTTCTAAGACTAAGTATACGGAATTTGTAAATTACCACTTTAGTCATTACCTGTCGAACAATTGGATTGGTTGATGTAGTGAATTCATGGGTCATTCCTTGCCAAACAATCTTACCCTCGTAGAGGAATATCAACCTGAACAAAACATTCCATATTAGTCAACACCAGAGTACAACAATATTAACTTCAAAAACATTAAGTTCAGACAAAGCATAACCTGTCAACAGCTCTTCTGACGGTACTATGTTGGTGAGTAACAACCACATAAGATGCAATATTCCCAGGTTTCCCAACTGCATCTTCACCTTTGATGTGTACAGAACGGATAAGATCTTCAACTACGGTAGATGCAATTGGATCTAGGCCAGCTGTTGGTTCGTCATACAATAAAACCTGTCAGCAGTGTGATGTTTTTCAGACAACAGTTTAATAACTTGATGTTGAATGCAGCTTTGCTATAGATGCAATGTCTATGTTATTTTGCAACCCTGCAGCGGTAAACAAAAACAAAGTACTGCAGTACAAAGATCAAATTCCTGGATGCTAACATTCCTTATATGTTCTCCCGTCATACATAGCCATATTAATTCCCATCTCTTGCATCCACCAAAACCACTCAAGATAGAAGAGCAAATTCAATCTCATCTCACATCCGAATAGAATTTTATTTCATTAATCATTAATGTTCAATTTTCCATTCCAAATAGCTAGCAAGAGGCCGAAAAGCTACCCCACTACGTTACAGCTCATTCTTATAAACTAACTCTGGGCATTACCTACTTATATGGTAACCAGTTTTAAACAACAATAATAAACATTAATGCAATATGTAATTCTTCCTCATGACTCATGAGCATGTAAAAAAACCCACGACCAGCCAAAAATGGCAACCAAACAATGAGCTAGTTGTCAATATCTTGGACTGCAACTGGCACTTACAAACAACGTCTAAAGAATAACATGACATTTCATATTTTCCAAATAAAAACATAATGATAGGACAGTGGCTTTACAATTTTTCAACAATGCTTCATTTAAATGGTCTCCATAGTGTTTTACATTCTATACTCTATAGAGCATATCAGTAGGATGAATAATTTTTATTTTTTTTCCTTCCTTTCTATTCTGATAATCAATAAAGAAAATTTTATTAGGAACTAGTATTGTCAATATCTTTATTACATGATGGGGAAGTAGGAGAACACATGTAATAATTTATCTAATTTTAGGACAGTTCAGGATTCCTGTGATTTCTTTGACTATTATATAGTTTATGTTATTTTATTCAAGTCTTTCAAGTTCAAAACATTTCTTTAACATACCATCTATTTCTTAAAGGTAATGATGTAAGTTTTATCATTTAAATTCTAACAGCCACAGCTCATGATGTAAACGAAAAAGGAAAATAGAAAATGAACACAAACGATCACCCAGAAAAAGCAGACAGCTACACACGCACACTTGGATGTGCTCATGGGTTACAACAATCAATTTGGTAAACAACAACAATGTTAAAAAAATAAGAAATAATTACATATATTCATAACTTCATACAAGATTTCATAACAGTTATAGTGGTCCATAGACACAATTTGAACTATAAGAAGCCAACTATCAGAATACATGCCATAAGGATTTTAGGTACTTTCATTCTAGGAAAACAATATCAAGTACAGATTATAATTCATACATTGCAGAGAAAAGATATATGATTCCATGTGAAAGATCAATGCACTTAAGAGTACAGTAACATATTGCATTGCAGCAATCTGCAATACTAAATTAAACTGAATGCAATATTCAAAGAGATACAAAGAAATTGCCCACCAGTACTATAGACTTGATTATAACAATAGCAGGACTATGATATCCTGATAAATTATTGCACATACCTGAGTGAAAGTTAATAGGAAGACTTATTCAACCATTCCACATACCTCTGGCTCTATCGATTCCTTTGTGGTATCAAAAATAATAGACCTAGCTAAAGCAACCCTTTTCTTCATTCCACCAGACAACTCGGATGGTAACCGATCCTCAACTCCCTGAAGAAAGACAAAGTTAGACTTTCAACAATTCAAACAAAACACATCTGCAAAGGAAAGTCTAAACATGCAAAGACACCTTCTAGTCATAAAGACAAATTTAACAGAACTTAAGTGTCACTATCCTCAAATGACTTCTAATAATCACAAGAAAATTTTTGAGATTACCATGATCAACTCTTAATATTGCACAAGTGTAGAACTATGAAACATAAAGAGTATAACTTTTGAGTTCCTCAAACAATAATTTTTTTTTTTTTTTTTTTTAAATAATTTTTTTAATATTTATTATAAAAGGTAATTGCAAAAAAAAAACCAATTCTTACCCCCACTCAACCCCAACCTAGGAAACTTGGAAACTGGGAAACAATAATTACGAAATTCTTAAAACCTATAGTCTTCAGCTCTTAATCTTGCAAAAACTTAGAAACAAAAGTATCAAATAATGGTTGAGTCCGTCCCGTTTATCCAATTTAACCGAAGGATTAATCATCCTCAACCAAGCCAGGTGTATAAATTTCAGGAATCAGCATCAAACTCTCCACTTTGACAAATGTAAAGATATATCAACCATACCTTCAATCCGACAGCAGCCAAATTTTCCCTCACAAGCTCCGAAATTTTTTCCTCAGGCATGTTAGAATTTTCATACCTACAAGTAATAAAAATGAAGCAATTCATGTTTCTTTTCTTTCATAGATATCATGAAAAAAGTAACCGTATTATCAACCCCAACTTCAGCAGATTAAAACACTCCAAAATATAATAGAACTTTCAAAGATAATTACTGTCTCTTACAGAAGAAAACCAACATTTTCACGAACAGTTAAAGAGTCAAAAAGAGCCGCACTTTGGAACACCTGTAGACATATAGGAGTATGATTAGGAATAAAATAACAAAAGATAACCAATAGTACAGATAAGTTGGCACGAGATTAACCAATCCAATCCGTAGACCAGATATCTCCTCATCACTTATCAATCCAGCTCTCTTTCTACCTCGAATGTAAACCTCTCCCTGCCGACCAGACACTCAACACAATAAATAAGAGAATCCAGAAAGAAAAATATCAATGGAATAAGTTATTAAACGAACAGGATTCCATAATATAATCCAGAGTAGAAACTCTATACAAAAACAAGAATTAGATATTTACCTGGTCTGGAGCAAGAAGCCCTGCAATAATTTTCAAGACTGTAGATTTCCCAGTGCCAGAAGGTCCAATTATACCAACAGCTTCGCCATGTCTAATCTGATAAATGAAAAACCAAAAAAGAAAAAGGTCACTTGAGGAGAGGGGAATAAGAAAAAATAACCCTGCAGATGCTATTATATGGTCAAAGAATAATTAATAAAGAGAAGATACACTAAATTGTAGAAAGAAGAAACATAGACCCATTAATAGTACTCTGTGTGTTATTTATTCTGCATGGAAATTATTATGCAACTCCAAGAAGAAGACTAAGTCCAGGAACTCCAGATATTAGTTCAAGAAAGAATGAGCAGAATAGACAGGAAATTTTAGCAGAACAAAATTCAACACTGACCAACAAATGTCAATATTGTTGTAATAAACAGCTAAAGCCACGAAGCTTAAGAATGTTTCATGGAAAAAACCAAATTTTGGCTGTCTTTAGGGAAGGTTCAAACATTCAAGCTAGTCTTAGCTTACAAGTTTCCTCTTTATCCCATGTTTCTGCTTTATCTTAAACTACCTACTAGAAACAAATTACACTAAAACAACCTTCTTTAATGTTTTTGTTAATTACACTTTCAGCTATGTTACCACACTCTATATTCTCAATGTCATCTTTTCTGATGGTTTGATTTCTTCATCAAAATTTTCCCCTCCCAAAGGAGATCTTCTCTTAACTTACACCATTTGTCACCTATTCCATTTGTACATGCACATCATTCTTTATAACATCTTCTAATATCAAATTATATTGCAATGCAGACTGATTCATCAACAACATATTAACAAAATTCACCTTGAAGCTCACACCTCTCAAGATATGCTTTTCCCCAAATGACTTGTACACATTGCGACACTCGATAAGAACATCCTGATCATCGCGGGGCTCCCATAAAGTGTTTAAATTCCCTGATTTAGATGTATTCTACAGACATAAAACAGATCCAAATTCCATTCAACAAGATATAAGCAACAGAAAGCTATCGAAACAGAGTCTTTTCACGCGAATACTTTACATTGAACTTAGTGGCAGAGAATCCATCGCTCTCCACGTTCCTCGGTGGCGCCAAACAACCACACACGACTTTTCTCTGCTCCCTTTTCGGCTTATAACAACAAGAACCAATGGCTTTGTTGCCCGAGACAGCAACCGCAGAGGACCAAGAAGCACCACCATTGCTTGTTGTTGTTGTTGTAGCCAGAGGAAGCAACAACGAAGGCGTTGAAGATAAAGAGGCCATTGTCTTTAGTTGGTTTCAATGGTGACCCAAATCGAGTCTTCGGCTAAAATCCCCAAAAATCAAGGGGATTCACCATCAAAAGCGGTTTTCAGAGAAATTCAGCTTCTGGGTATTGATAAAGGTGAGATTTTGATGGGTACCCAGATGGATTTAAAGTGGCAACAACAAGAGAATAAAATGATATCTAGAAATCCAATCATGAACAAAGTGAAAAAATATTTGTTTGTTAATGTGTAAGAGAGAGACAGAGAGAGTTAAGCGTGTGTGAGTGCGGTTTTTGACGGGTTTGGTTGGTGGGCGGGGGTGGTCGGTGAAGTTGAGTTCGGGGAACCGGTGGACGAAAGAGGGGACACCCACAAGGAAATGTACTAATATTGGAGGGTCAAAAGGGTAAATTCCTTGAGTTTTATTGCCGAAACAACCCCTCCTGCTTGCGTGACATTGTGAGATCAAAAATATGTTAAAGATGTCAATAGGACGGAAACGAGTGAGTATGGTCCTGGATGCACGTTTGAATTTTATCCGGAAAGAAACATGTGTTCAATGTATTGGGATGTTTACGCAAAGAAAGAATTTCTAGTGGAAATTTTCTATTACAGAGTTTTGGTGGAAGTACCATTATAACCATGTAGATTATTAAATTTCTCATCCTCACTACTTTTATTGCTATTGTCTTTTCCAGTTAAGAATTGTCCTTCAACAAATTTAAAAATTATTTATGTACCATTTTTAAATTAAAAATATATATTAGATAAATCTCTCTTCAATAAATCCAAAAATTACTTATGTATCATTTTTAAATTTAAAAAAAAAAAAAAAAAAAAAAAAAAAACCAACTCCATCATTAATGGACTGCTCTCGAGGAGGATCAAATGATTCTCTTCGAGGAGAAGAGCACCAATGGCAATGGCAATTCTTAATAGAGGAAGAAGAGAGGCATCACCAGCACAATACTATAAACTCTAGTCCTTCACAAAAAAATGTCAGACTCGTTAAAGAAAAGAGATCCTAGTTTTACATCTTGAGATGTTGCATCATCATATGCTCATCTATTGACGCGATTATTGTGATTCTTGATTTTTGAACTAATAAAAGAGAAATTGAGGTAATTTTTGAATATCGAGAGAAAATAAAAAATAGAAAGTGAACCTTTATTTTGTTTTTATTGTTATTTTTATTTTTAGAGTTTTGGGCTTTAAGCTCTTGATATTACTTTTATCAATAAAGAGTGAGAAAAATATTGAAAAGGAATCAAATTTATTCATCTTTATGATATTCATTTATTGTTTTTTTGGGTTTTGTCTAACTTCTTTGTTTTTGATTGATAAGGTGATGTTTTTTTTTTTTTAACTGTGTTCTTGAGATCTATTCAACATTGAAGTTTTTTTTTTTTTTTTCTTCTTTTTTTTCAAATATATTCAACATTGATATTGAGGTTTGCATATGGTATGGTGATATTTGGGTGACAGACAATTTTTTTTTAGAATTTTCGTAGGTTAGCAGGTGAAGTGTGAGTTTTACCCGAACCCGAATTAGCATATTTTCGTAGGTGCGGATGTAGGGCATAAATGCAATTACTAAATAAGGTTTTAATCCTGCCATCAGCTTTTCTTTGACACTAACAACCTGCAAAAAAGCCAAACGATAATTGGAGATGAACTACATGGGATGAAACATAGATGGAGAGTTGGAGTTCACTATGGCTCTAAATTTGAGCAGAGTTTCAGTATGTGTGCGTAGAGATGGATCTTAAATGCAATGCAAATTTCCTTTTCATAGACTTCAGAAGCTCCATGCCTGTAACCCATGATCCCCTCCGCACGCAAATCTCTCCATGCACCAATTCATGCAGCATGCCTCCTTTCCTTGCGCGAAGATGAATACTAATGGACAGTGGGTTGACTGTTTCCTTTCAATAAGCCATTGCTAGCTTTCTGGACTGATCTATCGGCATTTGGGCTCTAATTTACTTTGGGCCTTCACTAAACATCACCCCTCATAAATTATGTGTACACCCCTTTTAGAAGTACACCTCATTAAAACTATGAAAAATCTCTAGTTTGGAAATATAGCTCTATTAATACCAATATTGGCCTTCTTTTATTCTTTTTGTATTATATTTTTGTAAGTACAACTCAAAATACTTATTTTGTTATCTAATTAATTTTGCTAAAATTTTGTATTTTTTTCCCCTAATAGACAAAGCAAGTAGATTATGATTTTCTTTTAATAATAATTAATTTAAAAATTATCATTTTCCAATCAATTTCTTAAAAAGATTTTAAATTATTCTTCACACTTTACAATTAATTTGAGTTCTTTTTAAAAAAATTGATATTTGAGACAAAAAATAGTTAATTTAGAGAAATTAGAATTTAAAAAGGTATAGAGTACTTTATCTTGGTTTAATTTTTTTATTGGGTTTAATTATATGATAACATTCATACAAATTTCTTGTTATTTGATCAAGAGGTAATTTTTTATCTCGGTTCAATTGATGTATTGTATTTAGAGGCAAAAAAAAAAAAAATTTGAATTGATCAATTATTCCTTATAGAGTATTTGGAAAAAACATATATATATTCTTATTTTTTCTTTCAAACATATTTTCCATTTTAACTAAATATAATAATTTTATTTTGATTTTGATGCATTGTTAATATTCTACAATTAATTTGTTTCCTTAAAAAATTATTTGATATTTGAAATTAATATTTACAAGATAATTTAAGGGTTTGATAAAATAAAAAAGTTTTATCATATATATGAGAAAGTTATTAATATTTTTGTGTAGTTACAAATTATTTGTCCTTTTAGTAATTTTTTTAAGGATAATATTGAATTTTTAGAAATAAACCGTGTTTGGGTGTACATACAATTTTTTAGGGGTGTAAATATCGTTGTTCAAAGTATTATCACAAGGGCTATTGCATTTTGGGCTATTGTTCCACATGTGGGTCAAGGCCTCTAAGCCCTTCAATTTACTCCACTTGGATCACACATAGCTTTTTGGGCTTTTTAGGGCCCCAGACTGTTAGTCATTTTTTACCAATACAGGCAAGAGTGTAAAAAATTAGCGCGGTGACATTTCCACCCCTCTAAAACTGTATGTACATCCAAAATATAATTATTTTTAAAATTCCAACAATGTCATTCTTCTTGAATAGGCGAAAACTCATCACCAAGCATGATACGGAAACATTGAAAAATTTGAGGTGAACTAATCTGAGTAACGTTATTGATATGCAGTGATAATGGAAAACTCATCGTCTTTTGATTGCATAACATTATGACGCCATAATATTATCATTTTTTGATTGCATAACATGGCTTAATATTATGATGGGCAATCAAAAAGGGGCCTGGTGATGAGTTTTTGGACGTACGTACTGAGTTTTTGGCGAACTAAACTGAATAATTCATCACCAAGAATAATGATATGCAGTGTTGTTGCTTTCTTTCTCAGCTAACTCTAGAAAAGTATGGTTCGCAAAGATGATCACGATCTTCTTAAATGGGCAGCCTTCCACATAAACTTGATAAGCTTTCAACATCTCAGCAGCCGATGTCCTTTTAGAAGACAGAGCAGTATAAATTTGGGCTCCAATGCCAGCCAAGCGTGCTTCAACGGTATTGGCAAAGAAATGGGCCACTCTCTGAGTTCCATCACCGTAGGGTGAAGAATGCTGCCTATATGCTTCAGCATGTCGTTAGCGGTCCTGCGATCATCAACTGAGACCGCTTGTGTAGACTGGATCAGTAAAGTCCTCAAATCCATTTCTGTTTTAAATTCATAGGTTTCTTCATATGATGAAGATGAGGCAGGTTTGTATTGTTGATGAATAAGTTTTGGAAAGAGATTTTTTTTTTTTTTTTAATGAAAATTTTGATGGTGAGCAGGATTATAACGGTGGTGGTGGAGATTAAGAAGAAGAAAAAGGATATATTAGTAATTTACGGGGGTGACTACGAATTTTGGATTTTTAAAAAAGAAAAATTGATGGGGTAATCATGCAAAAAGAGGTGCATATATAGTATTTTGGATTGCCAATATCACCACTTAAAAATTTATTGTACGTGCAAGTGTAGGTTTTGTCAAATCCATCCAAACTTGATCTGTTGTCATCCCTAATTCGAATGCTTTTGAATGTCAAATGGCTTTTTTACCCTTGTACTACCCGTAATACTATGAAGTTAAACGTTTGACCATTTGGTCAAGGATAGCTTTTCATAATTATGATAAATCTATGGTTTGGTTGTAATTTTAGCAAAATCAAGATATTTTGTTGCAATATACACAATTTTTTATTAGCTTGATTTTTGAGTTTTTTTTTTTTTTATTGAATGTCAAATGGTGGAAAATTGTATGTTTATGTTGGTTTTTTTTTTTGGAATAAGAAGAACATTTGTTGGAGAGAAGGTTTAGGTTCAAAGATAATTATAGATTCAAAGATTGAATTTTCAAATTCTATCAAATCTTTTTTTTTTCCCTTTTTTAATTAAATTTTTATTAGATAAGTAAAATGTTTAGAAAGGGAGAAAATGGGAATGGGTAAATAACACCACTTCCCTTATTTTATTACTAATTGCACTTAACACTAAACTATTGAATTTATTGCACTAACATCCTTTCTGGTCATTGATTAACGGTTAACCACCATTAGTTAATAACACTAGAAGTAAAATGACTTTTTCATTGCCAATAAAAGACACCACTAATATTATTTTTATACTTTTTTAAATGATTAGTTTGTTCAATTAAAACAACTAATTGAAAAAAAATAATTTTTTTAAATTTATCCTTGAAAGCTAAACCCACATCTTCTTCAACAATTCAATCAATTACCCATCTTAACAACTTTTATTTTTTTGGTCAATATCTAAATCAAAACCCAAAAATCAAACCAATCAAACATCTAAAGAACATAAATGAAAAAGTCAAGGATACAAAATGGAACAAAAATCAAAGAAAAAAAGGGAACAATATTAGAAACTTCATTCATCATATTTGGAAAAACCGGATTCAACATAACACACTAAAAAAATGAGGGGTAGAGTAGAACATATCTAAAAAACTAAAGTCGGCATAATAAATTTGAAAAAAAATTAGGTGTTAAGGAGCAAAGCTACTCCATCTCCAACAGCAGAGTTTATCGATGAAGAGTGATAAGCCAAGGAAGAGGGGTTGCACTCGATACCACCATTATCTTTACCTGTTTACTCCATACCCAAGACAACTTTCTCTACCTTGACACATTCGATCTCACCATTATCCACCACCACCACCATAAAAGTGACGATAATTATGACCCCTTTATTACATCAACTTCAAAACCATCTTCTTAACTTAGTTCCTCAAGCCCAACCTCTTCTTCCTTAATGGAGATAAAACCAATCATTCTTCTTTCATCTATAAAGATAGAGTTTTTCTATCTCCTTATAAAAAAGTATGATCAAGTTTATCAGATCTTTTGTTTTAGATTTCTTTTTCTTTTTTCTTAAATTTTGGTAATTATTGGTTTTTCAAAAATAAAAATTAGTTTCAATTAAAAATATTAACATGGCCCTGTACTGTTATTGGCTAATGTCGATGGGCAGAAAAGGTCGACCCGGAGATTTTGGGGCCCAGACAACGAATGAGGTAATTATTGGGTTAGGTCGAAGTTAATGTGTGTTTGAGGTTGGTATGGCTTAATGACGATTGCAGGAATGTTGGTCGTGGTTGGTGGATGAGATTTATGAATCAGTAATCAAGAAGGGAGAGGGAAGAATGAAGTTTAACACAATGGGTTTCACGTGGTTCGACGACTACGCCTACGTCCACGGTCACTCCGAAGTAATTCCAGCAGAGTGACAATTCACTAGTCTGTCTTTTTACTTGTCTCCCTTCTTGTACAGTAAAAATCTCTCATATTTATAGAGGGATGGGAGAAATACAAAGAGAATAATAATAAATAAAATACAGGCACTGACTATTTCAACTAATCCTGACACAGTCATGCTGTCTTAAATGTAAAGTCATCATTCTTCCTTACATGCGTGTGTCTGCATTTAATGCTCCTGGAGAAGTCATCTCTTAATTAAATGCAGAGCCGTCGCATTAAATGCATCTTGGTAATGGTGTAGACAGTCTTTGGAGGGAAATCGTGAGAGTGGGTGACTTTGTTGACTTGCTACACACGATATCTCCTGAATAAGTCCTTTGGTCAATCAGGTAATGCATGCTGAGAGATGTCGACGTGGCCAGGAGAGGAGGTTAGGCGGTCTGGGGATTCCTGCGATCTCGCGACCTGGACGGCCTCACGAGCTTAACGAGCTGACGGCGTGGGCAGAAGGCATGCTTGGGAGGTCTGGAAGCTGTTGCGAGCTCGCAACCTGGATGGCCTCACGAGCTGGGCCTGTAACTGCTGGTCCCGATCTTGGACCTTCTGGGCCCCCGCTCCTGTCCAAGTATATAGGGCTTATACTGGCCCATTTAGGCAAAACGAAAAAATGGGCATAACATCAAGCCCCCAGCTCTCTGTGCGTTCTGCGGACTGGGAGCTGATTCAAACACATGATTGGCGCTCATTTGCGAGCCTTCTGGCATCGTTTCAACCTTTGTACTGTAACCGTTGACACGTGGCGTTCACACAGGCGTTGGAGCCACAAACGTGCCTTGGGACCGTACGCATTTAATGCGCACGTCTTGTAACTGACATGCATGACGGCACATGACCGAGATTGGTGCTAGACCGTTAGATCCTTGACGGTTATGCTTTTATGTTAGATCGGATGGCTGGGGATGGATGTCTTGGCCTATATAATTCAGAGGTCTTTTCCGATTCCCATTTTTTGCTTTTCTGATACGACACTAATACCCCCTTCTCACCATTTTTCTTCTCTGCTTCTTCTGCCCCTCTTTCATCACTTGACAACTTCTTCAGACTCCGCTGCTTCAGGGATCGACTGCCATTTCCAGCAAGCCGTTTACAGTTCGAACAAGGTAATTTTTTCCTGACTTCGCTTTTTATGCTTTTTGAGGATTTGCTTCTGGTTTGTAGCGTCAGTTTCTGTCCTCGTACCATGTCTGTGAGTCACTGTGTGCCTGCCTTGCCTTTAGAAATTTATTGTGCTTGTTGTTTGAGTACTTGTGTTCACTAGGGGCGACCTGGCTGTCAGCCTGAGTGTCCCATATCGTTGTTGATGAACTTGTGAAGTTCGTTTCTGGACTTTTCTTGCTAGGGGTCGCACTTTATGGATTGTATAGTGCTGGTTCATTTAGAATCTTTGTCATTTGTTGACGTTGCTTAGGATTTTGATGAGAATGTCCCTGTACTGCCTGATAGGGTACCTGTAGACATAGGGTTAGCAACATAAACATTTAGGGAGACATAGTACCTGACGGGCCCATGTTCCTGGGCCTCCGTTGCCTTTGGTGGCCAAGTGTGTGACCTGACGCATAAGACCATAGCTCCAGGAACCCTTTTCTGTGGCTTGCTAGGCTCAGCATGCTGTAAGCCTTCTGATGTCATTCCTTCTAGCGCCAAAAGATGTCGACGGGCAGAAACGGTCGACCAGGAGATTCTTGGGCCCAGACAACGAATGAGGTAATTATTGGGTTAGGTCGAAGTTAATGTGTGTTTGAGGTTGGTATGGCTTAATGACGATTGCAGGAATGTTGGTCGTGGTTGGTGGATGAGATTTATGAATCAGTAATCAAGAAGTGAGAGGGAAGAATGAAGTTTAACACAATGGGTTTCACGTGGTTCGGCGACTGCGCCTACGTCCACGGTCACTCCAAAGTAATTCCAGTAGAGTGACAATTCACTAGTCTGTCTTTCTACTTGTCTCCCTTCTTGTACAGTAAAAATCTCCCCTATTTATAGAGGAAGGAGAAAAATACAAAGAGAATAATAATAAATAAAATACAGGCACTGGCTATTTCAACTAATCCTGACACAACCATGCTGTCTTAAATGTAAAGTCATCATTCTTCCTTACATGCATGTGTCTGCATTTAATGCTCCTGGAGAAGTCATCTCTTCATTAAATGCAGAGTCGTCGCATTAAATGCATCTTGGTAATGGTGTAGACAGTCTCTGGCGGGAAATCGTGAGAGTGGGTGACTTTGTTGACTTGCTACACACGATATCTCCTGAATAAGCCCTCTGGTCAGTCAGGTAATGCATGCTGGAGAGATGTCGACGTGGCCAGGAGAGGAGGTTAGGCGGTCTGGGGATTCTTGTGATCTCGCGACCTGGACGGCCTCACGAGCTTGACGAGCTGACGACGCGGCAGGAGGCATGCTTGGGAGGTCTAGAAGTTGTTGCGAGCTCGCGACCTGGACGGCCTCACGAGCTGGGCCTGTAACTGCTGGTCCCAATCTTAAGCCTTCTGGGCCCTCGCTCCTATCCAAGTATATAGGGCTTATACTGGCCCATTTAAGCAAAACGAGAAAATGGGCATAACAGCTAACAATAGCCAATTGTTAGTTAATGATCAGATTGGATGTTAGTGAAATTAAGATAATAGTTTAGGATTAAGTGTAATTAGTGATAAAGTCAAGAAAGTTGGTGTAATTTACCAAAAAGAATTAATGATAGGTAAAACCGTAAAAATTTACATTTCATCAAGGTAAAAATGTACTTTCCATCTACTGTCAACTATAACTCAACAACTAGAGAAGGATGTTAGTGCAATTATGAACATATTAGGGGTTGAGTGTAAATTATATTAATGTAACGGGAAGTTTGCTAGTGCAATTTTTCACAAATAATATAATAATAAGTTTGATAGAATTAACCACCTTCAACTCCTCCACCTTTGGAATTTCTTCCAACGATGAAGACTCTTGCCTCCTCCATCTTTGGAAATGGAGAGGGCAAGCCTTCTCTGTTGCATGGAATTCTCCACCGTCAAAAAGGACATTAGGTGATTCTAACATTGCTGGAGGGTATTAACTATCCTTTGACTTGCATTGTCAATGGTGGTACTAAAGTGGTGGCTACTACAATTACCACTGTGTAATTAATGTACAAATTTACTATATTTTTTTAATTTTTATATATAATCATTTTGAATTGTTATTTTATAGTTTCAAATATTTCATAATTTTAGAAAGGGTAAATTTGTTTTTAACCCTATGTTTTGCAGAATAATTACTTTTTTAACTACAAATTTATCTATATATAGCTCATTTGGTCTCCCACAATTTGGACTCTAACTAAAATTTTGATGGTTAATCATGACTGAAAAAGCCAAAAAACCATGTTACCCTTAAGTTAGAGAATTAAGTTACCATTTTACCTTTTCAAAAATTTAAAAAAAAAAAGAAAAAAAAAGTTAGATCTCCACCATCTATCAAGTTGAGATGAATGACGGAGAGATTCAATTATACCAAAAATATTAAATTAAAACTTAAAAAAAAAAAAAAAAACTCTAATATCCACTGTCTATCTCGTATATGGGTGGTGGAATTTTTCAAGAGTTAAAACATTAAACCAATGAAAAAGAAAATGTGGGGATCCAGATTAAATCTTTGTTGTCCATCAATTTTGATGGATGATAGAGATCTTGATTATATATATCATCTATCAAAATCCACATTGGATCTTTATTGTCAATAAACATTGATGGATGGTGGATATTTAGATTGGATTTGTATCATCTACCAACATATATGGATAGTAGACATTTAATCTAGATCTCTACTTCCATAAATAGAAATGGACCATCTTTATTAATGTTTTGGATCCAAAGGGTTATTTTTAATCAATCTTCCATCATTGAATCAATCGTTAATGATAGAGGACCATCACCATCACATGATAGAGCTCTATTGTGCAATACAGATAAAAAAACAAACCAAATCATCGATCTGGTTCATTTAATTAAATTGACAAACAATAATTTAGTTTGGAAATATCATAACATCAATTGACAATTTGATTGCCAAATTGAGCAACAATCATGGCTACATCTAGTTTGAAGATCTAAAAATTTTTAGATCGTTCGAACGATATAAATTTAAAACCAGATTATTCAACAATCTGGTTCCAACTAGAATGATAGTCGATCTAATTCAACATATCTTTGTTTTTTTAATTTTTTAATTATTTGAAAAATTGATTAATTCTGATCTCTCACTGTCCATATCAGAGATAAATGATCAAGATATTTATTTTTAAAATTTTTTATCAATTAAATTTATATATATATATTTTATCTTTTAATCTCTATCGACTAACAATTGACCAACTATAGGGACTAAAATGATATATTTCTAAAATGTGAGGGAACACGAGAGTCAAAATGGATTTGTAATAAAATAATATATATATATAAAGTTTTTCGAAAACATAGGGGACAAAAATGAAATTGTAACATCCCAAATTTTCTTTATTTAAGAGAAATGAAAATATATCAGGATGAATAGTATTTTCAGATGAATAGTGATTTTTGGATGAATAGTTTTTTCGAACGAAATAGTATCTGTGTGAATAGTGAATTTTTCGAAAAGCGGATCCTAAAGTCAGAAAGCTCTGGAATAAGTAATGAACTCTAAAGAACTTAAACGGATAAAAAATGAGTTCGTTTGAGGTAAAATGGAGCAGTTTTGGATCCGATCGAAAATTCGGAAAGATTTTCGAAAAAAATTTAAAAATTTAGAGAAGTGTCAAAATGAATATTAAAATACTCAAGAAATATTTTAGAACCTCCAACGACACTTTTGAAGGATATTCGGATTGAAATGAAACCAATCCAGAAATCGCTGAAGGCGATCTAGTGAATTTACGGAAAGCCAAAAAGGGGCATGAAATGACTTTTAAGAGTCACCGATGTTACTAGAAATATGTATGCAGTCCGAATATAGGCCCCGGTGAATTTTGAAAGGATTTCGAAAAAGTTTCAGAAAAGCTGAATTCGGGTATCTCGGAAAAGTCAAATCAAAAGAGATAAAAAAATGATAAACATGTGGCATAAGAGAATTGTAAATTGAGTATGAATTTAAAATATTGTGTGATAAATTTTGGGATTTAAATTGTGATTTTTAGGTGATTGAATTGGAAAAAAATAAAAATAAAAATAAATAAATAAAGAATGGGATGTTAAAAATGACATGATTATAATTAATTGTAAATGACATATACAAAGATATTTTGTAGCGCCTTAATCTAACAAGACCTAAGAGATTAATTGAAATTTAATTTATTGTTATTAATTTGGTCTGATTTTAGTTTTAAAAGTACAAAAGTTTGTGGATAAATATCCTATTAAAGGATATTTTTAAAAAAATTAAAAAATGGGATTAAAAGAAAAAGGTCATAGGGGTTAAAATGAAAATTTGCATGTGTTAAAAAATAATAATAATAAAATCAAACAATCGGTTGAGATTTTTTATTATAAAAAATATATATAAAAGTTAGTGGTGGGCCCAATGAGAAAAATATATATAAATTAAAGAAAGTGGGCCCCATATAATAAAAGAAAATATATATATATAAAGGGTGGCTGTTAACTCATAGAAGAAAAAAAAATAATTAATTAATTAATAAATGAAAAAGAAATATAGGTGCCAGCTGCCGAGTGAGAAGAAAAAAAAAAAATAAAATATGAAAAAAAAAATTAAAAAAAAGGAACGACAAACAAGAAATGAATGAGGCGGTGGTGTGTAATAAGAATGAAAAATTGGAAGTGGTGAGATATATTGTACATATGGCGGTGCACTGTGTTAGTGTGGGTATATATATATATATATATATATATATATATATATATATATAAGCTTTTTATGAAAAAAAAAATACAGCAGCTGCTCGGCAGCAGAACAAAGGAAAATTGGGCGAGAAAAAGAGGAGAAAAAGAAAAAAAAGAAGCCGAGAAGGAAAAAAAAAAATGATAGAGAAATATTTTGGGTGCCCAATTATTCAGATAAGTTATTTTATTTTTAATAGAATTTAGATTCAGAAAATTAGTTTATTTTCTTGTGAGTTATAAAATAAATCTTTGTATGATTTTAGGATGGATCTAGGATGATAAAAAAATCAAAGGAGAACTCGTTTTAGATCCAGAAATAAACAAAGGAGTTATGTGAGTGAATAAACTATAGAAAACATTCAAAAGGTTGGTGTACACTTACTTTAAAAACTCATTTTTATTAGTAGAGATTTTATTTAATTTAGTATATGGTTTTATTACATTTTATTTAAATAGATTTCATGAATATGTATGAATTATGTTACGAATGATTTTCGTAGTATTTGATAATTAAATTTTGAAAAGTTTGGGAAAAAGTATGTGTTTTTGTTCAATTTTTAATTAAATCGATTTCGTGACTATGTGTGAATTTTAGTATGAATGATTTTGTGACATCGAATAATGAAAAATTTTGTGAAAAAAAATATATTGACCGAATGTGGAATTTAAAGGATTTGTGAAATTATTTCGACAATTTATTGTCAATGGTATTGGATTGTGATTTTTAATAACTTCCGAATTGAGACGAAAAATAATCGGAAAGAAATTGATGAGTTAGTGCCTTAACTGAATGTATATCGGGAGAAAGATACGAAAGTTTTGATAAAATTTTGATGAGATTATGGAATGTAAGATGATATTGTGTGACGCTTAAATTGATATTTTGATTAAATGGAAAAAGTGTGACTGAAATCTATTTCGTGGTTTTTCTAACAGAATTTTTATTTAGAAATGAAGTTGTTAAAAATATGAAAATTGTTGATAATAAATAAAGTGTATAACGGCCCGAGTAAACCTGAACATTGGTAGGTGGGGATTGGTAGTTGACATGCCGATAGGGTGATTAGAGCAATACTGCACCGATTTGTTTATATATGTTGATACGAAATTCATGGACCTTGCGAGGCACCGAATGTCCGGTCTCAGAATTTGTGTATTATATAAAACGTGCTCCGGCGGGTAGTCACCAAGTGTCCGATGCCGGGGGAAACGTGAAACCCGATTTCCAGTCCATGGTATCGTGTCAGAGTTTACGAATGACACTGAGAAAAATATTAAATGAAAAACGTGCAACTATGTTTGAAAATGATTTTTATGTGTATATATATATATATATATATATTTTTAAGAATGTGTTGTCGTTGTGATTTAACATACAAGTTCGAAGGTATCGTGTTGAAATGTTTGGAAAAGTCTTTTATATGATTTATATGTGCTTTTATTAATAAAGTAAATTCTTTACGTATTGTTTTAATATCTTGAGAAAAACGTAAAAAGATTGTGTTACCCTATGATATATTTTTGTGAAATGAAGAATTTAAAATATTTGTTTTATATGTGCAATTCTTGATAAATTGACGTAATTATGAATTTTAATAAAAGTTTGAGCATTTTGGAAGTTTGATTCTTAATATGTTTGAAAACAATTTCAAGTGTTTTATGCATGCAATTATTAATAAATTAAGTTATTTAAGAATGTTGATAAAAGCTTGAAAATTATGAAATTTTGTGTTACGATAACATAATTTTGATGAAATAATAAAAATTTGAGATTTGGGGAAATTTTATTTGACAACACGATAATTTTCTACGAAATGGGATTTAATTTTTATTTCATTTCCTGACGAAAATGTGAAAATGGTGAAATATGGTTTTGTAGGGTCATATTTGGAAAATGATTTTTAGGCATTTCATATAGATGCATTTACTAGTAAATTGATCTCTTTATGATTCATTATGAATATTTGATAACTGTGAAATTCTGCTTTAAAATCTTGTATCTTTGAAATTTAAGAAATTTAAATTTAGTGTACATCCACTAAGTAGAAATACTTAGCGCGTTGGATTTTCCACGCGTAGGTTGAAATTTTAAGCGTTGTAGATAGAGATAGACGAGGAGACAGCTGTCGCATTTTCTGTGAGTCACATCCATCCATATTTGATAATTTTACTTTTAGTATTGTATAGTGGTGTTAAAGTATATGGAAATACATGTACATGTATATGGATTTATAAGATTTTATAAATAAGGATGTATATTAATGGTGGAGAAGGGTTTGTGATTTGTAAAGTAATTTTGTAAAGAAAATTCTTATTTACCATTTGAATTGTATTTAATTTTGATAGATTTGATTTTTATTAAATATTGTGTTTATAATTGTTTGTGTGGTGAAATGATTTGGAAGTCGGACGGAGGGTCCGAAATGAAAGTTGAGAGAATGAATGTATTTTAGAAGTGTCTGCTTTTGAAATCTGCAGATTTTTATAAATTTGGATTTTTCAGAAAAACAGAGGAAACTCTGTCGGATTTTCAAAAAAAAAAAAATTGTAGTGTATATATGTAAATTAATAACGAATACACCGATTAAGGTAGCATCCTCCGATTCGAGTTTCCATCCGAATGGGAATCGGGTGGAGGGTGTTACAGAAATTACTCTTTCAAATATAATTATAAAACATGAGGCCACTGGGGTATTTTTATTAAAGTAGTGAGAACATTATATACATCCCAAAGGCAATGAATTAACTTCTCCAATTATCAATTTTTAAAGGCAACCTTTAAACAATTTCTCAAAGACTAATTATAAGAAGAGCAAATTATGAAACAAGTGAATTTTGAAACATTTACCAAACACACTTCTACTTCAAACTTATAGGACGCATTTGGTGTAAAAAATTGTATGGGTAAAACTTTCTAGCAGTAATTATTTATTAATTTAGGTTGATTTAATAGTAATTTAAGAAGAATGTAGGGGAATACTTCTATAAAACAATTATGAAATAATCCATCATGAGATTTAATGAATATTTTAAATTAATTTTACCATAAAGTATCACCATAAACTTGCTCATAGTATGTATGCATATATATATATATATAGAGAGAGAGAGAGAGAGAGAGAGTTATGGAAATAATCCTTTTTGAGGCTGAACTTGAAAAGTGATCATTTTTTGAAATTTTATATTTTTATCAAATATAATTTTGTCTAAAAATAGTCATTCTTTCAAGATTTTGAAAAAATGGATTAATATTCAACTCAAACGTTAGAAAAAAGTCATTTATGAAAAAAGCCCATATGTATATATGTATATATAGAGAGAGAGAGAGAGAGTTATGGAAATAAACTTTCTTGAGACTGAGGTTAAAAAGTAATCATTTTTTGAAATTTTATATTTTTACCAAATATATTTTTATTTATAAATAGTTATTCTTTCAATATTTTGAAAGAAAAGTTAATGTTAAACTTAGACCTAAAAAAATATTCATTTATGAAAAAAACTCATAGATATATAGAGAGAGAGAAATCTCATAAATGAACTTAAAAGTTGTTGACGTCCGGAAATGGTCAACCAGAGATTTTGGGGCCCAGACGGCGAACTTGACAATTAAAGGTTCTGGTCGTATTGATGGAGGGGTAATAAATATGCGATCAATGAAGTTCAAGGTTGGTGGTAATTAATTCAGGTGGAGGAATGTCGGTCTTGGTGGTTGGTCGGATTTAATAAGGTGATCAGCAAGAAATTAAAGAGAAAAGAGAGAGAGAAAGAGAGAGAGAGAGAGAGAAAAAAAACACGAGGATTTTTACGTGGTTCGGTGACTGCACCTACGTCCACGGTCACTCTGGGGTTATTCCGGCAGAGTAACAGTTCTCTAGTATATCCAGCCTCTTTGTACAGTAGAATGTCTCCCATCTTTATAGAGGAGGGGAGATGACAATATAAAAATACAAAAGAAAGTTACACACGTTACTGGTAACGGCTAGTTTCAACTAAAACTGACATTGTCATGCTGCATTAATTGTAAAGGTAATGATGATTTTCTTCCTGCACAGATCTGCATTTAATATACCTGAAGAGGCCTTTATTTCATTAAATGCTTCTGGGTAATTGTGTAAGCAGTTTCCGACGGGAAATCATGAGGGTTGGTAATTCTGACAACTTGCTATACACGTTATCCCCTGGGTAAGCCTTCTGGTCAGCCAGGTGATGCACACTGGAGGAGAGCTGACATGGCCAAGAGGAGAGGTAAGGCGATCTGGGGGTCTATGCGAGCTCGCGACCTCGCGAGCTCCCCGAGCTGAAGGTACGAGCAGGGGGCATCCTGGGAATTGTTGCTGGCTTGCGACCTGGGCGGCCTCACGAGCTGGGCTTGCAACTGCTGGTCCCATCCTTGGGCCTCCTGGGCCCTGGCTTCTGTTTAAATTAAATAAGCATGTACTGGCCCATCTGGGCCGAACCAAAAAATGGGCATAACATCAAGCCCCCCAGCTCTCTGTGCGTTCTGTGGACTGGGAGCTGACTTGAACATGTGATTGGTGCCCATTTTCGAATCTTCTGGTGTCGCTTCAGTTTCCGTACTGTAACCGTCGACACGTGGCGTCCATACAGGCGTTGGAGCCGAAAAACGTGTCTCGGGACCGTATGCATTAAATGTGCACGTCTTGTAACTGACAGACATGATGACACACGATCGAGATTGGTGCCTAGCCGTTGGATCTTTGACGGTTATGCCTTTATGTTGGATCGGATGGCTGGGGACGTGCGTCCTGGCCTATATAATCCATAGGTCTCTTCAAATTTCTCTTTTTGCTTTCCTAATACAACTCCAGCACCCTTCTTTCCACCATTTCTTCTTCTCTGCTTCTTCTGGTTTGTTATCCGCCCTCGGACAAACTTTTCGGACTTCGCCACTTCAGGAATCAGCCACCGCTCTCAGCAAGTCGTACACAGTTCAAACAAGGTAGTTCTTCTCCTGCTTTGCTTTTTGTGTTATTGTAGGATTTGCTCCTGGGTTGTGTTGTTATTTTCTGCTTATGTATCACATCCGTTGGTCCCTGTAAGCCTGTTAGGCCTTTAAAGATTTGTTGTGTTGGTTGCTTGAGTATCTGCGTACGTTGGGGGCGACTTGGCTGTTAATCTAGGTGTCCCATCTCTTAGCCATGTGTTGTTGTTTAGGATTTTCGATGACAGTGTCCCCTTACTGCCTGGTAGGGTACCTGTAAACATAGGGTTAGCAACACACATATTTAGAGTGATAGAGTACCTGACGGGCCTGTGTCCCTGGGCATTCTCTGGCCCTTTGGAGGCCGAGTGTGCGACCTGACGAATAGGGCAACAGCTCTAGGAATTTTTTTCTGTGTCTTGCTAGGCTCAGTATGCTGTAGGCGTTCTGATGTCATTCCTTCTGTGCTGTAGATGTCAGGTCGCTCACGCACTAGTCGAGGCAGGGCTCTTGCTTTCAGGAGGCGGGCAGGACGTCAGACTAGTGAGGCCGAGGCTACGACCTCGCGAGCTGGTCCGTCCAACGTGGAGGTCGCAGAAGGGGACGAGGTTGCTGAGGAAACGGACCCCCATCCATTTAAACACACACCCTCGCTCGTTACTTTTCCAAAGCTGGAGGCTTGGGCCCAGGAATTCAGCTTCCCCTTGGGGTGCAGAGCTAACGTCCCCGCGGCCACTGATCAAGCCGCTCATCCTCCTGAGGGCTTTGTGGCGATCAGCCACGAACATATAGAGCTCGGCTTTAGGTTCCCTGTTCCCGGCTACCTCAAAAATCTCTTGAACGACCTGAAGCTCGCCCCATTCCAATTGACCCCGAACTCGTATGCCTACATAACCACCTTGGCTGCGACGTTCGTTAAGTACAAACTAGGGTTCCCTTCACCCCGCATCCTCCGTAGTGTTTTCAGTTTTAAGGCGATCTCTGGGAAGGACGGACTCTACTACGCCACGCCTCGCCAACATTCTACTCACAGGACGTATTTACCCCAGAGTTGCACTAAGTCCAACGTGGGGGAATACAAGTCAAATTGGGCCCTGTTCACGTGCCCTTCACTCGCCGGGCTGAATAATAGGAGTTTCGTGATGACACCTAGTAGGCACACAAGCACTTAAATAATATTAGAAGTTGCCCACTTTTTTTTTTTTTTTTTTTTTTTTTTTTTACGAGCTGGTTTTTGCTTTGTAGGTGTCGCAGCTCCTGGTTACCAGCTTAGACAGGACGAGCTCTCTATTCTGAATGCTTATGCAGCAGCCAAGGAACCAACCGATGACTTTTTTCCTTCCGGTAGCGAGCTGGTAGAGCGGGGCCTCGCGCCATCTGCCACAAGTCCTCTTCTGAACATAGTCCAGCACTTGGGAATAAGGGGGGAAAGGTGCGAGGTTCCTTCCGCCCTTGCTGCTCCTACACGGTCAGAATCAGATCGGTAGCCCCTGCAACGAAGGTCTCCGAGCTCGAGCTTCCAGACCAGCGCATCTTCGGGCAACATGAGAAGGCTTACGATGTCCGTTCCCCCTCTCAGGTCGGTTCCTCCTGCCGGACCAGCTGAGGTCGTTGAGGTGGATGACACTTCATCAGATCGCTCGCAGAGAGCGCCCCCTCAGCCTGCTGCAGCTGCTCCTCCTCCAACTAGGCCATCCGTGACTCCTCAGAAGCGAGCTGCCCATCCTAGAGAACAAAGTCCTTCCTCAGCGAAGAGGGCTGAGGTTTCGGCTGAGGGGGGTCCTCCCGAGGGGCAGGAGACTGAGGCCCTTATCAGGAAGAAGAAAGGGAAAGCCATAGTCGCACCCCCAGCTCCGAAGAAGAAGAAAGGCGTCGCCGAGGTTCGTAAGCCCGGGGCAGTTATTATCGGCAGGGAGCCAGGTCTTGAGGCACCTGCGCGACCTGCGGGGCTTGCAGGGGAGTCGCAGGGAGACTCCGAGCCGCATCCTGATGCAGCAAAGGAGATGGAATATCTTAACAGCTTCGTGGAATATCTTAACAGCTTCGTGGAACTCGTGCCCGGAGTAATGGGGAAGCGCGATTCGGAGCTGCAGAAACCTGAGCTCTCAGGTCAGAACCTTGTAGCTTTCGCAGCTCGCCACGCGGCGTTGGTAAGGTTCAACCCCCCTGTACCTTGATTTTCCTCGGCTCAGATTTTAACAACTCTTCACTTTTTCAGTTGGGTATGGCAACCGTGAAGCTGATGAGGGAGGTAGACGATCAGCTTGGCGAGAAGGAGGCCTTTAGGGTGTCCAAGGTGCAGTTCGAGGAGGAGAAGAAGGTGATGCAGGAAGAAGTCAACCTCCTCCAGAAGGATAATGTGGAGCTTAAGGCCAAGCTTAAGGATGTTGATGCGGCCTTGTCACAGGAGACCGCTCGCAGGGAGGCCGCTACCTCTGAAACCAACAAGGCCCACAGCGAACTAAATTAGCTGAAGGGCGAGCTCAGTGCTGTAAAGGTAAAGCTACAGGTTGCTGAGGATAAAGTAAGTCAGCATCAATGGGACTTGGGAGCAGCCAGAGGGAAACTCGCGAGGGCCGAGGAGAAGCGGGCCGAGGCAGAAGCGAAATTGGCTCAGACAGGGAGGAAGCTGGCTCAGACCGAGGCGGGCATTGAGACCAGGTTAGCTCGGGAGCGCAACAGGGTCGAAGAAGAGGTCAAGAGGGCATTTCTGTTCAGCATGTGGGAGCGCTACCCGGACTTGGACTACTCCTTCTTTGGGTCAGAAGGGGTCCAAATGATCCGGGAGTTCGCGGAGCTTACTGCAGGTGCTCAGAGTGCGCAACATGCGGATACTTCCTCTGCTCCCCCAGTTGATCCATCTGCTGTTCCAATCCCTTTGCCAGAACAGGTCCCTGAGGTACCTCCAGCTTTAGAGGATCCTCCAATGCCTGAGCCCCCAGCAGAGGCCCTTCCTGATTTACTAGCTCCTGAGCCCGTCCCTGAGGCAAAGCCCCCAGTAGAAGCCCCAGTTGATCCTGCTCCCTCAGATGAACCAGCTGGTGTCTAGAGCGTTCTTATTTCATTTGTTTGTTTGACTTCTTGTAATTTTCTTTTATTTGTTGGAACTCAAACAATGAGCTCGGAGCTCGGAATTATAATATTGGATTTCCTGCACAATTTCAATACTTTGTTCAAGTGTAGATATGCATGTTTTAATCATGTGCTGGGCAATTAGCATACAATAATCACACCATTATAAGTATTAAAATTTGTTAAGTAAATCACAATCGTGAAAATCATGCTGACTTACGAACCTGCTAACTGTAGTCAGTGATTATATTAATGCATTAGCTCGCAAGGATTCGAATTCAGCGAATAGCTTGATCGAACAAAGTATTTGACCCTGCATGTGACATAGTTGGACAAGTCCTTAAAGGATTGGCAGGAGCTTACAGCTATTGAGGGGCTTGGAATTTCCTTGACTCGTATGTTTCAACAACGTTGAGTGCGCTAGCTGGCAGCATTTTCCCGAACTTTGAGATCTCAGCCTGGGGCAGTGTTCGAAGTTCAAGGGTGAGCCTTTTTCGCGAGGTTCGCGGGCATCTTTATATTTTAGAGGCGTAGCCTTACCCCCTCCCGCGAGGTCGCGGGGCAATGATTTGCGAGGTCCGCGGGCATCTTTATATTTGAAAGGCGTGGCCTTACCCCCTCCCGCGAGGTCGCGGGGCAATGATTCGCGAGGTTCTGTGGGCATCTTTATATTTGAGAGGCGTGGCCTTACCCCCTCCCGCGAGGTCGCGGGGCAATGATTCGCGAGGTCCGCGGGCATCTTTATATTTGAGAGGCGTGGCCTTACCCCCTCCGACGAGGTCGCGGGGCAATGATTCGCGAGGTTCCGCGGGCATCTTTATATTTGAGAGGCGTGGCCTTACCCCCTCCCGCGAGGTCGCGGGGCAATGATTCGCGAGGTTCTGCGGGCATCTTTATATTTGAGACGCGTAGCCTTACCCCCTCCCGCGAGGTCGCGAGGCAATGATTCTTTAGTCCGTAGAACATAGCGGCTGCGAACCAAGAAATGAACTTGATACTCGCCGACGTAAACCTCTGTTAGTGAGGGTAATATGGGTAAGTTGAGCATCAATTGATAAGACACACTCGATTGAGGTTATTATGGTCATTTATTGCCAGAATATGCTCGTGGCTTTGGGCAGTGGTTCTATGCGAGCATTTGAGTTGAGAATGATTCCTCGGATTTTTGTACAGATATCTTCAAGGAATAATAATAATACATATGATGATAGATCGCAGCCCGATTACTTGAGAAAGAGATTTCATTAGCTTTGCTCTTTTTAACATGTACATTTGTTGGTTCAACCAGTTTGCTTTCTGCATCAAACATGACACATACAACAGAAAACAAGTGAAAGCATGTTTACAGACAATCGTAAAAAAGAATCATGTACAAAGTTAGAGCGGGCTGACAGTTCTTAGGTGTAGTATGGCCGTAGGTGTTCAGCATTCCAGGCTCGGGGTAAGTCTGATCCATCCATGCTGGCCAAATGATAGGCTCCATTCTTTAGATTCTGCTTGATGAGGTATGGTCCCTCCCAGTTGGGCCCGAGCACCCCATCGCTTGCCTTGCGAGCCCCGGGGAGGACTAACCTGAGAACGAGGTCCCCGGCTTTGTAGCTTCGAGCTCGGACCTTCTTGTTGTAATACCTGGCAACTCTCTGCTGGTACACGGCTACCCTCAGGCGAGCTGTCTCCCTTGCTTCCTCGGCTAAGTCTAAACTGGCCGCAAGCAGCTGGTCATTGTCTTCAGGTCGGAACGAGGCCCTTCGCTGGCTGGTGACTTCGAATTCTGCCGGTATCATGGCCTCCGTTCCATAGACCATGGAAAATGGGGTCTCACCTGTCGAGTTGCGGACTGTGGTCCTGTATGCCCAGAGGACTTTCTGTAGCTCGTCAGCTCAAGCCCCATTTCTTCCCTCTAGCCTGGTCTTCAAAGTCTGCTTGATGATCTTGTTCACAGCCTCGACTTGACCGTTGGCCTGAGGATGGTCCACAGCCGAGAAGCTCTTCACAATTCCGAGCTCGTTGCAGAAGTCTATGAACTGCTCGCTGGTGAACTGAGTCCCATTATCCGTGACGAGCTGCTGAGGGACTCCGAACCTGCAGATGATGTTGTCCCACACAAACTTCTCTATCTTCGTGGTGGAGATCTCTGCTAGCTCCTTAGCCTCAGCCCATTTGGTGAAGTAATCCACAGCAACTACGGCGTGCTTACAATTTCCTCGAGCTGTGGGCAAAGGTCCGATGAGGTCCATCCCCCAGATTGCGAAAGGCCATGGACTTACCATTTGTTGGAGGTAGGCTGGTGGAGCTCGCGGGATCTTGGCAAATCTCTGGCACTTATCACATTTCTTCACCAGATCTAAGGCGTCCTGCTTCATAGTTGGCCAGTAGAACCCCTGTCTGAGGGCTTTCTGGGCTAAGGATAATGCTCCTGCGTGGTTCCCACAGTGACCTGCATGAATATCCTTCAGCACCGCCTCACAGTCCTCATCATCTATACATCGCAGTAGCGGGGTTGAGAACCCCTTTTTGTACAATCTGTCGTCGTAGATGCAGTATCGGGCTGCTCTAGCTCGTATGCGGCGAGCTTCCAGCTTGTTTTCTGGCAGCTTCCCTTCCTGCAAGTAACTCAATAACGAGCTCATCCAGGAGTTAGGCCGAACCTGTATGATCATCATTGCATCTTCGTCCTCGATGCTCGGAGTTGGTAGGAATTCCACAGGGATAGATTCAAGGAGATCTGCATCTTGGGAGGTCGCTAAGCGGGCCAGGGCGTCTGCGTTAGAGTTCTGTGCCCTGGGGATCTGATTTACTTCAAACCCCTTGAAAGCTCCTAGTAGCTCTTTAACCTTTTGGAAGTATTTCGACATCCTCCTTCCCTTGGTCTGATATTCTCCCCTGACATGGCAAACAATAAGTTGAGAATCACTGAAGACCTTTACCTGCTCAGCTCGTACCTCCTTTGCCAGGCGAAGTCCGGCAAGCAACGCCTCGTACTCGGCCTCATTATTGGTAGCTCGGAATCCAAACCTTAAGGCACTCAGGATCTTATGGCCTTTTGGACTGACCAGCATTATTCCAGCTCCTGAGCTTCGCTCATTAGAGGATCCATCCACATACAGCTCCCAAGTTTGATCACCGGCTAGTTCCTTCTGCTCCGGTGTTGGCCCTGTGAATTCCACAATAAAGTCTGCAAGTGCCTGGGCTTTGAATGCCGTTCTAGGCCTGAACTCTATGTCGAACTGAGCGAGCTCGATGGCCCACTTGAGGAGCCTGCCTGAAGTGTCTGCTTTCTGGAGGACTTGCCTGAGAGGGTACTGCGTGAGGACCTCTATCCGATGGGCTTGGAAGTAGGGACGTAGCTTCCTGGAGGCGGTTACTAGGCAGTATGCGAGCTTCTCCATTTGTGAATATCGGGTCTCCGCATCAACCAGTCTTTTACTGATGTAGTACACGGGCAGCTGCATCTTCTCCTCTTCTCTCACCAAGGTCGCGCTCAGGGCGTGCTCAGAGACACCCAAGTACATGAATAGCTTCTCCCCATCCTTCGGCTTGGACAGGAGCGGGGCCTGGCCTATATATTCCTTCAGCCTTTGAAATGCTTCTTCGCAATGCTCATTTCATTCAAAGTTCCTGGCCTTCTTTATGGCTTCGAAGAATGGCACACACTTGTCAGTAGCTTTCGAGATGAACCGGCTGAGAGCTGCGACCTGTCCGTTGAGACTCTGCACGTCCTTGATTTTGGAGGGGGACCTCATTTCCACGAGCGCCCTGATCTTCTCCGGATTGGCCTCTATCCCTCTGCTGTTTACCATAAATCCAAGGAACTTACCAGATGCTACCCCAAAGGCACACTTCAGGGGGTTCAACTTCATCCGATAATTTCTGAGGACTTTGAACGTCTCATCCAGGTCGCGAACATGATCTGCTGCTTTCTGGGACTTGACCAGCATGTCATCTACGTACACCTCCATGGTTTTTCCAATCTGGTCCTGGAACATGGCGTTGACCAGTCGCTGGTAGGTGGCTCTCGCGTTCTTGAGTCTGAATGGCATCATCTTGTAACAGTATAACCCCCTATCAGTGACAAAAAAGGTGTGTTCCTTGTCCTGCGAGCTCATGGGGATTTGGTTGTATCCTGAGTAGGCATCCATGAAACTCAAGAGTTGGTGTCCGGCTGTCGCATCTACCAGCTGGTTAATCCTCGGCAATGGGAAGCTGTCTTTCGGGCAAGCCTTGTTCAGGTCGGTGAAGTCAATGCAGGTCCTCCACTTCCCGTTCTTCTTCTTCACGAGAACCGGATTTGCGACCCAAACAGGATAACGAGCTTCCCTAATGAACCCGTTAGCTAAGCAGCCTCTCGACCTCCTCCTTCAGAGCTGCATAACGTTCCGGTGTCATCGACCTCCTCTTCTATCGGACTGGCCTGTGCTGGGGATCTATGTTCAATCTGTGGCACATAACATCAGGATCTATCCCCACCATGTCTTCGTGGTTCCAGGTGAAGACGTCAAGGTTCATTTTCAGAAATTCTATGAGCTCAGTCTTCACTTCTGGTAGCAGGTCTCTTCCTACCTTTACACATCTCTCCGGGTCTACTTCACTGACCCGCACATCTTCTAGCTCTTCAATAGGTCCTGTGGCCCTGTCCGCATCCACCTCGCGAGGGTCGAGGTCGTCGCTCACCCCGGCTTCAGAGATAACTCGTGGTTGGCCCCCTGAGACCACGTTTAATTTCCTTCCTCGAACTCCCATCTTCACCGCATCTTCATAGCATCGCCTGGCCAACTGCTGTTCTCCTTTGACACAGCCTACTCCGTTAGGAGTTGGGAACTTGACTGTCAGTGATCTGGTGGAAGTGACCACGTTTAGCTCGTTCATCGAAGGTCGCCCCAAGACCGCGTTGTATGCTGAGGGACTATTGATGATCAGGAAGTCTGTAAGAACAGTAGCTTACCGGCCTGGTTCTCCGAGGGTGAGAGGTAATTTGATCTGGCCTATCGGTATCACTGCGTCTCCCGTGAATCCGTAGAGGGGCTCTGGTGAAGGTGTTAACTGCTCCGTCCCTAACCCCATCAGGTCATAGCAGCTTTTATACATCACATTGACTGAGCTGCCAGTGTCTATCATCACCCTTCGTACTTCGACGTTACTGATCTGGGCCCTAATTACAATCGCATCGTTGTGGGGCCAGCGTACTCCCTTCTCGTCCTCCTCCGTGAATACAATACTGTCTGAGGACGCTTTTGCCCTTTTGGTGGGTCCCTCGACTCCCTCCATATTCTGCCAGTAGGGTATGGTTGGCTTCCCGCACGTACCTCTGGTGCGACCTGTTTGATGTACCTGCCATATGAGGCCCACCATAAATGGTAAAGATTGTTCTTACAGCGGACTCGCGCTCGTGCTTAAGCTCGTTGGGGTTGCTGTTGCTCGGGCTGCTGGTCTTGTCCCTGAGGTCGTTGGTGCTGAGGTCGCCTGCCAGCGAGCTGTACTACATATTCTCATAGGCGGCCTCGTCTTATGAGTTCTTCAATAGCATCCTTCAACTGCCAGCAGTCCGATGTATTGTGCCCATTCTCATTATGGTAGGCACAGTATTTTCTCGGGTCCCGACGTCGGTTAGGGGGTCCAGTCGGGGGTGGCTTCCCGAAGTTCTCCCTGTTTCTTTCTGCGGCGAAGATCCTGTCTTGCCTGTCCGACAACACACTATAGCTTTCATATCTGTTCGGACGCCGGGGTCGCTCCACCCTCGGCCCTGGTCTAGCCCGCTTTGCCACAACATTGGCAGTCTGGTGTCTCGGTTCCCCCGGCTTGTCACCGCCATGGTTCTTTCTCTTCTCACGGTGGGAACTGCTCGCTTCACCCAGCTGACCGCCGGGTTTCTTAGCCCCGAAGGCTTCTTCCCATCTGATTTCTTTAGCAGCCCTTTCGTAAAACTCCCTCAGATCCTTCACTGGGGATTTGTAAATGCTTTCGTACAGCTTCCCGTCCTTCCTGAGCCCTGCAGAAATAGCCGTTAAAATACTCTCGTCAGAGGGCGTTTCCACATTACTCACCTCCTCTCTGAACCGAGTGATATAGTCCTTCAGGGATTCGTTCTGCCTCTGGAAAATGGTAGCGAGGTGACAGGCAGGCGCGAGCTGTTTCCTCAAGGCCTTATATTGGTCTAGGAACCTCTTCTGACATTCTCTCCAGCTCCCGATGCTGCGGGCTGGAAGGCCTTTGAACCAAGCTCGCGGAGCATCCCCTAGAGTAGCTGGGAATACTCGGCACTTCACCAGCGGGTCATCTGTCTGAAGATCCATCTGTACGTTGAAAGCGTCTAGATGGTCGTAAGGATCTGTCCTGCCGCCATACAGAGGGATATTGGGGAGTTTAAACTTCGCTGGTAAGGGTACAGTCTCTATCTCCCAGGTAAATGGTGCCCTGCGATTCTCCCGCTCTTCCCCGGTCCGACCTCCAGGTCGAGCTTCTAATTGCTGGACCCTCTGTAACAACTCCTCTACCATTGGATCCTGGGTCAGAGATCGCCGACTGGGGTTCCACCTACTGGTACTTTCCTGCTCCCCAAAGTGACGGTTCTGCGATCTGCCCTCTTCGCCGAAAGCTTCTACATGTCTGGGGGCCCTCTGCGGCTCGGGCTCATAACCTGCACGGTATCCGCGGACTCGCTCTGGCCCACGACCACCCTCTTCGCGCCTGGCGCCCTCGATGCTTGCCCTTGCCCTTATCTCGTTCTGGCGAGGTGGGATCTCCCGCTCTTGGTTCCGCTCTCTGGCTCTCCTTGGGTGCAAGTTCGAAGAGCGGGCTGATCCTTCGGTCAGCGACCTTTCCCTGGCGGCTACCCCTTCTGGAGTTGGGATTTCTTCTGAAGGTTGACGGCGAGCTCTGCCTGGAGGTGCGACCTCCACCTGTCTTTGCGCCGCACGGGCTTGGACTTCCACCAACGCCTTGACCGTCGTCGTCAACTCCCTTACTGTATCTTCTAGAGCTCGCTGGCGCTGCTGCCATTCCTGAGCGACCTCGTTTCCTGAAGGTGAGGCGCTCTGTTCTTCTTGAATTTCACGTCGTTCTTCTGCCACTCCGACACTCCTTGTTGCCTTAATCCTAGCCATGGTAAACAAGTACAAGTAAATGTGAAATAACGACTAAGTGGAGATTACCAGGTCGCTGTTGGGCCCTCCTTCTAGCGCCAAAAGATGTTGACGTCCGAAAACGGTCAGCTAGAGATTTTGGGGCCCAGACGGCGAACTTGGCAATTAAAGGTTCTGGTCGTACTGATGGAGGGGTAATAAATATGCGATCAATGAAGTTCAAGGTTGGTGGTAATTAATTCAGGTGGAGGAATGTCGGTCTTGGTGGTTGGTCGGATTTGATAAAGTGATCAGCAAGAAATTAAAGAGAAAAGAGAGAGAGAAAGAGAGAGAGAGAGAGAGAGAGAGAGAGAGAAAAACACGAGAATTTTTACGTGGTTCGGTGACTGCACCTACGTCCACGGTCACTCTGGGGTTATTCCGGCAGAGTAACAGTTCTCTAGTATATCCAGCCTCTTTGTACAGTAGAGTGTCTCTCATCTTTATAGAGGAGGGGAGATGACAATATAAAAATACAAAAGAAAGTTACACACGTTACTGGTAACGGCTAGTTTCAACTAAAACTGACATTGTCATGCTGCATTAATTGTAAAGGTAATGATGATTTTCTTCCTGCACAGATCTGCATTTAATATACCTGAAGAGGCCTTTACTTCATTAAATGCTTCTGGGTAATTGTGTAAGCAGTTTCCGGCGAGAAATCATGATAGTTGGTAATTCTGACAACTTGCTATACACGGTATCCCCCGGGTAAGCCTTCTAGTCAGCCAGGTGATGCACATTGGAGGAGAGCTGACATGGCCAAGAGGAGAGATAAGGCGATCTGGGGGTCTATGCGAGCTCGCGACCTCGCGAGCTCCCCGAGCTGAAGGTACGAGCAGGGAGCATCCTGGGAACTGTTGCTGGCTTGCGACCTGGGCGGTCTCACGAGCTGGGCTTGCAATTGCTGGTTCCATCCTTGGGCCTCCTGGGCCCTTGCTTCTGTTTAAATTAAATAAGCATGTACTGGCCCATCTGGGCCGAACCAAAAAATGGGCATAACAAAAGTGTACTAACAAAATATTGTTTTTAAGTTTTAAAAATTTTTTAATAATAAATTTAACTAAATAATTCCCTAATTAGTTTCATAATAAATTATTTTTTCAGTATAACTAATAATAATTATGCTAAAAGCTATCGCAATATTAAATTGGTCCTTGCTTAGAGCCCTAAAGGTTATAGCAACCTGTACCTGAGTGGTTTTATTTTATTTTATTTTCTCCAATTCCTTTGTGTCCTATTGGTGAAAAATATTCAAAGCTGGCGGCTTGTCGCCAAAGTAACTTTTGACGACTTGTCAACGAGGGGGTACGTCTTTATTAAAAAGAAGTCCTATTTTATCACCTAACTTTGGCGTTGGATAACAACGGGGTGCTATTTTATTTACTAGTGGGTGTTATTTTACCATTAAACTTTTCATTTTATTCCTGTCACCATACCTGCTTTTGGCGTTTTGTTAATGTGAGGGTACTACTTTATTAACAAGAGATGCCAAAACTTTTGCGTCTGTTAACAACTGGGTACTATTTTATTTACAAGTGGGAGTCGTTATCATTAAAGTTAGTTTTATTTTTGGCACCATTATCTGAACAAAGTAGATGTTGACTATTGTTTAATGTATCATCCTATTTCCATTTTATCCTTTTAGAAAGTTTAAACAATGACTAATCTAAGAGGTTAAATAGTCATTTCCTTCTAAATTTACATAGATGCCCAATCTCTTGCTCCATGTTTCACTTTTAAAACTTTCATATCTCTCTAATTCTCAAACTCTCTCAAGTTCTTTGCTCTTAAACTACTCGTACTCGAATTTTCGACAACAAATTAGTTTCGGTTCTACAATTATCAAGTTCAGGTACGTTCAGAATTATTTTTAAATTTATTGTTATTATTTTTTTATTTATTGATTTAATCATTTTATGTTCTTATATTCATTGATTGTCATTTAAAATTTTTAGACATACGTAATTATTTCCAATGCAGCTGAACTTTGCTTTGGTCATATGTAACCCATTTAACAATGTTTTGTTCTTTGAGTTGAAACCCATTTTATATTTCATATGTGGACACGATTTATAGCAATTCATTTTACCTTATTTATTTTATTAAATAAATTACATAAAATATATTTAAGATTTGTGCTTGACACAATGAAATAACTTTTGTATACAACAGCCCTAATGTTATGGATTAAAGTTAAAATTGAAGGACTAATTTAGTTGTTTAAACAAAACTTAAAAACTAATAATAATTGAATTGCATCTCCAAAAACCATCAAACAAATGCAATCACTTAAAGTTTTTGAAGTACATAGACCATCTCCATTTTGCCTTTTAATTCTTTACAAGTTCTTATATTTATTGGGGGAGGTCTAACAAAGTGTGATATCGAGTGCAATCTCCAGTGAAGAGATCTGGTCAAACCAAATATTTTTTGCTCTTTTATTTATTATTTTTTCTTTTCTAAAAGTTTAGTCATTTATGATTTTTGTTTTTATTTTTTGTTTTCATTTTAAAATCTTGAGGCCGACTTGGCAGGGTTTGATTGGAACTAATTTTGTATTCTTTTATTTAATATCAAGTGTTAAATTATTAGTCACATCAGCTCGTGGCTGGGTACTCATTCTCCTTATCCTTCAAGAGGTCTGGGTCGAAAAGTTCAATTTCTACCAAACATATATTACTTGTTTGGAAATAGTTATCTTCCGTTTATAAGAGTAGATATTTGAGTTCTGTATAAAAATAGTTGTCATTCATCCATATGAGTTAATATTCATGTCTTGTATGGGAGTAGATATCCGGGTCTTATGTGGGAGTAGTTATTTTTGTCCATATGAGTTGATATTCGCATCTTGTATGAGGGTAGTTGTCTTTCATTAATGGGCCACACATTCATTCATTGGTTAATTATAATCTTGAATTTTCTATGCATTACTTATGTACTCTGAGGATAGAAGTTAACACCACCAAATAAATAAATAAATAAAGCAAATTACCTTGAACATACTTGAGGTTTGATTTATTATAGGGACAAACAACCATCGGTTTTTGGAGTAATGACCTTTCCTCAGTTAATGATTTGACTTTTTTTACTGTTGATTTTAACTCTAGAGGGGTAATAAGATCATTTTCTCTTATTTTTATTTTTCCTATAAAAATTATATTATTTAATGGGTTGTTTGGATTAAAATTTTAAGAAATTATAGAATAAATTTGAAATTTAAAAATAATTTGAAATTTAAAAATAATTAAAGATAATTTTAAATATAAAAAATAATTTTTTAAAATAGATCTGAATCGTCCATCTCAAATATTAAAATAATTTTGAAAAATTAAAATTAAAAAAAAAGTTGAAGATGGCAGTGGAGATCCAGATTCAATCTCCACTATCCATTTTGATGGTTCATCAACAACACCTATTGATTATCAATTTTTTCTAACAATGTAGACCCATATGGATCTTCATTGCTATTATTAGAGACCCAAATTTTAGGTCTCCGCCACGAAGATGAAGACCTAAAATCTAGGTCTCTAGCAAGCAAAGGAGGCCTATACTTTATCTACATTATGAGAGATTGGTACATCTTCTTCGCTAGTGGAGTCTTTGAAGCGTCTGAAAAACATCAAAACTAAGAAGCGGCACAACGAAAATTTAGGGATAGTTAATGATGCTATTGATGGTTTTTTCTTTCATTTTTTTTTTCATTTTTTTAAATGGTTGATGAAGATTTTCATTGATTGGGTTTGAGTTTGATTTTGGGTTGAATTTGTTCGGTTTGAGTTTGATTATAAAGGTGAATTTGTTGGTTTTGGATTTGAGTAATGATGATAATATGGAGATGACGATATCTAGATCTTTATCATTGTGATGAAGATCTAGAGATGTTCATTTTTGAATGGATGAAGATTTTTCTTTTCAAATTTTCAATTTTTTAAAATATGAATGATTTTTTTTTTTTTTGGTTTTTTAAAATTAATCTCCTTCGTCCATCAACATGATGGACGATGCATAACTCACTCTTTTTTTTTCTCCTAAAATTTGTTCAATTTTAATTATTTTATAACTTTAAAACTAATTTTTCTTTATTTTACATTTTTTGATGTCATTTATTTCTCAATTTATTATAATTTATTATTTTAAAAAAATTTAGAATTTTTAATTATTTGTTAATGGATTTCTATTATCCAGATGAACCATGAAGATCCAAATAGCCCATAGTATAATATATTTTTAGAAGAAAAATTAAAAATAAGTTAAATGGCTATATTACCCTTAAGGGAGTTAAATTTAACGATCAAATCTAGTCAAATCATTAATGGATGGGAGGTCACAGTTAAAAAAACAAAATGTTGTTTGTTTTGGCTTGTGATAAATCAAACCTTAGGAGGTTTAGCATATTTTACTAAAAAAATACAAAATTATTTACATCATGATTTTCTAAAGAAACTTACTAGAACTAAACATTGTCGATTTTACATCAAGTACAAATTTCTCGATTTCTGGTCTATTTGGTCCTTTGGATAATAGGTTGACCCGTTGTCCTTAGAAGCCTATGGGAAAAAAAAAAAAAAAAGTAATAACTATAATAAGAACCATTTAAAAAAACAACAACAATAACAACACCAACAACAACTATAATGAGAACACAAGAAAGTGTTTACATGATACAATAAGAGAAAGAAAAAAAGCTAAAATATTGGACGATGAAAAAGATTTTCCAATAATAAGAACATAAAAAAAATTAAAAAAAAAAAAGTAGAAAGGGGAAACTGGCTAAAGAGCTTAGAAAAGGCAAAGTAATACCTTCCATCCCTCTCATTAACCCAGTTGGAGCAAAATTGTTTGATCGGCAGGTCTTTTTTTTTTTTCTTTTTTTAATAAACAATTTGACTAGTAGGGGTTCAATTACTAGTATAATTTTAAAAATAGAATATCACATATAGTTTTATAATATTATTTTTTTGTTTTAACAAAATTTAAAATAAAATTATTTAACAAGCTATTTAGAAATCAAATCACATCCAAATATTGCATAACTTTTATAATATTATTTTTTGTTTTAACAAAATTTAAAATAAACTTATTTAACAAACTATTTAGAAATAAAATCACATCCAAATATTGCAGATCTTAATACAGTCTAATACAAAATATCATCATACACAATATTGGATAAAAGTAATACAGTATATAGCACAATACAATCCAATAAAAAAAATGCAATAAAATGTATGTCAGACATTGCTAATGTTGTTATATTCGTTGGTTGAGGATTAAATATTGTTTACATTAGTGTGTGTGATTAAATTAGGTATAATTGTTGAATATAGAAATACTATATGCCCTATAGTTGGAATTCTTAATTGTTTTACTCTTCATAACAATAGCGCTAAACAAACACACCATCTGTTAACACAGTTGACTGAGTACTTCCCCTCATATGAAGTTAGGGGTTCAATCTTTTCTAGTGGATATTAATACTAGTATAGGTAGCTCTCTTTCCTGTTGATCTTGACGGATCTATTGTGAGTAGTTATTCTCATAGTTTTGATAGTAACTATTCACACCGTTCTTATAATGTTTAATCTTGGTAAGTCTCAACAGTTCTTTTGTTTCTAGGAGTAGCTATAGTTCTAATAGTGTGTGATCTTGGCGGGTTTCGACATTCCTCTTACACATTTGTCTAATTTTTTTATTACCTAATTTTTTTTATATTTCATTATTCACAAAAGGTGGAACATAGTTTGTCAAACATGACTTTCTTCCTCCTCTTTTGCATTCTTCTCATGAAGTTCTTCTTATATTCCTCAAGTTCTTCTTATATTCCTCAAGTAATGATAAAACCAGATAATTCCTAAGATCTCACAACCAACAATTAAACGATTCTGTAATGTTGTTTGCCACATGATCACATTTTATTTGAGTGTAGGATCGAATGCATCTAAAGACCAGCGTTCAGGTTCAATTTTCGAGAGCCAAACATTAGCATCAAGACTAATCTCCTCAATAGAATTTGTTGCCCTTGCGAAACGTGAAACCACAATAATCAATACTCCTGCTTACTTCCCAAAACATGTACAATTTTTCAAGATTTGAGCACAATGATTGATTCTAAAGTTTGTCGAAATGTGTCTAGCACAATACCTACTACCACAATGCGACCACTCATCTAATGTAGAAATGAACGACTTGCATCTAGTGCAATAGCAAATAAAAGAACTCCTTGATAGACCCTTCAAGTGACACCCCATATATATTCCTATTAGTGGTCTACAACCATTGATGAAACTAAGCTTTTGAGCTTCAAAACTAACAAAAAACCTTTGAAAATATTTAGCACCACCAAGTATAGGTCTATCTACATTTAAAAGAACCTTCAAATCTGGATTTCTTTCATTTAAAATTGCAGCATACTTTCTAAAGTATTGGTAACATTGTGCATGATCTTCCTCCAATGGTCCTAACACTATTTGCTTTGCCTTGCACAACTTAAAAGTCACTCCATTGGCTAAAACTGATGCATGTATCCTCTGAAGGGCGCCCAATATAAGAGCAAATATCTGTCAACCTTTTTCTCTCATTTTTTATTCTACACACGCTGAATCCTTCTTGGATAGTGTAATCTTGCAACACCTCCTTGAAGTGTTTAACGTCATTAAACACTTGTCCCTCTGCAAGGACAATTTTAATTTCCTCCATTACCTCTATCATACTCTATTCCATCTAAACTCCTTACCATTCGATGTACTGGATCATCATTGTTTGATTGGTATCCTTCCATACTTCTATCGTCATCAACATCGGAGTAAATATCAACCATATCGCCATTAGGAATGGCATAGGTCAGGTTCCAGCGGGTTTCTCCAAACTCATATCTGAATCCACAAGCAAATTTTACACCACGGTCGCACCACAACCGTAGATCTGCAGCATGTTAAAAAAAAAAGAAAAAAAAAATTAATTATACTAAGTTTCATAGAGGCTTTTTTCCTCGTTATCATATATTTTTGGAAAAATCTAAACTAACCTCTAAAATGAATAGTATTGTCAGTTCACCCCAACGTTTGAAGATATCAGCCAAAAAAAAAAACCCCTACCATCAACCCAAAAGCTGTTTTATCCAAAAGTTGAGTGATTTTATGATAAATTCATGAAAAAGATGAAAATACTCTTATTATATTAAAAAATAAAAAAATAAATATAATTATCTAACAGTCAATAATAAAATTTTATTAAAATCAAGAGAATGAAGATTTGGGTCATTAAAACCAAAAGAAAAATAAGTAAAAGAAAAATTAATTAAAAAGGTGGAAGATTTGAGTTCTTCAAGAAAAAATATAAAAAACCAAAAGCAATGCAGTTCCAACTAACATCTAATCAAATCCTAAGTGTCACTCTTTTCAATTTTCACTTCTTAAACATCTAAATAAATCTCACAAATCCATCAACTGCTAACTAATCTTGACTACAAAGCAAAGCAACATTGAATCACAACAACCAAAAAAAAAAAAAAAAAAACCAAAGCATAAAAACCAATTAAATAACCACTAACAAGTACAAATTATACAACAGAAATTCCATTCATAAACACAAAACCTTAGGATCATGCTCTTGTTCCCACCATTCTTCCAAACGACCACCAACAAAATGCTCTTCCCCCAGCTCATCTGGTCGAATTCCAAGCCTGACTATCCAAAATGAGCCGACGACTCGGTCGTTTACCTAAGAACCACACTTAACCAGTTGTTTGCCTAAGAGCCTAGCTCATTTTGGTCTCCGTTGGTCTAATTGACTAGCCTCCTCCTACTTAGTAGTAGTAGCTGACATCGGGCAAGCATGAGAGGGGCCATTCGAAGAAAATTGGTGGCTAGCTGTCATCTAAAAGGTATACACAATAAGTGAGAAGCACCTGGCTATCCTAAGAAGCTGAAGCTAGTCAGGACTACCTTTTGTAAGATCCGATCGATGAGCATGGTAAGAGATTGTGAGAGAGATGAAAAAGAAATAGTAAAGAGAGACTGAGAGAGAGCGAAAGAGAAACAGTGAAAAGTTGAGAGATTGTGGGAGAGAGAAGCAGAAAGAGAGATGGTGAGGGACTAGTGAGATCGAAATAGTGAAAGAGAACGAAAGAGCGATGATATTGAAAAAAAAAATTAATTATTTTTTATTTAATAATTAAAAAAAATCATTATTCCAACCAACCGTCCTTCTTAATTCCATTTATCTTTATACCCTTCTATCTTAATGGAACTGTTAGTTTATTTACGAAAATCACAAGCTCTCAAACGGTTGGACCGTTTTTGATAATATTTTCAATACTAGGGATGGTTTGACATTATTTTCAAATCCGGAGGTAAAATAATAATATCCCTATTTTTTACAAATTAGAAGAATTCTTTGTAACATTTGCACCTAACTAGAAGCAAATGATTGAATTAAAAACAAGTGCTTTACATAATCACTTAAAAGCAAACATCGCTCACACAACATAACAACTGCATTAAAAATATATATATCCAACAACAAAAGCAACATTCAAAAAAATGTAAAACACCAACCACAACGTGAACTGTTTCAGCCTCAGAAGTAACAATTTTAAGTTCAACATTTTCAAGAATTTCATAGGCTACCTCTCCATCATTTAGATACACCGCATCAACATCAATATCCGATTGATAAATTGGCAGCATTTTTTTTACTGTAACAAACTACATTTAAAAGTCAATATACAAAATAAACATAATGACAATATACACATGAAAGATAAGTATATATGCATAACAAAATGACCACCAAGTAAATATGCAAATACAATAAATTGAAAAAAAAAAAATCAGCCTACCAACATATATATTACCATGAAACATATATAATATAAAATCATATAAGTATAATTTTTATATATCTTAATTAACAGAAGTTTAAAAATAAAAAATCTTTCCAAACAAAACTAAAGGGATTCTAATATTCCAAATACAAATTGCTATTACCTTTAGATACAATATGACTATAACAGCAATGTCCCTTTATTAAATAAAAAAATATTGTAACTGTATTCACACTGTATGAAGCTGAAATTGATTAAGTAGCTTAGTCCATACCTAATAAGTAGATTCACACCTCGATCACTCCTTAGATTTTATGACTCATGTAGTGGGTGAATTCTATGATATGTTGACTTTGAGCGAGTCTCGTCGGTCAACTTTCTTGGAATCTATCAACCTGTGTCCTGTACAAATCAAATAAAGAGAACGTGAGTGATCTTGATACCGGTGGGGTGCCAGCTGAAGACACTTTAACGTTCAAGTCAATAAACTGATTGTAATGTAAATGAATGTGATAATTGTAAAGTGTCGTTAAATTAGAGGAAGTGTATCGAAGAAGGAGAAGGACGAAATATTATCAGAGTCTTAACCGTTTTAATCTGAAGGCTAAACGGAATAAGAACATTGAGATATTGAGTGTCAGTGGGAAAAACTCCATGTAATAGAACAGTGTAAATGAATTGTGAATAATACATCAGGTAAGTTTCCAAGAAAGAGAGTTCGGTCACAATGGGCACAGTTAAGTACCAAGTGTTTTTTTAGTCAGAGCTTTTCTTAAGCATGCACTTCCACACCGCTATACTGAATCTATCATAGAGGAACTCTAAATTTAAAATAGAAAAATAAGAACATAAGAGAGAAGAAGAAGAAACCTTAAGTGACTTGCAAGAGATGAGCAAGAGAGGTAGGATGTCTCTTCCTCTTGGTGAAGTCTTTATTTATAGGTAGAGGAGATGTCATGAGAACTAATTGCAGAGTAAATATCATAGTTAATGACTTGTCGGTTACAAAGTAAATGTTATGGTTAATGGCTTATAAGTAATAAAGTTTAATAACATAGTTAATGATATATCGATTACAGGGTTTAATATTATGGTTAATGATACGTCGGTTACAGAGTTTAATGGCATGATTAATGATATGTCGGTTACAGGATTTAATATCATGGTTTATGATATGTCGGTTACAGGGTTTAATGTCATGATTTATGACATGTCAGTTAGAGGGTTTAATAGCTCTTCTGTTATAATTTATTTAAACCTCATGCATTATAAGCAATCAATCATCACTTAAAAAATTAGACCTTAAAGCTGGATCAATCAAGTTTCTGGGCTATCCACTTGTAACATGCATTGGGCTATTAGCTTGACTCAATTGTCATATTGAGCCAGTTTATCTCAACAAATTTTGGGCTTTGGAATTTTTGACCACTACATCTTGGTGTATATATATATGTATGTATGTATGTATAAGTGTATTGCTTTTTATAGAATTAATGCACAGACAAAAATAACAATAAGAATTGAAAACAAAGCCTTTTTTTTTTTTTTGCCTATTTTGGTTGGACAACAACACCCATTAATATGCAAGAAGATAATTTTGTGGTACCATGTACACTTTTGATACGGTCAAACGAATTTTATTTAAAATAATAGTTTTTTTTTTCTTTTTATCTTTTTGTTTATACAAAAATTGGTCATAATATCAATTGGTACATAGAATAGAGAAGTGAACAATAATGGGAATTAGGAAATTAAATAGTGATCCCTTCGGCATAAGGATCCCCTCGGATAAGAAGGAGTTGACTTTTGGATGATCTGTTCCCCTTCGCTACCTGTCGACAAAGAAAAAGAGGTTAGGGGTCATTGATGGTTCACCAACAAATACCTTTCAATGCTCAAGTTAACAGGTACTTTGTGGGGAGCCCTTTCAAAGTGAGGGTAAAGGGTAGAAAAAAGGGGGAGAACCCCAGGTTAGAATATCACCTAATATTTGTGAAAGATTCTCCATGAGCAGTTCCCACGTGTCTCTGTTTGTGTGTGTGTCTATATATATATATATATATATATATATACACATACTGTTCTAAGGTTTCTTCTTACTCCCTTAGCTGGCAGTCAACTCCCTTCCCCCTAAACCTCGTTTGTCTCAACGCTTTCACTCTTCCCTTTGTTTCGTGTTCCTCGCTTACCAAGGTCTAAAATGGAGACACGTGCCATCCTTTATCTACCTGGTCCTAATGCGAGGATATGTGATATCTCCCCATTTGCCCCTTCTGTCACGAGGCTACATGATTAACCCTCCACCATTCCTTTTTCCTATAGTATGGCGCCTGTCATCCCTAGGCGCTTCTCAGTCCTAAGTCTGTCATCAAACCTGAGCTTCCGACCATTTTGACGGGGCAGGAAGCTGACAAATGATGTAGGACCTTATATTTGAACTTTCGAGTTGAGTTTCCGTTTAGTTTGCTTTCTTGCCCCCCATCAAGGACCTTTTTGTCCTTTCAATGTTCCCTTTTCTGGATGATTGAACTGGGACCGTTGCCTTGCTTTGAATCCATCCATCGAAACTGTTCCTTGGGCCTCTTCTTTTGGGCTGATTTTTAATTGCTGGACCTCAAAGGCCCTGGTTTGATTTGATTTTTCGGAGCCAATATTCCCCCAAACAATATTATTATTATTATTATTATTTTGTGTGTTTGTTAATTGTAGCGAAAACTCCAATAACCAAGGTGTGCTGATAGCGTGCACATCCATAACAGCATAAGAAAACTAATATTATAAACAAACACATGCATATACTTCATCCACAGGACCATATATACAAACGAATATTAACAGCACATTCATATAACAACACAAAGAATGATCACAAACAAAACTCAATTGAGACAAGACAAATCCAAATCAAAGGCAAATAAAATAGTAATAGTGATAATAACATAATCTAAAAAAAAATAAAAAAATAATAATAATAACTTAACAACAATTTAACAAAATTACACTATTAATCAATGTTTTATATTCAATACTACGTATGTCATCATCCTCTAATAAAAATACAAAACAGAACTCATAGAGGAAGTCATGGACCGTGAAATTGAACAAAACACCATTAAATAAATGCTTAATACCTGTTTTGTGGAAACCTTCAAATCAAAGTGCAATTGGACAGGTCATTAACCACATTCACGATTATTTATTTATTTATTTTTTTAAGGGTTAAAGGTTGAGAATCTAAATATTAAGGATTTCTAGCATGATGGCTTCTACTGGGATATAGAAAGAAAACGTTAGGATGTGGATTGATTTCTTTTTTATAGTATTATTATTTACTATTAAATAAAAATTAATGGTAAAACATATATTTACATTTTATAATTTTCCCACCTCAACAAAAAATATAACGTTGTTAACTCAAAAACTAATGGCAAGGTTTTCTTCTTATTTTGAGTATAGTTATTTCCCGATTATGAGAATAGACATCTAAAGCAAATAGTGGAATGGTTGATCTTGGCAAGTCCCATCAAATTTCTAACCTCTAACCTAGTGGTTGTAAACTTTCAAAAGGAAACAAAGAAGAATACAATCTTTTAGTTAACTGATTTCCAACAACAAAAGATTTTAAATGTAGCCTATTTAGATTTATTAACTCTAAGGAAAACACGAAAGTAAACCACTTCAAAATTAATCAATTAATTAAGTTTGATGGTAGAAGAACCTCAACCTCTATATTTAGAATTTTAAATTGTTAATTAAAATGAATAAAGAGTAAATAGTTGTTTAACATACAAAAATAATCCAGTGACTTTTTGAACCATATACATACATACATTTATATGTGTGTGTATATATATATTCTTTTAGAAAAAACTTACAAGTGAAAATTTTATTTGTTCATAAAATTCTTAAATGAATATGCTACAAATCTTTTGCACTTTGGTGATTATCTCAACCATCTCCAGGATTCTAGAAAGCCAAAATATACCAAACTCCTCAATCATCTTATATATGGATTTGACCAACCAAATCTCAAAATTGACACTGTTAAGTCTTCTAAAGCTTCAATTCATTATAGTGCTTATATCATGATTATCAAATATTTCTAATTTATCAAATTTTCAATGAGTTTATAGCTTAAAAGTATAAATATTGAAAAAAAAAAACCTATTCTTTCAAACTAGTTATATTCAAATATGCATTAGCTAGTATTTGAAAATTTAAAATATTTTTTATATCACAATGGAAAGAGATATATAGTACATTAACAAATGACCATATAACTTTACAAGAACCAAGTCCAAGCACTTGTAAGAATCTTTAATTAAAAGATTTAAAATCTCAATCAAAGTTAGTATAATATTTAATCAAATCACAACTATTAATCAATTAATTTGATCACGCTTATATAGTTTGGTGGCTTGCAGATGGTCTTACAAATACTTTAATCCACTACTAGTTACGTTTAATGAACTAGTTTATAAAAGCAAGCCAGACACAATTGTTGGAATTCCAGATTTCTATTTCCAAATTTATTAAAATACTTGAAAGCTTTCAATTAGTTTATTAATTTATGAGCATGAAGGTTTAATAGCACCTATTAACTTTGTAATATCTTTATGCTACTCTAATTAAAGGGTTTTATTGGTGATTAACCCATCTGAAACCTTAAAGTTGAAAACTAATTCAAATTTGAAATTCTGCAAAAATATCTCATTTTTCACTTGAATGTACAATATTACCCTCAATGAAACTTATTTTCCATTTTATATGTTTTGTTTGATTTATAAGTCTAAAAGGTTTATTTTACAATTAATTTGTTGATATATAAACTCAAAAATCAAACAAAACATATAAAATGGAAAATGAGTCACATTAATGGTGACATGGTAAATTCGAGTGGAAAATGAGTTAATTTTTGTAAGGATTACAAAATTGAGTTAAATTTTAACTTCAAGAATCCAAATGGATTAGTTTGCAATAAAATCCCTAATTAAATCAGCAAGTATGTTCTTTTGCATATTTTTAAAACCAACTTGTTAGCAACTTCATTAAAATTTAAAAATGAACTGTTGCATGTGAAGATGCTAGGATGGTTGAATTGTAGCATTTTGTTTAAATTCTCAAATTTAAGTGAAAATTAATGTTTTATTTCCCTATTCATGAACAAAACCAGAATCATGTATGGGTTGGAGCTCGTTGTCTCAGCTGTCCTTCCAGTGTTGTTGGAAAGATTGACCTCTCCTGAGCTGCTGCGATTTCTATGTCAAGAGGGTTTGTATTCAAAGATCAAAACATGGGAAAATACTCTGAAGATGATTAAAGCAGTGCTCCGCGATGCAGAAGAGAAGCAGTTGACAAACAATGATGTGCAGGAGTGGCTAGATGATCTCGAAGACTTGGCTTATGATGTGGAGGACATACTTGATGAGTTTGCTACTGATGTTTTAGCAAGGGACTTGAAGGAGAAACAACGTGAACAGGCTAGCACAAGCAAGGTTCGTAAGTTTGTGCCAAACAAAATTAGTAAATTAAGTCCGAAAGCTATAAAGTCTCGTGTTCGCATGGGATCCGAGATAAAAGATGTCAAACGCCGACTGGAACATGTCACAAGCCAATTGGAACAACTATGCATACTGAAAGACAGTCTTGGATTGAAAGAAATAGTTGGAGGGACATCGGCTGCTGTGTCTAAACTGAGACCACTCACCACAAGTTTTCCAACTGAACGTGTTGTTTATGGGAGAGAAGACGACAAAGCAAAAATACTTGAAATGGTATTCAGTGATGAACCAAGTGCTGCCAACTTTCATGTAATACCGATTGTTGGCATGGGAGGAATCGGGAAAACAACACTTGCTCGAAAGGTGTTTAATAATGAGGCAGTTAAATCTTTTGAGCTCAAAGCTTGGGTCTGCGTATCTAATGATTTTGATGTTCTAAAAATTTCGAAGGCAATTTTGGAGAACATCAATGATCAGCTTTGTAATCTTACTGAATTAAATGCAGTGCAAAAACAACTCCAACAAAAAATAGCTGGGAAAAAATTCTTGTTTGTCCTAGATGATGTTTGGAGTAAGGATTATAGCTTGTGGGAAACCTTGAGGTCTCCCTTTGGGGCTGGAGCAAGTGGGAGTAAAATTATTGTGACGACACGTGATGCAGCTGTTGCATTAACAATGAGAAGTTCTACTTGGTTATATAGAGTACAATTACTATCAAATGATGATTGTTGGTCTTTGTTTAAAACGCACGCATTTGATGATGGCGTTAATCCTACGCATTCTAATATTCAAGCAATTCATGAAAAAGTAGTTGAAAAGAGCAAGGGATTGCCCTTGGCATCAAAGGTTCTTGGTCGCCTTTTATATGAAAGAAACATGGATGAGTGGTTGGAAATCTTGAATAGCAAAATGTGGGATATTGCTGAAGATAAAAGTGACCTTCCTGCAACTTTAAAATTAAGCTACTTTTATCTTTCTTCTCATTTAAAAAGATGTTTTGCTTACTGTTCAATTTTTTTGGAGGATTATGAATTCAAGAAGGAGGAACTCGTGCATCTATGGTTGACTGAAGGTCTTATTCAACCATCAAAAGAAAATAAACAGTTGGAAGATTTAGGTCATGAGTACTTCAATGATCTATTATCCAGATCACTTTTTCAACAATCAAATGGTAACAAAGCCACTTATGTAATGCATGACCTTGTCAGAGATCTTGCCCAATGGGCTTCTAGAGGAACTTGTTTTCATTTAGAGGATATGTTGGGTGCCAACAAGCAATTCGGAAGCTTAAAAAAGGCTCGTTATCTTTCTTATGGTCAGGGTGTTCTTGACAACAAATGTAAATTTGAAGTCATTAGTAAAGTTGAAAGAGTTGAGCAACGCCTCAGAACTTTCCTACCATTAGCTATAGAAAGGCAAAAATGCTACATATCTCCAACGATTATTTCTAATTTGCTACCAAAATTCAAAAAATTGAGAATGCTATCGTTAGAAGATTATCAAATTACAGAGCTACCCAAGTCCATTGGTGATTTGAGATATCTACGACACCTTAATCTTTCTGGTACGAGAATTAAGAGCTTACCTGAATCAACAAGTTCTTTAATTAACTTGCTGATTTTGAAATTAAAAGGTTGTTCTCATCTTAGGAAGTTACCATCCGAGATGAGGAATTTAACCAAATTAAGATATCTCAATATTAAAGGTGTTCATTTAGATGAGATGCCATTGGGAATAGATGAGTTGAGAAATCTTCAATATTTGTCCAATTTTATTGTTGGTGAAGGTGTTGGAGCTACTTTGAAAGAATTGAAGAATTTAGAATTTCTTCGTGGGGAACTTTGTATCTCAAAGTTACAGAATGCGGTTGATTTATATGAAACAAATGAGATGATACTAAATGATAAACAAAAATTGAGAGTGCTAGAGCTAGAATGGAAGTATCAATTTGATGACACACGTAATGCAGAGAAAGAGAAAAAGGTGCTTAACTTGCTACAACCACATCGAGATCTAGAAAGGCTCACAATCAAGTCATATGGTGGCATAGAATTTCCATCATGGGTAGGCCCTTCAACATTCTTCAAATTGACTATCTTAACATTGGAAAGTTGTATGAGTTGTACAGTTTTACCTTCTCTCGGGTTATTGGAATCACTTAAAGATCTCACAATTAGAGGGATGAGGGGATTGAAAAGAATAGGTAATGAGTTTTGCGGGCAGTATTGTTTAATACCTTTTCAATCATTGAAAACTCTTTGTTTTGAGGATTTGCAAGAATGGAAGCATTGGGAACCTATCAAGGAAAATGAGCATGGTGGTGCATTCCCTTTGCTTCGAGAGTTTTCTATTAAAAATTGTCCTAAACTTTGTGGAAGTTTACCAAGTTGTCTTCCTTCACTAGAGAAATTTGTGATTGAGCATTGTAATCAATTAGTGGTTTCATTCTCAAGCCTACCAATGCTTTGCAATTTATACATAGATGGATGCAAAGAGATGACATGTGTTGGTCCAATTAATTTCAAGTCATTGAAGTCTATTACTATATCAAACATTGTAGAGTTTGGCAATGGGTCAAAGCAAGATTACTTTCAGAAGGCAAGTTTGGTCTCATTTCCTATGGTTTGTCACTTTTCCAATTTATCTAATTTGGAAATTACACGTTGCAATGCTTTAACGTCATTACCTATGAAAATGAATCATAGAAATACATGTTTGAAAAGTTTGAAGTTGTTAGAATGTGATTCTCTTAAATTCATTATAAATGGTCCATTACCTTTATCTCTTACAAGGCTTGAGATTCAGAGTTGTCATAAGTTGGAGTATTTGTGGGATGACAGAGAGGTAAGTTGTACATCAGTTGTGGACAAAGAGAATTACACCTTTGCACTTGAGTACTTGAGTGTTTACGATTGCACATCTCTCACAAGTTTATCATTAAGTGGTCGATTACCAAGCACGCTTTCTACTCTCTCCGTTGAGAGTCTTCCAGAGTTGGAGTCAATAGCAGAGGGTTTTCATGACAACATTTTTCTTGAAGAAATTAGAATAAAAAATTGTGAAAAGCTTACAGCCGTATCCATAGGACTGCACAATTGTAGTCGTTTAGTGAAAATAGAAATAATTGATTGTAAAAATATTGTGAAATTAGCAGAAGATGGTCTTCCTAAGGACAAGTTATGTACACTTTGCATTAATAATTGTGAGAAGCTAGAAGGCCTACCTAAGGGCTTTCACAGCCTGGACTCTCTTGAAGAATTAACATTGTATGACTGTCCAAGTATGAGGTCATTTCCAGAAGAAGGTTTTCCTTCAAACCTAACATCTCTTGAAATTGTTGAAGACAATATCTATAAGTCATTGCTTGAGTGGGGTTTGCACAATCTCACCATTCTCAAAACTCTTTGTATTTTTGAAGCACCAGAGTTGTCATTTGTAGAGCAAGAAAAGGGAATGAGGTTGCCCCTTTCTCTAACCGATCTGTACATTAACCAATTGCAAAATTCGAAATGGCTATCTAGTCTTCAAAACCTTAACTCTCTTGAAATGTTGGAAATCAATTATTGCCCATATCTGACATCCTTTCCAAAGGTGGCCTTACCATCTTCACTTCAAACTCTGGAAATCATTGAATGCCTAGTTCTCACATCCATTTTAGAGCTAGGTCTACCATCTTCACTTAAAATTTTGCATATACAAGAATGCCCAGGTCTCACATCCATTTCAGAACTAGGTCTACCATCTTCACTTCAAATTTTGCGTATATGGGAATGCTCAGGTCTCACGTCCATTTCAAAGCTGGGTCTACCATCTTCACTCCAATATCTATATATCAGGGGATGCCCAGGTTTTACATCCATTTCAAAGCTAGGTCTACCATCTTCACTTCCACAATTACGCATTAAAGGCTGTTCAAACCTCAGATCCTTAACAGAGCAATGCCTGCCATCCTCACTTTTGATATTATTTATTATCGATTGTGCAATTATGAAAGAAGAATGCAAAAGAGATAAAGGAAAAGTGTGGCCCAACATTTCCCACATCCCTTTGGTTGAGATAGATGAGAAATCATTCGACGAACTAGAGAATGGAGAATGAATGAGCTCTACAGAATTTTATCACTAGTATGTCAATCTCTAACACCTTAAATGTTTGATACATCACTTTTAATGAAACTGCAACGATTGTAATTTTGTTTCACTTGAAGTAGTATGTCACATGCAATGTTTAATGTATGTATGAATACATGTTTAGCTCTGCTTTAATGTATGATATGTCTTAACTTATGCATGGAATATAATTATTATGTTCTTATCAAGGTACAAGGTAGAATGCATGATTAACATGTGCATTTTCAATTGCTCCACATCCTCTTCTCATTAGTATCATTATTTGATTAAAATCTTGCCCTGTCAGTGTTATTGTTCTTTGTCTTTGTTTTTCAAAAATTTATTAAATTATGTTGTGTCGGTTGTAGTTGAGAAAAATCAAGTTTTGTTTATGATTCAATTTAACATGCTTATTCAACCAGTTCTGTCATGGAGGGTCGTTTTCAACTTTATTTTTACTGCATCCTTCAATCAGTCTTTCTCTTAGACATTTCTCTTTCTGTGACGTAGTGTCATAGTGATGGTATTAGTGCTTTCTGGATATCTAGGCATCAATTTGTAAAAAAAACAGGGCTTAAATATTATATGGAAAGCATGATTATTTTCCTAAGCAACATACATTTCATCAACATAAATCTTCCAAGAACTAGTTTCTGATGTACCAATTCCACGATACATAACCAAGACAGGTTGATTTATGGGAAGCAAAAGTGACTTCTAGGGATTTCAATTTATTTTCTGTTCAACGGCAACTTCATTGTTGAGGTTAACAGGTTGATCCTCAAAATCCTTGTCGATATTGTGGTATCTCAATAATTTTACCATTATATGGAACACATGAATAGGTTAACAGCTTCATTTTAATTTCTGACGATTAATTGAATAGTATAATAAGTTGCTGCTTCCCTTTGCTTAATAAGTTGATTTCCTACTACAAAAGATTTATGTGTTGCTAAACTTCTATGTGGCTGTATTTATTTCGATCTATTTTTTTTTGTAATTATATTCTAATGAGCTTCTTTTATTTTATTATATTTATTTATTTATTTATTTTTATTTAATGTTGTATGTCGAGGTCTGCATGTTTTAAAATATGGTCAATTTGCAGCTCTGTGTTGTTCTGTATCCTGGGGATGCTACAGAAAGTGGAAATCTTTTACAGCTGAAACAACAATTTTTTCTCTGCAGAGCATCACTTCAGGTTGGTCAATTATGTTTTCTTGAATCATGCTACAGTATAAGAATCGTATAGGTGCCATAGATGTTACATATTGCACTTTCTATGCTATCATACTAATTCATTTTAATCATTTTGAATGGGCTGTTTCAAATTCAAGTCCTTTGCTGAGTGAGCTCAGAAAGATCCAGAAATTACTTGCAGTTATTAAAAAGAAAGGTTTCTTGTGAGTTTACTCATTGTGATAATTTATATCTTGAGTTTTATACTGGACATTATTCATAGATTCAGTGACTGGAAAAATGGCAAGGACTCCTGGAAGTGGTCGTACTCCTGGAAAAATGGCAAGGACATAATTCATAGATTCAACAATTCTTCCTGTGCAGTGCATCAATTCAGGCAGGTCAATTATGTTTTCCCAGACCTTGAGAAACACTTATGATGCTCTTGGAAAGCTGCAGAACTCCATGTTGCCTTCAAACCAAAGCACAAAATTTTTCAATGGAGTACAAAGCATCATTAGAGGTTAACCAGCAGCCGCAAAGCAAATCCAGCTCCCAGATTGCAGAGCTGCATCACATTAATGATCCAACAGCTTTTACATCTGTCTCTAGCTTGTCAATTTCTGGTTGCAATGGAAGACAGCAACATTCAATTTCTGGTTGTAATTATTTTGAATGAACCCATCTTGGGCCTAGTTTTCTCGAAGAGGTATTCATCAGACTCATCGCTGCTGGACTTCAATTTTGTATGCAAAGAAGGTTTTTCTACCCCGGTGTGCTGAGTAATATAAGGAGTGGTACCATTACCATTAGATTGATCCTTCAAAGACACATCCATTAAATTAAGGCTGCAATGTTTGTGGAGGCATTGAACTTTTACTTGACAGTCTTGTTTCTTCTGGTTCCTGCTTCCCCAACTTCAGGTAGGCATATTTATCTCTGTTTTATGGCTCAACTTTATTGCATGGTATGTCCGTATTTACAGATGAAACAAAGTATCTATGTTGTTGTTAAGGTGAAAGGTAGAATGCATGATTGTCATATGACCTTTTCAATTGTTCATGAATTAGAACCTTTTTCTCTTTCACCAACTCGTCTTTATTAATTGATAATCATTTTGTTATTGTTAATTTCAACAGACAAAATATATGTTTAAGATTGATACTCCATACACAAAGTCACGATATATCTATCTCACACTCATCAACAACAACTCGGTACACTTATAGAGATAGGTACATAAAAAATTGAACCCATTTTCACTCAAATTTCAATTCTCTTCACTAAGTGATCAGGACTATTGAAGGAGCTGTTTAAGCAGTAAAAAAAGAAAACTGGGAAGCGCTAAAAACATTCTTCGATGATGATAGAAATGCTATCAACATTTTATATCCACTGATTGTTGCCAAGGACTCTGCATCTTACATTGTTAGTATAAAAATTATTGCATCTTGTTCCTCTTACACTTATGTTTATTCTCTGTATTATTTGTCTTTTTGGAGGAACGAAATTTGCTATTTGATTCAGGATTTGGTGGTAACTTCATTTGGACTTGATAGTAGGCTTATTAATGAGGACTTTAAAGTAACTAGAAAGTATGTTAACTTAATTTATCAAATTTTGATATTCAATGTTAATGATCATATTATACAAACTAAAATTGACGTTGTCATTGATGCAACAGTGTTCATATTATTGACAAAGTGGATTAAATCGGGGTTACAATGTTTGTGACACCAAAATTTTCACTTAAAAGTCTTGTTCTTTTGTGGCCTTCTTCCCAGCTTCTGATAAGCATGTTCAGCTGAACTTTTGAATGATAATCATTTTATTGCTAGACAGACTGAACCAATTTGTTGTGGAAGAATCAGAGTATAATAGCAAGCAAACTATAGGTTTCATTCAGATATTGCTTCAATTCATATTATGATGTTGAACTTAATTTGCCAATACTCTTTGATCTTGTCTTCTAATTTTTGAATAAAATTATAGCTTTGTGTTTTGCAATTTGAAGTAATGGTTTTATATGACACATCTGGGTTTCATTTAGGTAATTATTTCGTTTCAATGATGAGGTGGACCAAATGAAGACTGCAGTGTATGTAGAGGATTCAAAGTTTTGCATAAAGGTCTCTTTCTTCCCAATTTTGGGTAAGTATATTCAACCCTGCGTGACTAAGTAAACTTTAATGTATGATACCAAATTATTTTTGTTTCACTTAACAAGTTAGCCTATTATTAAACTGAATGCGTATTGCCATTGGCATATCTAGTCAGGCAATCATTTAAAATTGTTTTACATCATGAAATTGGCTTATTTAGAGTTTCAAAAAAGTGATATCATTAACTCATGGAAGGATTGTAGTTGTATGTGCTACAAGAAGACTACAGGATTAACTTTTGAGCTTTGCAACTTTTAATGATGCAAACCATTCTCTCCTCAATCTCATCCATGTCGGATTGAGAATCTTTTCCTCATTTGTTTTGAAATATAAAACAAAACCATGAGAATGACAAAGCTCCACCTCTCTACCTTCCCTCAGGTCTTGTTGGACAGACTTGGGCACCATGAACTGCTGTGATTAAGCTAGTGCTCAATGATGCAGAGGAGAAGTAATTGACTGATGGCTCTATAAATATTAGGCTGGAAGATTTTCAAGACTTGGCTTATTATGAATTAGTTACTGAAGCTTTAAGGTACTAATGTTTGTGCTTAATTAAGTTCAAATTACATTTGGGGTCCAAGATAAGGAGTGTTATTAAGAACTTTGTAAATAAATGACCTTGGATTTAAAGAGTGTGCTCGAGGAATAAAACATCCAACATCATTTCATTAATTCGTATACTATAGCTGTTTGTTTTGGAATTGGTGGGGCCTTCAAGTGGGTTTTAAAGTTGGCTTATTGGCATAAGCATTGAGGCTGAAAGGTAAGTGGAAGTATGTGAACTTAATTTATCCATTTGGTATTTGTTGCTAATCAGAGTTGATGGTATTTGTTGCAATTTTTTGTCTTCAATTCTAGTATCTTGTCATATTTCAGTGTTGTAGGACCTCCACCTTTCTTGCCGCCTTGGTCTTGGAGATAACTCTATTAAACAAGTGAAAGCCCATTTCCAGAGTCCTTTGTCTTGATATGAGCATCTGAGTGAACCTTCCTACATTGAGGCAGAAATATTAGTTGGAAGATTCCTCAAAATTTACTCAAGCTTTTGGTGAGCAATCGTATTCTTTTTTCCTATATTTTGACCTCTATTATCTGAAACTCATTTCCTTATTTTCTTGGATATAACATCTACTTATATCTCCGTTTGTTTTGGATGAATCCCAGGATTTGTATGTGAGACTTTGATAACTATCAATTCTCAACGTTATATTTTGCAAGGAAGATTCTCTCAGGTCAGGTGTATATTTCCCTTTCTACAATGGCCTTAGTATTCACTGAGAGCAGAAACAAGGAGATATATATTAGACCCTTCACCATGTGCTTTCAAAGCTCGTGTTTTTCTTCATGCTGCTAAAACGTAGTCCCCAACCTCCACAATATGGTAATTCAACTGATTATTTATGTAAAGTGCTTATCTTAGCAGTGATTTAGGTGATTTGGCTTGCACGGAATAAGATGACTTTCAAGGATGTCCAAGTCCCCTTTGCTGCAGCCCTTTCTCTAGCATTCCATTCATGAGGCCAATCTTCTTCACTCCGATTCTATGTCTAATTTGGTGAGTGATCTAAAAATTATGTATATGCTTAAGATCCTTGATCATGTTGCTAAAGCTCCAGTATCCTTGAGGTCATTTGGTCTCCTTTTGGTCCAGGTTAGGTCAAGACAAATATAGATGGTGCAGCTTTTGATAGTTCTGGCCTTACTAGCTATGCTGCGATTTTTCGAATTGTTGGGGCTTTATTAAAGGTTGCTTTGCAATACCCTTGGTATTGCCTTTGCTTTTGAGGCGGAGTTAACAACTGCTGTTCATGTTATCTTTTATGCTTGGAAATTTAATTGGAATAAGATTTGGCTTGAGAATGACTTTGCCTTTTTTTGGTTGCCTTTCTTTGGCCTCGGTTTTGTGTGGTTCTTTAGTGTTGAAGGCTTGCTTGGTTTTATTGCTTAGATATTTCGTAGATGGAGTTTGTTGTCACCCATATTTTTCATGAGGGTAATGGTGTGGCAAATTTACTAGCCTCATAGGCTCCCAATATTGTTTCTCCTACTTAATAGTGGAGCACTCTGAGTATTTGTAGTTCTTTAGTTTATGATAGTGTTTGTCAAAAGCTGAATTTTTGGTCTTGTTGATATTTGTTTTCTTTTTTTATTTTTTGAACATTTATGTATTCTCTTTTCCTTCTAATTTTATGGTAGGGATGGGTAAATGATGAGGGTGCTAAGGAGGTGCCAACCTAGTTGGGATGTCTCAGTGCACCTATTGATTCCTATCGCTAGCAACTTTAATAAAAAAAAATTCTTGGTCAAGTATAATACAATCAAATACAAAGAGATTAGTTGAGTTTTGTGATTTGAATTTGAATGTTATCTTATGATGTTGGTGATAGTGGTTTGGTATATGAAGCCATTTTAGTTTATTAGGCCATACTATAATGTATTGATTGAATGACAGACTCTTGACATAATGATTGGATTTATGTGAAAGCATCAACATAACAACTTATGTGGCATTTCGAAATAATGAATGGATTATCAATTTTCTAGATTATATTTAGTTGAAATATCTCTTATGGGCTATTGGATTCATTCAATTATTCTGGTGAGCTAAAATAATAAATTCTATTGAAAATAGTTCTCCCTTTGTCAAAAGTTTTGCTTTCATAGAGCAAAAATTAAAATATAATTTCATTTCCCTCTTTTTCCTCTTCTAATTTAAATTTTGCCAAAAAAGAAATAGATAAACAAAATTAAAAAAAAAATCTCTTATTGGAAATTAGATTTCTATTAAAAGATTCTAAATCAATATTTAAAACTAATTCATTAAATTTTATTAAAACTTTTAAATTTATTGTTGAAAGGATGTATATTGGCACGATTTCCTTTGTCTCCATTTCTATAAATACTCTCTCACGGAAAAAAGCCGCAAAAAGGTTCCAAATTTTCAAAAATATCCCTAATAACTAACTAAATATATTATTATTATTTTGAAAAGTAAATATCCCTAATAAATGTAAAACACAACTTTTAACACAATATGATAATTCTTTACTAAGCATATTTGTTCTTGCTACATTTTGTTTCATCTCCGGTTATCACACTCCTATTCTCTTTCCTTTGAAAGCATAACCTAGCAAATGGTCCCTCTCTAGTACATGTGGTACTTTTTTACCCTTTGATAATAGTTTCATCATCCAATGGTATTTCCCTTCTGCTTGACATTATATTAAGTTATAACATGGTCTAACATGTAACTTAATGGGTTCATTGAATTACATTTAATCTGTATCTTTTGGCCAAATTATTTTATTTTTACTAAAACATAAAAGTAAGATTTATTAAATTAAATTAAAAACAAAATTAAATTAAGGTATAAAAATTATATGATTTGAACTCATCATTTCCTATGTATCTATATTCACATAAGAAAAAAAAATTATAACAATATTATTAGGGTTTGTGCTCTAAAAACTTATAACTTGTAAACTTTAAAAAAAATAATAAATAAAATATGTTCATTTTATTCAATTTATGTGCATTTGTGAAATATTTACTTCATATGAATATCATGTAACATCCATGATTATTTATGTAGTTAAAACTATGTATCTAAGTGTTATATACAAGAAGATTTAATTTAAGATTAGTAGTTTGCAATCTATTTTGTATCTGACACAATGATCTTATGTAACATCATTCATGTGGTGACATGTAAATAGAGACATCTTATATAATAAAAATTATATAGGACTGGACCACAATAAAGATGAATTTGCTATTAATATATGTTAAACAAAAAAATTCATATTTATCATGATGATCATAGATGAATTGATTTTAATCCTAAGTGCCTTATGAACTCCTATATTTTGAGTTATATATTTTGATTTACATGGGTAACATTGTTATATATTTACAATCAATAAATTTCATACTTTAGAGATATGATTTAATAAGTGATTGAAAATATTCTACTTAATAGTGAAATTTACTCATTCTTAAGAGAAGTAGATGAGTAGTTTCCTTAAAGATGAATTTCTTATTAATATCTATTAAAAAAAATCATATTTATCAACCTGATGATCATAGATGGATTAATCCTAATCCTAAGTGCATTATAGACTTCTATATTTTGACTAATATATTTTGACTCATATCTTTTGATTTATATGGGTAAGACTGTTATATATTTACAATCAATAAGTTTTGTACTTTGGAGATATAATTTAATAGATGATTGAGAATATCTATACAATAGTAAAATCCACTCCTTCTTGCAAAAAGTAAATGAGTAGTTTCCTTAAGTATTAATTCGAGTCTTGAACAATAAACGATATTGACTTTCTATTTATGAGTAAATAATAAGATAAAATCCATAAGTTGCTATAAATATATTGTTCATTAGAGAATCAATGGTACTTAGTGGAACAAAATAGAATTAGAGATGTATAAAGGACTTTATGATTTAGCTCTAATTATGAACTATTTGTGGAGGATTGAACTATATGGAATGATTAGATTGATAGACACTGATAAATTCAAATTGTATAAAAAATCTGTAATTTTGAGAGTACAATCTTAGGTTTTTAATGGAGTAGCTCTAATAATAATAGTGAACTATTTAATTAAAGAGTTTAATTAATAATTTCAATATTATTGGAGGTTAGGATTATAGGTCCATTTGTCTCCTTTGCTAGCTCACACTCACTATAAGAAAACAAGAAAATAGAAGAATTAATTGGATTGTCCAATTATGTGTTACACATGTAGCACAAATACTCACATGATTTAAATAATGTTGATTATTTAAATTAATAATTATTTAATTGATAATTATGAATTGTGAATTATTTAATTATTTATCTGAATAGATTATGGGTTCAAATCCATATGGCTACATAAAATCATTAATGAATTTGAATTATTAAATTTAAATAGTCATGAAGTTTGAAAAGTGAAAGTCAAATTAATGAAAGATTATGAATCTTCATTAATTTGGAAATCGAATTGTTATGGGTATATTTCAAACCATATAAATGGACTGATAAAAGCCCAGTTGAAGCCTAACAAGTTAATCCAATAAAGTGACCCAGCAGATGAAGGCCTAGTTTACCAACACCTAGCCCAAGTGAGCTCCTTAGTTCATAGGGATAAGCTCGCATTGCTATTGTTACTCTCAAGTTGCTAGTCAGCATTACTCAACTCGCTCTATGTACAGCTCATTACTCAAAGCAGGGTCTAACTCGAGGTCATCCAAGACAGGCTCTAGCTCGTACATTGAACATTTCGATAAGGAAGTCTTCTAGAAAGGCAACAACCCAAGTTGATTGTGATTCTTCCATTAGAATTGGAAATAAATTCAAACTCAAATAACTATAGAGTCAATCCTAGATATTGTGGAACCGACTCTTGATTTGGTGCAAACTGATTTGGAAGGTGTAATTAATGTAAGATTTTTTCTAGTTTTATTTTCACTCAAATTGTAACAACCCTCCCTATAAATAGGAGCTGAAATTCATTGTAACATATACTGAAGCAATAATATACTGTTACCTTGCAAAAATTATCAGAGGAACAGTTGTGGACGTAGGCACCATTTTGATCGAACCACATAAAAAGCACTACGTATACACTATTCTTCCTCTTCCTTCTATTTTGTTTGTATTGTTTCTCTTTGATTGTAGGTATTAGGCTTGAACTTTTGGTCGACCAGATTTCTTCGTTGACATTTTGGCGCTAGAAGGAAGGGGCCAGATTGTAATCTTTTCAACAGTAATTCTCTTAAGTTTTCGATAGCCATGGCAAGAGGGAGAACAACTAGGAGTTCTAATATGACGGTTGATGTACCAGAAAATCAGATGAACCAACAACAACACAATTTTCAGCTAATGGAGGATACAACCATGCCCACAGCAGGCACATCTCATGTTCCTGCAATCAGTGTTATTACGGGCATGCCTCCCCTACCCCCTCGCCAACCAGTACCAGTCTCCCCTATGACTAAAGGGCTACAAACGTGGCATCAAAGGCAAAAGGCGTTAGAAGATACGGTTCGACAATTTACGAATACAGTGAAGGCATTGACATAGACCCAAACATAGAATGTGCCAAGGATTGAGGTTGTTGCTCTGAGACAAACTTATCAACAACGTGAAGAGGGAGTACCAGCACCAGAAAGACCATTAAGAGAGGTGTCGCGACCTACTGGTTCAGCCAGCTCCTCTAACTCGCACTCTAGAGCTGGAGATCACCAAGCTCCTGAAGAGAGAGAAGTTATGCGTCCTGCAAGCTTGATAATAAGGGTCAGTCATGATGAAAGCCGTTGTGTGGAAGCTGGTCATGATTGAGTCTGAGCTGCATTTTGGTATGAGGAAGATGAGGTAGATAAACATCGGCATGTAAGGTCGCACCGAGCAGGCGACTCACTCAGAGAAAGTCAAAGATATGTGCCAGATCGTCACTCTCTAGGTCGCGATCATAGAAGGGGATAGAGATCCTAGGATCCACAGATAGAAGAGCTTATTCAGAGGGCATAACAGTTTGAAGTGCGACTTGGCGCCCCAGACCAGTGTGACCATTATGGAGAAAGGACTCCTTTCACTAGAGAGATTGAGACACAACCTATCTTTCCCAGATTCAAGGTTCTTAGCATTCTGCAGTACAATGGAGACAACGATTCCTATAACCACCTGGATGCATTTAATGTCCAGATTGAGCTTTAGACAAACAACCCACTAGTTAAGTGCTGCGTTTTCCCAGCCACCTTAGGAGATATTCCACGGAATTGATTCAAAAAACTTCCAGCTCGCAGCATAAAAAATTGGAAGGATTGCTAGCAGAAATTTGTCAGCCAATACAGGGCTCTGAGGAGGTAGCTCGCACCATCCTAACATCTGGCCACTGTTTTCTAGCGTCAGAATGAATCGTTGAAGGATTATATTACCAGATTCAGACGCGAGGTCGCCAATGTAGAGAACCTATAAGACGAAAATGTCTTAATTGTGATTTCAATTAGGCTTCGTAAAGATGAGAAATTGTATGAGAGTATTAATAAGTCTCCAGTAAGGGACCTGAGAGAGTTTTATGAGCAAGCTGTGAAAGAAATCAGGTGGGAGGAGATCTTCGGCCCTAAAAAGTCCAATCAGAAAGGTGAAGCAGACAGTTCCAGCCAGCTAAAAAAGAGGAGCAATGACAGAAACGAAGGTGAAGGTCGAGGCAGTGGCTCGAGTAATTAGATCGTTAAAAAGACCAGAATAAAGCCCAGAAATAAGTGACCTCAGCGTCAGGGTCGCTATGACAACTACAACATCCTATCAGATTCACAGGATAAGATTTTTACAATAGAAGGGAACGGGAAAGACTTTTTGAAAGCCCCATCATTTGAGAGCCCCTATTGAACAAAGAGATAGGAGCAAGTTTTGTGCTTATCACAACGAGGTTGGGCACAATACTTCGGATTGCTGGGCGTTAAATGACGCAATTAAAAGACTGATTAAGAGAGGTCACCTGAAATATTATATGGTAAGACCAACGGACCCGCGACCTCCACAACAACAACCTCAACAGTAGCAACAACCAGTATAGCAGCAGCTCTAATGAGCTCCCGAGCAGGAACATGAATCTGCGGTAAAAGCAATTTTTACTATCTGTGGAGGCCCTTATATTGCACGTATATCAAACAGGTCACACGAACGGTATATGCGGGAAGCAAACCATGCCTTGCTCGCAGGTCATAGTGGACTGGAAGCACCCACAAAGAAAGCAAGGACGATCTTGGATGACATTGTATTCACTAAGGAAAATAAGAGAGGTATATACTGGCCTCACAATGATGCTCTTATCATCCGAGTTAAGATCAGTAATGTGGAAGTATGGCGAATCATGATCAACACGGGGAGCTCGATCAATGTTATGTACAAGGGTTGCTTTGATCAAATGGGCTTGAGAGTTGAACAGTTAAAGCCTTCCCCAAAACCTCTTTATAGCTTTACTGGAGATGTCATCACACTAGTGGGCCAAATTAGATTACCACTTACATTGGGAGAATCAGGTTGTCAAGTTACTGTGCTGACAAATTTTTTGATCATCGACTAGCCATCAGCTTATAATATGGTCTTAGGGAGACTTGCAATGAATGATCTGGATGTAGTCATATCTACCAGGACCCTCACAATCAAATTTCCAACCCCCAATGGAATAGGATGTGTTCGGGGAGAACAACACTTAGCTAGACGCTGTTATGAAGATGTTGTTAAAATGGGGGTTAGAGGAAAGAAAGTGAATGTGGTTTCATGGGGCAAGCCACTAACTATGAGCGAGAAAGGGGTGAGCAACGACCTTGACCCACGAGAGGTAGATGTGGATAGAATGATTGGGCTTGTTGAAGAACTTGAAGATGTCTCAGTCAATGAGGTAGACCCAGAAAGATGCCTCAAGTTAGGGCGAAGTTTGACTCTAGAAGTGAGAGCCTAGCTCGCTGATTTCCTCAAGGCGAATTTGGACGTTTTTGCTTGGAACCATGAAGATATGGTGGGAATAGACCCTAAAGTCATGTCACACAGATTAAACATTGACCCCCACCATAAGTCAGTTCGTTAGAAGATGAGACCTATAATAGGGGAGTGCTACTTCGCGTTGAAGGAAGAAGTAGCTAAGTTGTTGGCAAATAAATTTATCCGCGACGCTTACAACCTAACTTGGGTCGCAAATCCTATACTGGTAAAGAAGGAGAATAAAAAGTGGAGAACCTATATTGACTTTATAGATTTAAACAACGCATACCCAAAAGATAACTTCCTCTTGCCCAGAATAATCCAGCTTGTGGATATAACAATTGGCCATAAGCTCCTGAGCTTCATGGATGCATACTGAGGCTACAACCAGATCCCAATGAATTTCGAGGATGAAAAGCATACCTCATTCATTACTGATTGCTGTCTATATTGTTACAAAGTGATGCCCTTCAGACTAAAGAATGTAGGGACGACCTATCAGTGCCTAGTCAACATGATGTTCGAGGAGTAGATTGGGAAGATCGTGGAAGTGTACATGGATGATATGTTGGTGAAATCCAAATAGGTGAATGGCCATTTGCGCGACCCGGAAGAAATGTTCCAAATTCTGAGGAGCTACTAGATGAAGTTGAACCCACATAAGTGTGCATTCGGGGAAGCTTTTGGGAAATTCCTTGGTATCGTGGTGAATAATAGAGGGATCGAACCCAATCCCGAGAAGATTAGGGCGTTGATTGCTATGAGGTCCCCTACTCGGATTGAGGACGTGCAAAACCTCAATGGCCAGGTCGCGGCTTTTAGCAAGTTCATCTTGAAGGCAACAGATAAGTACATCTCTTTCTTTGATGTGTTGAAGAAGGCAAAGAACTTCGAATGGACTGAACAGTGTGAGGTTGCATTCCAGCAATTGAAGGAATATATGGGCTGAGCTTCACTCCTTTCCAAGCCTAAAGAAGGAGAGAAGCTCATTTTATACTTGAGGGTGTCTCAGCATGCTTTGAGTGCTGTTTTGGTGAGAGAAGAAGAGAAAACGCAGCTTCCTATATATTATGTAAGTAAAAGGCTGCTTGATGCTGAAACCAAGTACTTGTAGATGGAGAAACTCGCATACTGCCTGGTAGTTGCATAGAGGAAGCTGTGCCACTATTTCCAAGCCCATAAAATTGAAGTCCTCACCCAATATCCACTGAAGCAGGTTCTCCAGAAATCAAACACCTCAGGTCGGTTACTCAAATGAGCAATAGAGTTGGCACAATTTGATATCTAATTTAAGCCAAGGTCAACAATTAAGGCTCAAGCTTTAGCAGATTTCATCACAGAATTTACGGAGCCCGCAAATGAAGAGACCGAATTCTCTGAAGGTCCGACCTGAGAGTTATATATTGATGGGTCGTCTAACGAGCAAAAGGCTGGAGCTAGGATTTTGTTAGTCAGTCCTGAAGGCCATAAGATCCTTTGTGCCTTAAGGTTCGGCTTCTAAGCCACCAATAATAAAGTTGAGTACAAGGTGCTGCTCGCTGGTTTGCGTCTGGTTGAAGAAATATGAGCTAAACGACTAAGGATCTTCAGTGACTTTCAGCTCATGGTCTGCTATATACGGGGAGAGTATCAAACCAGAGGATTTAAAATGACTGTGTACCTCTAGAAAGTTCAAGAGTTGCTAAGTGCTTTTTAGAAGTATGAGGTGAGGCAAATCTCGCGAGCTCAGAACTCACATACAGATGCACTAGCTCCCCTGGCAACCATCCGTGATGCAGATTTTCTAAGAGCAATCCTAGTGGAGTTCCTGCCAGTTCCAAGCACAGAAGAGAAAGACTCAATGATGGTCATAGTTGTACAGCCTAACTCATAGATGAGCCCAATCTTGAACTATTTGTAGGATGGAAAGCTACCGAGTGACAGATTGGAGGCACGACGCTTGCGAGTTAGAGCAACTCAATATTGTATCTATGATGACATGTTGTATAAGAAAGGGTTCTCAGCTCCACTCTTGAGATGCATTGATGACCAAGATTGCAAGACCGTGATGAAGTAGATACATGAAGGTCACTATGGAAATCATGCTGGGGGACTAACTCTAGCTCAAAAAGTGCTCCGACAGGGATTTTACCGGCCCACTATGAAAGAAGATGCCATCGATCTGGTCAAAAAGTGTGACAAATATCAAAGGTTCGCTTAGGTTCCACGAGCTCCCTCATCCTATCTCCAACAAATGGTGAGCCTATGGCCTTTTGCGATTTGGGGAATGGATCTGATTGGATCTCTACCAACAGCTTGCGGAGGATGCAAACACGTCATGGTCACTGTGGACTATTTCACTAAGTGGGTGGAAGCTAAAGAGTTGGCAGAGATCTCTACTACAAAGATAGAAAAATTTGCGTGGAGTAGTATTATTTGCAAGTTCGGGGTTCCTCAGTAGATTGTGACAGATAACGAGAACCAGTTTAGTAATGACCAATTTATCAAGTTCTGCAACGACCTGAAGATCGTTAAAAGCTTCTCAGCAGTAGACCTTCCACAAGGTAATGGCCAGGTTAAAGTTGTGAATAAAATTATAAAGCAGACCTTGAAGACAAAATTGGAAGCAAAGAAAGGAGCATGAGTGAACGAGCTATAAAAGATACTATAGGCCTACAAAACCACAACTCGCAGCACTACAGGCGAAACACCCTTTTCAATGGTGTACGGATCCGAGGCCATGATCCCAATAGAACTAGAAGTGACCTCGCAATATAGAGCAACCTTCAATTCAGAAGACAACGACCAACTACTTGCCACAAATTTTGACCTGCTCGAAGAGATAAGAGAAGCAGCACGGTTGAAAGTAGCAGTCTATCAGCAAAGAATTGCGAGGTACTACAACAGAAAAGCCTGAGTTTGAAGTTTTAATGTGGGTGATCTTGTGCTATGTCTTATTTTACCTGGAGCTCATAACGTCAGTGATGGGTCCTTAGGACCAAACTGGGAAGGTCCCTATGTCATCAAAAAATTTTTTGGAAATGGAGTCTATTGTCTAGCAAATATGAATGGAACTGAAGTCCCTCGAGCCTAGAACGCTGAGCATCTTCACCCATACTTTCGGTAACTCTTTGTATACATGTGCTTAATTTGTAATTTAATTATTTCAAAGTTAATGAAAGCTCTAGATTTCTCATATTACTTATATTATTGAGTGATTGCTCTTTATATATTCTTCTCCAAATTTTATGAGTTACTAAGCTAGTAGGTTCCATCCTATTAGCTCATTCTCATTTCTTGCATAGCTCACAAAATTATCGCTATGGTAGGTGAGGTTACGACTCTCTGCATAGCTCGCAAAATTATCGTTATGGCAGGTGAGGTTACGACCTCTTGCATAGCTCGCAAAATTATCGCTATGACAGACGAGGTTACGACCCCCTGCATAGCTCACAAAACTATCGCTATGGTAGACGAGGTTACGACCCCCTGCACAGCTCGCAAATATATCGTTATGGCAGGTGAGGGTACGACCCTTGCATAGCTCGTAAAATGCATCACTATTGCAAGCAAGGTTACGACCCATTGTATAGATCGCCAACATTTCAATATGGTAGTCGAGGTTCTGACCCACTAACCATCTCATGAAGATTTTATTATGTTCTGTTAACTTAAAATGTTAACTCAAGCAATAATCTATGAGCTATTACAACAACTTCGCGATCCCAAGTCAGTTTGTATTACTTATTGTTTAAATGATTAACTTTTTAACTCGCAGGAAGTTCCACAACTTGGAAAATGAAGATGTGAAAAATATATATGTAACAGCAAATGAAGTAACTCAAACGCATTCAACATATAATTCATAATAAAGAAATTTCATTAAATTCAAAAATTTCATTGCAAATGACCTCGAAGGTCGAGGTAAATGAAGTACAAAGTTTTGAAAATTGTAAAAGCTATGAAAAAAGAATTCAAAAGATGAGAAAAATAGCGAGCTGCTAATTTCCTTAGTCATGGGGAATTGATCCTGAAGGAGACTCATCGCTTAAAATCTCTGCAATCTAAGTTGGCTTAGCTTGAGAGGTTGCATCGGGTATCTCTATAGCCAAAGGAAGTGCGTCTGAAATAACTGGAAATGAGGTGGCTTCTGCCTTGAATCTCTTTACCTCCAAAAGTTTCACCTCACCAGAAAATAAGAAATCTAACTCGGGGTAGGCCTCCCATAAAGTGAAGAGGAAATTGCTGCATGTATCTGATTCGGCCTCTTCTCTAGCTTTAGCGATCTGTATCTCCGCCTCTTTTTTGACCCTGGTAGCTTTCTCTTTCAGAACAGCAACCTCCATATGAACAGCGTCCGCATGACGCTCAACGACCTTAACTTGTCGCAATGTAGCCTCTGTTTGTTGTTCGGTAGCCTCAGCTTGCCTCTCTACGGCTTCAGCTCGCTGTTCAGTAGCCTCAGTTCGTTGTAAGTCAGCCTCAATATGTTGCTCGACAGCCTCAGCTCATTGCAGTACAGCCTCAATATGTTGTTCAGCAGTCTCAGTTCGCTTTTCTACAGCTTCTACTCGTTGTTCAGATCCCCTCAGTTTGTCCTTTGCCTTGTTCAATACCTCTTCGAGTTGGAGGACCTCGACGTTGAGATGCGACCTCATAATTTCATGATCGCTTTCCTCGCGGATCAGAGCCTCATCAACTTCTTTCTTAGCTACTTCAGCGACTATCAGCTTCGTCTCAAAAGCTTGCTGACATCTTGAGGCTTTTTTGATCTCCGCAGTAAAAAAACTGAGCTCGTCCTTCGCCTTCTCTAGCTTATCCTCCAGCTCCTTCCTTCGGTCCTTAGAAGCTTTAGTTTCTTGCCTCTGTTTTATCACCCTTAGCGTGACCTGAAATGCAATGAGTTAGTATTTAATAAAACAGCGAGGTGAGAGAGATAAAAGATGGTTAGTTATCAGCATCTCATGGCGACATAAGAAGTCAGCCAGGTCCTCACCATAAAGGGCGTCATTGTCTAAGTGTCTAGTGTGGGTCAGCATGATCTTAGACCAGTGATTGACAAAGGATTTAAAGTATCTTCCTTCTGGTCCATGTTTAGGTCGAACCCTGGGTTGTGGCTCATACCTACTCCCTATAACCTCTGCGTTCTAGGGCTGTTTGCCTTTGTCCGCTTGCTGTCGTTTGGCTGGGTGATTATCTGCCATAGATTTTCTTTTTGATCCCCTGCTTGGACCAGTTTGGGTCTCATGTGCGGAAGATCCAGATTGAACTTCAACTACCTTTGACTGCGAGGTGGGGCTTGGATTTAAGGAGGATCTGCGGTTGGTGTCGGAGGGGGCACCTCGTTGGGAGCAGCAACTGGAGAGGTCACAGGCCGAGCAACATGCTTTGGAGGAGCCTGTCGAAGTGGAAGCTTCACCATTTTTATAGCTCGTCAAGAAACAGGGGTAGGAGCTGGAACCGCTTAGGGAGTAGGAGTAGGAGCTGGAGCTGCTTGAGGGGCAAGAATAGCCTCTTCCTCACCAGTAACTTTGAATACAGATGCAAGATCAAGGTCGCCCCTGCTTCCTATATCCCTCATGTTATCTACTAATTCTCTGTCACGAGGAGGGGCTAGGTTATGGGCCCGAGGAAGTCGTTGTTAAGGGTGTTATTGAGTGTCGCCTCGTTCGAACTTGCAAGAGTCTTGAAGATCTCTTCCTTCTCGTTAGTGAGATTAGACTTATCCCCTTTCAAATCTGCAAAATAAAATGAAAAGAGAGGAAGTTAGCTCATAAAAAAAAAAAAAAACTCGCAGAGTTCTTCTCCTCATCTACCTGGGCTAAGGACAAAGGAAAAATTATTGAGCTCGCAGAGTAAGGGACATGAGATATAAAACTAGCTTGATTTGTAGTCCCCCATGTTAGACTTGCCTTTCACATTAGCTTGGGGCAAAAGGCTTTTGTAGCTTGTCTGCCGAGCTGCGAGATAATAGATCTTATCTCGCATTCCATCTTTCATGCCACCAACGCCTTTAATGTTGTAAAGATGGCAGAGGATTTTTGGATTTGGAGGAGGAAGACCGTTTCTAAAAAAGACTAAGGCCAAGGATGTCAACTGCGAATACGAGTTCGGGGTTAACTGGAAGGGTAAAAGTTTAAGCCTATTCAGGAATTCAATCAAGTAAGTTGGGACTAGAAATTTGAGTCCATGCTTGAGGTGATGGGTGTTGATAGTAATGTATCTCCTAGGCGGATAGCACGTGTGGTCGTTAAAAGTATGAGATATCACTCGGCAACCCTTGGGAATGTGGTATTGTAGAACGATTTCCCCCATCTTGTCATAATATATCATAGAGGAATGATGTATGAACACCTTACAAGCTCGCCGCTCCTCAGTGGATTGACAAACCATAACCGGATCAGCCCGAGCTATGAATTGCTCTGCCACCTTATCGCTTTGAGAAGTTGCCTCACCGGTGGTGCAAACTTCCCCCTAACCAAGCTCTTCTAAGTTGGATGATTCATTGTCCCCTACTCTGTGTGATCGATGTCTGCGACCTGAAGCCATCTACACATAAAAGGAGGTATAATTAGGTCACTGTGAGCAGATCGTGTCTAAATGTCTAAGTTTCCTATTGAGGAAATTCCCTACTCTATAGGTCACCAACGCCACACAGATCGCTAAAGCTATGAGATAACGACCTACGAACTAACGACCTACAAGTATCTCATCTTACAAACTAGCAACAGTAAACAAACCACAAATAATCAAGCAACAACATCAAACCAATAGAAAATGAAGAGTCGTAATCAATAAAAAATGCAAAGTCGTAAGCACTCAACATCAAGAACACGAAGCATTCAGAGTGACTTTAAGTCCAGGAAATGCAATGCAATACAAACACAATGAAAGCAAGCCAACAAATCAAAAGCTCGAAATTAGAGATGGAAACTTACTGTGAATCCTTGCTGAAAGACGAAAAGTCTGGTCGTTGAGGATTTGAAATCTGAGAAGAATCAGTGTAAAGAAGCAAAAGGAAGTGAAAAAACATAGAAGAATGACTCAGCGGCTATAATCGAAAATGACAGAGCGAAAAAAAAAATGAAAGGACTCCACATATATATAAGGGCGCCGGAGTTCGCACCCTAGTCGTTCGATCTGGGAGCAACTTAACCGCCTCAAATCCAGCGGTGCAGCTTGAGTCGTGGCTTTTATAATTATGGCCTATCAGTTGAGAAACCTGCGCATTAAATGCGTGTAGCACGAGACGTGCCAGTGGTACTATCGCCTGAAGCAACGCCACGTGTCAAAGTGATAGGATATAATTTGAAGAAGCGCGGGAAGACAAGACGTGACATCTTAGTTTTTACTAGCAAGTTCAAGGTTCCAATCCATAAAACGCACTGAGAGTTGGAGAGCTGATGTTATGGGTATATTTCGAACTACATAAATGGGCTGGTAAAAGCCTAGTCAAAGCCCAACAAGTTGATCTAATAAAGTGACCCAGCAGATGAAGGCCTAGTTTGCCAACACCTAGCCTAAGCAAGCTTTGCAGTTCGTAGGGATAAGCTCGGATTGCTACCGTTACTCTCAGGTTGCTAGCCAGCATTACTCAGCTTTCTCTATGTACCGTTACTTAGAGTAGGGTTTAGCTCGAGATCGTCCAAGACAGGCTCTAGCTCACACATTGAACATCTCAATAAGAAAATCTTCCAGAAAAGTAACAACCTAAGTTGATTGTGATTTTTCCATCAGAATTGGAAATAAATTTAAACCCAAATAACGATAGAGTCAATCCTAGATATTGCGGAACCGACTCCTAATTTGGTGCAAATTGATTTGGAAGGTGCAATTAATATGAGATTCTTTCCAGTTTTATTTTCACTCAAATTGTAACGCCCCTTCATATAAATAGGGGCTGAAATTCATTGTAACATATACTAAAGCAATAATATACTATTACTCTGCAAAAATTATCAGAGGAACAGTCATGGACGTAGACACCATTCTGACCGAACCACGTAAAAATCACTACGTATACACTGTTCTTCCTCTTCCTTTCTCTTTTCTTTATATTGTTTCTCTTTGATTACAGATATTGAGCTTGAACTTTTGGTCGACTAGATTTCACTGTCGACACGAATTATTTCATTATGTATTAGATTTTTCAATTTGAAAATTAGATTATCTAATTAAGAATTGGATTTTGTAAATAGGAAATCGTATATTCTAATTAATTAGGAAAGATGTTTCCTTATTGTATTTGAAAACCTAAAATTGGTAAAAAAAAAAAAAAGTTTTATATTGGTTTATATTGGGAATCAATTAACTCTACTTGAATCAATATTTTCTTACCTTAGTCGTTCAATACACAAAAGAAACCACCAAACCCTAAGAGCTTAGGGTTGGCTGAACACCATCAAGAAAAGAATAGGATTGGCCTAACCCTTTCATGGTTGTTGCCTTTATCGTATTTTCTTTTGTTGCAAGAGGATTGACTTAACTTTGAGAGTTCATGCACCAATGAAATGGAAAAATCCCAACTAGAAATATGCTCAATAATGACCAATTTAGACAATCAAAATACACAATACATGATAAAATAAAAAAATATGTAAAAGCGAAAGAAGACACCAAAGACATATACTCTCTGCAACAGTGTATGACTACAAGCCAAGCACTAGAACAAGCGTCACATGAAAGATAATATGGAAATCCATCTCAAACAATCACAGATCACCTGTCCTGTGCTCTCCAAGTGACCCTTGTAAACATGCCCAAAACTCCCTTAAGCTAATAGACATTCTGATCTAAAATTCTTTGTGGTAGCAGCAAGCTCTCTAAATGTAAATGTCCGTGCAGCAATATGTGCGGTTGGTTCTTTCGGAACTGCTGGTTCCTTCTTCGCATAAGAACCACCCCGAAATTTTGATTTGTCTATACATACCAATAAGATAAAAATGGTAAAGAATCAATTTTAGGAAAAAAAAGAATACAAATATGAAGTATAATTCATTAGCCTAAGGACATCTCCAATACTCTCACGAATTGTATATATATATATATTTTTTAAATGTCTTTAGTGCTTCTTACGTGGCATAAATATCATTTCATAGCCAATTAAATTAAAAATCATTCTTCAATACTTCCGTATATTTTCATTTAACGTTTTTTTTTTAATTAGATTTTGAAATTTAAAATTAAATAGTTATTAATTTGTTAAGATAACTGTTTAACAGGCCCTTTGAAAAGAAATGATCATGTTGACAATATCTTTTTTTTTCTTTCCACCTCATCTTAATATTGATGAGTGATAATTGTATTTGAGAAATTTATTTTAACTCAATGTCTATTTATCATATATGACATGTAATTTTTTTGTAATCCATGAGAACATTATAGATACTCTAAATGTGGGAACCGACCCATCCCTTTCTCTTGGGCCATTGTTCCTAGCCCCTCGTAGGATTTTGTTTCGCCTCCTCAGACACTCGAACCAAGGGTTAGAGACCTCTTTATCCATTTGGAAGTATGTCTGGTACCAATTGAGCAGTTGGCATGCTTCCAAATGGATAAAGAGGTCTCTAACCCTTGGTTCGAGTGTCTGGAGAGGCGAAGCAAAATCCTACGAGGGGCCAAGAACAGTACCTTGTGAGTGGTGGGCTGAGCCCGAGCCCAAGAGAGAGGGACGACTCGGTTCCCACACTAAAGGTAAGAATTTAATACAACTAAATTACCAAGCAAAAAAGATTAATCCTTATAGGATCAAAAATCATGCAGCATATCAAAATAGTTGTCAGATATTAGTTATTAATAGAACAACCTTAGTTGTCTTTCACTAATTAAACCTTTTTGTACAGCAAAAAACTCGACCAAAGCAATAACGCAACTTCAATACACTCTGTTTCTCATTAATATAACAGCACTAAAGTCATTGAGAACAATGCTATAGGATGGTATTGTATTCAAATAGCTATGCAACAACACCAGCTTAACTGACCTGAAAGCATTGTATGCTACACATCCAACAAAAATGTTCACTCAATAGACCTTTAGAATGGAGAAGACAGAATAGAAGGTTCCAAGCAAAACAGGATTCCATCTGTACAAGAGCATGAGGAAGCATGATCCCAAGCTTTTGTCATACTACAAGAAGTACTACCACCAATTCCCAACGGGTTTCAATTGTCAGGATTTCTATACAGAGGCATATTTTCTGAGTGAGTAAAATTCCTTTTGACAGCAGAAGCTACAAAAATAAAATAAAGTAAGGAAAATCACATTCAAAGGCCAAAGATTGTACCTTACACTTGTCAGCGCTTACATATTCAACATGTTTTCCTAATGAAACTCAGGAAAATAAGAAACTTTTCTAACTTCCAAATGAAATAAATTGATTTATACTTTAGTATTATTTAAACACACAGCAGAATTCATTGACTTAAAGAGCATTTGACCATCCTGCATCCTTTTGAGTAATTCTATGACCAATAAGTTGGCTACATCACCAGAGGAAAATAAAACGGGAAATTAATAGTGACTCCAAAACAGAAGAAACTCGCCGTTTCCTATAGCAGAGACATCCCATCCAAGTCCCTTTACCGTTTTGGATTTGCTCGTTGCAGTCCTTCTGTTTCCAGCACACTGTTTGCACATGTGATATCAACATTTTAATACTATATAATTATAAAGAGTATATTAATACCCTTTGTACAAAATATATATGCAACAGAAAATACCTGTAAAGTGGCAGTAACATTGTATTTGGGAAGCATACTGTAATTTAAACAACGCCAAACCTCTAGTCAAGCATGTTTTCCAAAACATCAGATATTCTTACTCACTCACAATCACAAATGAAGATCAAAACAATAATCATTTCATACATAAAGCTATTAACTTACTTAATATCTCTCATAAACAACTCTCTGGGATTTTCAATTAAACCACATATTGAAACAGAGTATCTGCAATACAAGCAGGCAATAAAATCAATGCCTTATTTTTTTCAGTTATCATCAGATATTGATGAATTCATAATGATTTTTACACCAGAAAATATAGCGTCCTTACTGACTGGATTATGTCAGGTTGTTGAGCAACATTTTTGAGGCCTTTATTGTTCGACAATTCGGTTAGATACGTCGTAACATGAGCCATAAGATCCTGAACATATCTGTGAAATTTATATCAGGCTATTAGCAGCATTAATATCAACAAGCAGAAAAGGCAAGTGCAAAAACCATACTTTTTATATCAGGCTATTAGCAGCATTTATCTATTTTTTTTTAATTAATTTCAATAACAAATTCTGATGATCACTTTCACATACTTTTATATTATGTTACTGACATTTTAAAGGTTAATTAAAATAAACGAAACACTAAGGAAACTTCGAGCTCAGTCAGTTTTCTGCTCAATGTCAAACAGATATGTACACCAAAATCCGAGAACCAAAAGCAACTAAAAACAATCCTAAGCCTTGCAAAATGCTAATATGCTAACACCAAAACCATGAAAAAGAAAGCCCTTCAATAATTCTAACCTATAGTATCAAAACTAATACATAGTAAGCTGAAGTACAATGTGTGGAATGAACCACCAAGCTTTCTTTATTATCATTATTGCTGTCGTTATCTCATCATTAACAGCAGCACCCAACTAAACTATGATATGCTTATAGAGTTTCTGAAAGCAACTTTACTCCAACCCTTTATGATCAATACACTGACCAAAAATAACCATATTTATTACACAAACTAAAGTAAAATAATGTCATGTACAAAAATAAACAATCTCATTTCTCATTAACCCACAAAACTATTAAAAGAAAAAATAACCTCTAATGCATTCAACAAGTAGAACCAAGTAGACAGGTAACCTACTAGATCAGCAACAGAGCCACCAGCCATATATTCCATTATAATCTATAGTAGTCAGTGATATATGGAGATCGACATTGTGATAAAACAAAAATTTCCTGACACAAAATTAAGATATATGAGCAACCTAAACATTTAATCATTGCATCATTAGCAAGCTAGTTGTCCAAAGTATTTCAAGTACCTTCTGGATGGCATATGGCAGGCAGAAGCATTTAACATGATTGATTCAACTGAATCAGGAATATTGTCCTTTTTGCTAGTCAAAGCACCAATTGCATATGCAACCAAACGTAATACTGAACACATTCTGAAGCCAATTTCTAAGTACACAACTACTCAACAGATTTTTTAAGGTCCACGTCGCAAAACATATCTTTCTTATAGATATACATTCTGTTAATTGATCCAGTGTATTTCCTTCTGACCTAGATATAATTCAAAAAAAAATTCCAAATGTACTTCATGCTGTTGAATTATTCCACACAGCAACAAAGAGCACAAAGAAGTTAAGACAATAAAAAAGCACAAAGAAGTTAAGACAATAAAAAAGCATTCCATATCGAGTTGATAGCATCTAACTTCAATCGGAAGACTGTGGAAGTGGAACATAGAGCAACATACAATAATATATACTTACGATTCTTCCAAATCAATAACTTTTATAGCAACTTCTTTAATCAGCTCCTTATCAAACCTGAAAATCAGGAAAGCAATGACCACAAGCTCAATGCAGAAATGATCTTTGGATTATAATAATCATTAAGCAGAACACGTATTTAAAACAACATCATATCCAACAAAACCTGCAAGCATTTAAAGCACCCTTGTGTACTTTGACATCTAAAGGAAGCACATAGTTTAATGATAGCGTGCACCAATCCACTAGAGTAGCTTATCAATGATTGTTATGGCCAAGACCTTGATTACAGAGACAACAAGATGTGTTTGATTACAAAACTCTCCCCTTAAATCACATTAAACAGCATAATTGTTAAGATTTCACTCATGATTTATGTGAAAATATAAATAGATAAAAACAAGGAAAGAATAAAACAGAGAGACAGCTCAACAGATTTCACTCATGATTTGTGTTGGTTTAATTGACAACTCTAGCACTGGGCCAACTTTAAGTGTAGTGATCCATAATTTACATGATCTAAGGCTATTGCAACCTCCATTTCATGAAATTGGTGCCCAAAAGGATTTTTTTTTTTTTTTTTAATAATTATTATTCAAACTCCATAAGTATGCCCATTACCATATCTAGTTTGGTAATCACTTCATTTACGACACATAATTGATATGCTTAGATATTTGGGAAATGTATTTACTAATATAGGGACGGAATATTATAGTTTCTATGTTCTTATTAAGCTAAAAGTGGAATGCAAGATCAACTTGTGACTTCTGAAATTTTCAATGATTCTAACATTTTTCTCCTGAATCTCATCCTTGTCGGATTGGTAATCCTTTTCTCATTGATTTCTTTCCAAAAGATAAAACAAAACCACGGCATACTACGTAACAGCTCAATCTCTCTTCCTTCCTTCAGGTTTTGTTTGACAGGTTCAGGTAGTGCTCGACAGAGGAGAAGCAATTGATTGATGGATCTGTATATATTAGGCTGGAGAATCTTCGAGACATGGCTTATTATGTTAGCCACTGAATGTTTCAAGGTATTAGTCTCTTTGTTTTTAAATTCAATTTACATCTGGGGTCCAAGATAAAGAATGTCATTAGCCAGTTAGAAGGACTCTGTAAATTAACAAGTAATTATGATCTTGCAACATAATAGTGTGCGGGAGAGACCAAAGCATCCAACATCATTTCAAGAAAACTGCATGCAGGTATACCAAAGTCTTAACACTATTTTGATTTTTATGATCTCTTACACTTGCAATGCTACAAGATAGTCTTTTCCTCTCTCAAGTATACTATTTTTAATTTTGTGTAATTTTAGGACTTTGTCTCTGCTAAATTCATTCTCATATGAACTTCGGATTCAGTTTGGAACTGGTTAGGAGACTCCACACGTAATTTATGCTGAATCACACATATAAAATGTTTTCTCTTTGCTTATTGGTCCTGATCCCTGAAATGCCAGTTTTAAAACAGCTGATGGTTATACTATTAAGGTATTTTGGAGGAAATCTGCAATGTTTTCCCAACTTACAAGATGATGAACAATCTGTGCAATCGCTGGCATGAACAGAGCAATGGTCTCGTCTTATTGTTGGCAAGATATTTCTACGATTCTGATTTATTACTACTCAAGCATCTGCTGATTTACTATGTAAGTTTCTAGCCTTTTTGTGTTGATGTTAGAGTTGCTGCTTGAATTCATGATGCATATTTAGCTATTGGTTAGTTGAGATCCAAAATGTGGAAGCCAAGAAAATTGTGAGCATTTCTTGAAGAATTATTATGAATCAATTGTTCATGGCAATAAACCTCCTGTTAAATTTACAATTTCAAAGCAAAATAGTGTTGGGAATTTGGCTTGTATTCCGATATGATCTAGGTAATCCAAACAAAGTCCAATTGATTTGAATGAGATGCCTTTGGAAAAAGGAGCTCAATTTTTGTGCGAGGATTAGTTGGACACCAATTTTGGTTATTTTGGGAGCAAATATACCAAGTTACTTGGGAACCAAGTTGTTATCTACATGGGGAGAAAGTTTTCTAATTGCTTGGGGAACAAGTTTTCGAAGTTATAAATTATAAGGACCCCATTCTTTGTTTAAAGACTATCTAGTTTAGAGAGAACTGTGAGCTTAGAACTCGATTGTAACCAAGATTTGAGGCTAGAGAAACAATAGGGCGTATGAATATTAAAATTGTCAACATATTATATTTTTCTCCCGTCATCTTGATAGATGTGGTTTTTTCCTGTCTGTATTGTGTTTTCCCAACCATGGCTTCAACTGTGTCTTTAGTCCTTTGGGATCAACTTAGCCAATATTGTAGTGATAGGATTCCAACTTGTAATGCTAAATGCTTTGTAATTCATGCAGTTAGATTTATTTTAATTTTAATGTGCTTTGGATATCAAGTTCAAGATCAACTAGAGACTAATGGATTAAAAAACGAGAAAAATGAAATCAATCATGGATTATATTACACAAGCTGACCCCTCTTTGTCTACTTGAATATATCAGGGTACTAATGATATGTCCAACACCCTTGATTTTACACAATGTTCTACCCTGTTTTGTTTGATTACAATAAGATAATAATAACATAACTACTCTAGCAACTACTACATATCAAAAACCATTGAATTCAATTGCAGAAATGCTTGTCAGTACATTTTTTGATGGTTTGTACCATGGTTTGGAAGTTTTTAACAATATCAGATAGTTGTGGGTATTCTGTTTCCAAACAAGTAAGAATACTGGATTTTTCCTGAAATTTGTTTAGATATTATCTATGTTGAAGTCATGATAACTTTAATTTTTTTTTTTTTTTTGAAGAAGTAGTACAATCGCATCTATATATAAAGCATCCAAAAACACATTTAAATGAAACTTTCTATTTTGTTCTTGAAGTTAACTATGGCAGAATCTTATGATTGTTTGATACCGTAGTTCTGTTGGGATTTTACTTAGCCTTTTGGCTACCTTCTCGAAGTGAAACAAATTTTACAGAGTATTAAGTTCTGATAGGTGGGTGTGCCAGTACTAATTGTTTAATTGCTTTTTGCTAGATGTAACTGTAGAATTGTATCTTATGCTCCTAATTTTTTGTAAGTATAAAGTTTCTAGTATAAAATACTACAGAAATAATAATGAAAAAATATGAAAACAATGACGTATAGATTACATGCATATTTTGAGAAAAAAGAAAGATATGTAAAAGAAAATATTTTCCTCTGCAATTACAAAGTGTGTATGTTAGCTTTATTAAATAAAAATTGGGTACCAACACGATGCAATTACAAAGTGAAAAATTGACTTTCCACTTTATGAGCATGGAGGGTAAGGCTCAATAAGTTTTAAGGTCCACACGGGTTTAACAGGAAGCCAAAACATTGCATCATAAGTTTCTTTTCTTTGTGTTTTGTTTTCAAGGGCATCAAGACATGGGGAGAAGTTACTCTATAATTTTGTGAGATACTAGCACGACATTAGATATATTTCAAATAGATGAGTAATGTTATATTATCCAAAAATCTATTCAAATTCATTATCCAAATGATATGATATACTTATATGTAATTACCACATCATCAATAAATCAATTTAAAATTAATGTAATAACTACAAATCAACCTACGACATCTTTTTTCCAATTTTTGGGAATTGTAGCATTATTAAAAAATAGATTAGTTTCATCCCTTCATCATCAATTTTGCACATCATCCCTTAGTAAAAATAGTTGAATGCTTCCTTTCATCATAAAAGGTCAAGAATTTAAATCTCATTTTTATCCTAAAACACAAAATATGGATGATTTTATATAAATTTAATAAAAGTTAGTTTAACAATTGAATGTAAGAAGCAGATGGATTGTTGCTTTTGTAAAGTAATTTTAAAATAATCTAATAATCTACATTAATATTTACATAAAAACACTTAAATCTCAATGTTAATTAAATTAAAAATTTTATTACAATTTGTTTAATAAATTCTGAGATTTAAAAGCAGTAAATCTTTATATTTTAAGGTTTTTTTTTTTTTAAGTTATAACCTTTGAGGACTAGAATGCAAAACTTAAAAGTAAGAGAGAGAACTAGTAAATATGCATTTGTATTTAAGAGATGCTTGTGTCAATGGCCCTCTTGTACGTACGTTTATAAAAGTGGATATGGCCCTCCAATTTTTGACGTTTTAATGTGAGACAAAGTAGTACTGGTACAAATACAAGCAATGAAAAGCATACAAGCCTACTACTCAGGAGTTAGGACAAATTTTTAAATGATAATAATTGTGACTAGGGGTGGGCAACACCATGTTCGGATCGCTTCCGACCGGATCCGATCCGAACATGGTAACTTCGCGGATCGCCATTTTTGGATCCGAACATGATCCATCAAGGAGAAGGAACCGATCCGATCCGAACACCTAATTCGCGGATCGGACCGGATCGGACCGGATCAGAACACCTACTTTCAATTTCAACTTCTAATAAGAAGATAAATAGAGATATCTTGTTGGTGTACCTTCATGAATTGTAATACATATCTCCCAAATTTTGTAAACATTCATACAAATTACTCAACATCAAACATATGTAACATCTCCTTTACCGGCTACCAACATCAAACACCACCGACAACTACCCATCCAGAATAATAATAAAAATAAATAGGAGAATTGGGCACTCAGTTTTCAAGGTCATTTTCAACAACAAATCTTCTGAATTTCAATACGCCCATCTTTATATTAATGAAAATCATAGTTCAAATCCCACTAGCACTACTCTTTATACTTTTTCTCATCTATTCACAACAATAATAATATATATATATATATATATATAAAATCAGTAAACGAAATATGTAACTCAACAACAGAACACAACAAATAACCATAGAAATCACTAAAACACTAACACCCAATCATATAAATATCAAGCTAAAACTGCAAATAGATTCACCAAGCTACTGAGATGAGAGTGAAAGGGAGTGAGAGATGGATGTTAGGGTTAGCTTAAATAGACTTTATATAAAGGTATATGAAATTACATATGTATCATCGTTCACGGGTTCACGGATCGGATCGGTTTTGGAAACCCCGATCCGATCCGATCCGTGAAACATGGTGTTTTCACAAGTGAGGATCCGAACACCTTACTTTTGAACATGTGATCCGATCCGAACACCCACGGATCGGACCGGATCAGGGTGTTCGGATCGGTTCCATGTTTTTGTGCCCACCCCTAATTGTGACAGCACAGCAATTCTACAAGAGTCCAAGAAATAAAGACTCTGAAATTTTAAAGTCAATGATGATGTTCTTTCTATCTTGCAACTTACGCACCTGTAGTGCGCTGCACAACACTGCCAATCCAATCAACTACCCGACTTAGATTGAGACATTTCGGAAAAAAAAAATGTATTATACAATCTATTCTACAAGAGTCCTAAGAAATAAAGGTGTGGAATTTTATAGTCAATGATGATGTTTCTTCGACACTTGCAACTTATGCAGAATCTAATTATCACAGGAACTTGGTTAGCTTGCTTGGCTTTTGCTCGGAAGGCTCGAGGAAGCTCCTTGCTTATCAATACACATGTAGAGGTTATCTTACAAACTCTTGTTTAATGTTGAAAAGCGGCATCTACGAAAAAAAAAAGTGAGAATTTCATTGGACGTGACTAAAACAATCTTTTACCCAAACAAAGAGTACGAGGTGCAAATAATTCATTACAATATTAAGCCCAAAGACATATTTTTTTATTATTGTGAGCCTGCTAAAATTTATAATTTTTGTTTTGCTAATCTTTCGATGTTAAATCAAACTGAAACTATTCTAGGACAAAAAGGGCTAGATGTTTATATATATATATATATATATATATATATTATAGGTTAAGGTATATTAATTTAAAAGTTTAACTTAAATTTGTGACTTCAACATCCATTCATTTATTTTTATTCAATCCAAAAATAGACAGAAGTAAATATATTAGAGATAGATGAAATTGAATGCACAATGCAATTTGCTTAGTGTTAAGCTATATTAATTTAAAAATTGGACTTAAATTTGTGACTTCAACATTCATTCATTTATTTTTATTCAATCCAAAGATGGAAAAAAGTAAATAAATTAGAGGTAGATGAAATTGGTTGAACAATGCAATTTTCTTAGCGTTATATATATATATATATATATATATATATATATGAGTAATTTTACTATTAGTGATGAATCAATTAAATTCATTTATTGTAATTAAATTGAACAGAAAAGATAATTTATTTTAGAAGAGAAAATACAATGGGTAAATTTGATTAGTTCGTTCTAATTTTTTAAAGTTAAGAAATATTGGTAGTAAAATTATAATATATATGTATATATATATAAAGAGCCTCTAGTATTTTAAGTTGAATATAAAATTATCTAATTATATCTTTTCACTAAGTTTCGTGTTTGTGCATAAGAGCATTTTGATTTTCAACTTGTTTAATGCTTTCCCAATGATAAATTTGGACTGCTAAAATCCACGAGAGCGCTAAGTTTTTCAAAATTTGCAACTTAGGTCTTATTTTATTGCTTTCAAGAAAATACAATTAATTTATTCAATAATGTTGGCATGAAAGGTATATATGATAAAAGTGCTAAAAATGATTGTTTTATGGTGAAAGTGAATTTAACAATTGAATGTAAGAAACAGATGGAATGTTGAATTTATCATGTAATTTTAAAATAATCTAATCATCTATATTAATATTAACATAAAAACACTCAAATCTCAATCTTAATTGGATAAAAGTATTTTATTTCAATTTGTTTATTAAATTCTGACATTTTAAAATCATCAAATCTTTATGATTTAAGATAATTATTGAAGAAAAATGTTATAATTAAACCTTTGATACTAGAATGCAAAACTTAAAAGAAAGAAAGAAAACTAGTAAATATGCATTTCTATTTAAGAAATACTTGTTACAATGGCCGTCCTATACGTTTATAAAAGTGGATATGGCCCTCAAACTTATCACGTTTAAATGTGAGACAAAGTTGTACTGGTACAAATACAAGCAATGAAAAGCTTCAAAACCTATTGCTTAGGAGTTAGGACAAATTTTTCAAATGATAACAAATGTGACAGCAATTCTACAAGAGTCCTAATTAAGAAATAACGATGTGTGGAATTTTAAAGTCAATGATGACGTTCTTTCCATCTTGCAACTTACGCACCTGTGGTGCTGCACAGCATCGCCAATCTGATCAACTACCCGACTTAGATTGAGACATTTCGGGGAAAAAAGAAGAAGAGAGAAATGCATTATACAATCAATTCTACAAGAGTCCTAAGAAATAAAGGTGTGTGAAATAGTCAATGATGATGTTTCTTCCATACTTGCAACTTGCACACACTCTAATTATCACAGGAACTTGGTTAGCCCTGCTTGGCTTTTGCTTGAAAGGCTCGGGGAAACTCCTTGTTTATGAATACATGAGGTTCTCTCGCTTATCTCTTGTTTAATGTTGAAAAGTGAGAATTTCATTGGACGTGGCTAAAGCAATCTTTTACCCTCATAAAGAGTGTGAGGTGCAAATAATTCATTACAATATTAAGCCCCAAAACATACTTTTTGATGACTCTAAGATTGCTAGAATCTCTAATTTTGGTTTCACTAATCTTTTGATTCAAATCAAAATGAGATTATTTGTGCGACAGAAAGGGTTAGAGGTTACATGGCACCTAAAAGACAAAGGAATGCATTCATAACAATAAAATCATATGTTTATAGTTTTGGAGTCATTAATTTAGAGATTGTATGGTGTAGAAGCAATATAGAAGTGAATGTTCCAACAATAGATGAAGTCATGTTGTCTACTTGGATGTAAAAGTGCTTAGTATGATACATAAAAATAAAATGCAAAATAAATACAAAATTTACCTCCGAATTGGTAGTAGATATTTGATCCTCCACACTAGTACGATCGAGGCTATCATTTGCAGGTTGCTATGGTAGGTCAACTTTAATATCTCCAGGTTGATCATCATCATATGGAGGCTAATCATAATCATAATCACCTTAAGAACACGATGGTGGGCCATAGACAATGCTATTCATATCAATCCTCTCATCATCATCATCATTGTTATTCAGATCATCCAAATCATTAGGAGATCACTCAATTCCTAGATGAGCTTTCAATCTTGCCTATCGTCTCTCTAGTCAGCTCAATTTCCTATCTTGTCTCCTTAACAACTCCATGATGTTAGCCACTTGTTTTTGGAGACTCAACAGGATCTAGACGATGGCTATTTTAGGCTCCTCCCACAAAAAAAAAAAAAAAAAAAAAAGTAATAAAAACAATTACAAACGAACACTTACGCTTCATACTACGATTTTACAAAAAATTTGACAGTCTCCCCTATTTTATGATTGTCAGGGAAATAGAACCTACATTTAAAAAATTACACTTCATCTATCATATTTAGAGACTCAACCTCTCTATCCAACTTTATACTACTACATAACATGTCCACTACTTTTCTACTTAATAAAATGGATATTTATGTAAGAATGAAAAAAATAAATAATATTATAAGATTCATATCGGAGGATGAGACCGTCTACACTCCATACTATAAGCTCATCCTGCATCATGCACCTTTGTTGACCACTTCTCTCTATGTGCATGCTTCGATGAAGGCGCTTTGGATAGTTCCTGACTTACATAGAGGGTGCACTATATTTTTGTGAGAATTTTGTGATGTCAAGCTGATGGCTTACATCAGGATCCATCTATCAAACCTCCTTCATCTCTCAATCCTCTTCCCTAGTTGACTTCATCTCCTCACCCCTTCTCTACATGCTTATCCCATTCTGGATCATCATTACCCTCAAGCTCATCACCCTTTCTGTCACCCTTCCGATGAATGTCCACTCCAATCTAATGCAAAGGGTTGAAAAACCTCTAAAAATTTGTATCTCTTTTCACATTGGTAGAATCAAGGGTACTTTTGGTCTTCGTAACTATAATATATATATACACATATTATATTATATATATACATATTATGTTATGAACAAGGACAGTCAAAAAAAGAAAAAAGAAGGAAACAAAATTAGGTTAGGTTAGACACTTACACGAGAAAAATTATTAATCCATGTTAGCTTATGTGGGCTCCTTTTACAAAATCAAATCAGGCACCTTGAAATCAAAATTTGATCAGTGATTATTTCTTCCAATTTGCTCTCGAAGAAAGAGAACATTTCGACCAACCATCACTATAATGCTAAAATGATTAAAAATAAAACAAAAATATAGTTAGTTTATACATAAAAACTAAACAATTATCATTAATAATAAAGAACATATACTAAGTATTATACTTGAAAAACCCAAATAAACCATAAAAGTTGTCACCACCTCCCTCCTCTCTCTTAAGTTGTTCCTAATTAATCACTATATTAAAGCTATGGAGAGTTACACAATAGGAAAATGTTCCCTAACGAAATGACTGAAACTTCAGGAAATCCTCTATCATGTACCATAAGTAAGCGTGCACCGATGTCCGCTCATCGTGCTTGGTCCATAAATGGTTGATGATGACAACATAAGCTGGCTTTAGGACGTCATTTAGATCTAGATGCTCATGCACACCAAGGAAACTGATTATTTGCACAACCATCAACAGCCACATATTGAAAAGTCACACCAATAGACTATTCAGGCCAACATTCTATACCCTAATGCGATCTCGGTCGATCCACTTGAACCGGAGTCTTGTCATTAGTAAGAACTCATGCTTCACAAACCTATAGAGGCGCCTTTCCCTCTCTTCCAAAATTCAAACCACATTTCATCATTATGGGAAGCAGAAAATACCACATCTTTAGGAAGAATATCCATAATCAACTTCACAATAATATACTGTCTTTGAAGTGGCATACGTAAAAGTTGTCCTAATAGGCTTTACACAAATCTATCCCACGCACCATATTGTAGCAAAGCATTAATTAGATTAGAAAGGCGGTAGAGGGGGGATGTGCGTACTCACTTGTGATCCCTTAGGGACTAATTGTGAATGGTGGCTATAAGCGAATTCTAGTAGCTCATCATCCATTTGTAGGAAGGAAAACCAACAAATGGATTAAGGCTAAATGCATCCAAAATAGCAAATGGTGACTTTATAAGAAATCGAGTTTAATGAGGCCATTAAACTCGGTTGCTTAACCTAACGGGGTTTAATAAGTCCATTAAACCAAGTCGTTGACAAAAATGATGATTGTTCGTCTTTTTCATTAATGACTAAGTTTGATGGCTTTATTAAAAGCGATTTGGTGAAGCAATCAAGTTTAATAAAGCCATTAAACCCGATTTTAGTGTGGAAGATTATTGTTTGTCTTCTTTTCAAGGCCATTAAATATGGTTTAGCAAAGCAATCAGGATTAATGAGGCCATTAAACTCAATTTCTATAGTAGCTTCTTCTATTACAGAAATCAAGTTTAATGACCTCATTAATCCTAGTTACTTTATCAAACTCGGTTTAATAAAGCCATTAAAACCGGTCACTGACAAAGAGAATGAATAGTAGTCTTCCACATTGAAAACTCACTAGAAAACATCTTTTTCTAAACCTAAATCATATTTTCAATAAAAAATAACACTATTTATCGAAACTCAATCACAAAAACTGAAAAAAAAAAATTAAAAAAAAAAAATTCACAAACAATCCAAGAAATAGCAAGGATAATGTGTATCATTCGAATGATAGAGAATGGCGGTGCTGCTCAACATCAAGGGTGGTCAATAGTGGTTAATGAATGGTCAGCAAATGGTTGAAGGGTCAAGGGTGCTCATACAATCCGTTAAACCATGGGGTTGATAATGGTGAATGGGAGGTCAACTGGGTTTCAATCGGATTTATATAATTATCCATTTCCTTTTTTCTTTTTTTTTTCAATTTTAAATGATAAGGGTATATAGGTAAATTTGCGGTAGTGACAATTTCGTACATTTGAGTATTTGTGCAATTAATTTGTTTGAGGGATTAAAAACATAATTTTATATAGAAAGGGCCAAAAACGAATTTTGCTTTTCAAGTATGGTTTTTTCACATAGATGTTTTCAGGATTCTCTAAAGGGGCTGTTTGGTGGCTGAGTTAGTCAGGATTGGACTATTTATAGTTCACTTGTTGTTGCCAGTCTATTCCATTGTTCGACATTCATTGCGATAGAACAATATGACCATTTGTTCTACCGCTTCCGACCGGAGAAGTTTGTCTCGTGCTTTTATGTGTATATGTTTTTATATATATATATATATAAGTTAATATATTAAAAATTAGCACAATAAATGTTTTTCATAAATCATTTAAAATATTTAACATAAATATATTAATATATTTAATTTAAATTAAGAAACTTATTTTAAAATATTGAAATTATTATTTTATTTGAATCAATTGTAATTTTCTTATAAAATATTTTTTAAAAAAATTAAATTATTTAAAAATTAATTTAAATTTATCAGATCCTGAATTATGCCAAACACAGGATATAACTATTTTTGTCCAATATCATACTGCACTAGGCACATTATAATATCAATTTAATATTATTCAATCAATCTAATTTTATCTCATAAAAATAATTCAATCCAATCATACGCATCAAATGCACCCTAATAATACATATTATTAAGAATTTAAAAAATGAATACAAAATTATTACTTACTCTTTCATTATATTAATGCATCATTTTGAAGGAATAAATTTGACATCTTACATGCATTAAAACACTTATTTGTAGCATATCAACTCTTAGTAGACCCTCACCATTTACTAAGATGTTGAGGGTTTAATTCTCATAAAATACATTTTGTGTGGGAGTATTTATCTCCTATTTATTAGAGTAGATATTTAAACCATTCAAATAATATTTAATTTTAGTAAATCTCGATAAATTTTTGACTTGTTCGTTATCAACTTTAAAAATGCACTTATTTTTGTTGCAATTGGTTCATTTCTTATGCGGTTCCTGTAATTAAGTTTAATTTCTGAAACCTTGTTTAGGCAAAGACTAAAAATTATATTAAATCAATAAAAGAAAAAAAAATTTTGAATGTGAAATTTTAATCTTTAATCAATATGGAATGAAATAATAGAAAAAGAAAAAAGAAAAAAAGGGAGACATCAAATTAAGACTGCAAAGTCATTTTAAGACAAAAATCAATTCTCAATTTGTTGGAGTGTATAAACCCAATTGTAAAGAAAATATACAAACAAAAGACAATGTAGCATTAATACTAATGTATAGAGTAATACCACGCATTCAACTCAGTATCTCAAATTTGACTCCGACTCATGATGTGTAAACTCATGAATAAGTATTTTTTAATAATTATTTATTTTCATTTGATAAATATTTTTTTATTGATGAGAGATGAGAGATTAAATTATAAAAAAAAATTAAAAAAAATAACCACATTTTATATTTTAATATAAAAATTAGATTTAAATTTTTAACCTCTTAAAATAAAAAAAAAAGTTCAATCACTCTCCGTGCATTTTCATTTGATAAATATATCCATTCATGAGTTGATATATTATGAGTTGTGTTACAAAAGATATAATATTTAATATTATTATAATGTATAACCCCACCACTAGGTTCAAACGAACAGTAAAGGTAAGACTTTACAATGCCACTGCCGTGTTAATTGGTTAAATGTCTTTAGGGACCAAGAAGACTTTGACTTGTATTTTTCTTTTTTTATTTTTGGAAAGTGACGTGGTTTTTCATTATCCACATTAAAGTAAGGCAGCTAGTTGATATATCCTTGGTACATCTATTCCATCACATGTCGGGGAAAGTTAATTGGGGAAAAATATCTTGGGGAAGGACCTGTTTACACGATATTCACATTAAAGTATGACTTGTTTTCCAACTAGTGGCTTCAAAGTTGGGGAAAGTAGGTCAATTGGCTGCTGGTGCAGTGGTAGGCGCCAGTAGCCACCCATGCCTCCCTTTGTAAGGGGGCATGGGTTTGATACCCCTTAGTTTAAATTGTAAATAACTAATATAATATAATATAATAATATCTATACTACTAATAATATTATAGATAATTAATTTTTCATTAATTGTGTGGGTCTTCCTCCTACTTTCGTGTGGGTCTCTCTCTCACGTTCATATGGATGGTTCTCTCCCTAATTGGAGTATCCTCCGAATCGTGCCACCAATGTCATACTTTGATTAAAGATCTCAGATGTCCTCTAGGTTAATCCCAGATACAGTTGTTGTACTAAAAAAAAAAAAAAAAAAGGTTGGGGAAAGTACAACAGATACACGATAATACATAATCAATATTTTGGGGCAGGACCTTTCCTTCAGCCCGCATAATATCCACTTCACATAAAAGGAAAGGTTGTTCATCGTTAGTCCTTTGGGATCAACGTAGCCAATATGGTAGTGGTAGGATTTCAACTTGTAATGCTAAATGTTTTGTAATTCATGCAGTTAGACTTATTTTAATTTTAATGTGCTTTTGATATCAAGTTAAAGATCAACTAGAGACTAATATATATATATATATATATATATATATATAAGGATAAATGATATCAATCATGTATTATATTACACAAGCTGACCCCTCTTTGTCTGTTTGAATATATCTGGGCACTAATGGTGTGTCCACCAGCCTTGATTTACACAATATTCTATCCTGTTTTGTTTGATTACAACAAGATGATAATAACATAACTACTCTAGAAACTACATATCAAAAACCATTGAATTCATTGCAGAAATGCTTATCGGTACATTTTTTGATGGTTTTGTACCATGGTTTGGAAGTTCTTAACTATATCAGATAGTTGTTTCCTTTTTGTTATTGAAATTAAATCTGGCAGAATTTTATAATTGTTTGATATTGTAGTTGTGTTGGGATTTTACTTGGTCTTTTGGCTACCTTCTTGAAGTGAAACAAATCTTATACACAGTATTCAGTCCTGATAGGTGGCAGTGCCAGTACTAATTGTTTAATTGCTTTTTGCTGGATGTAATTGTAGAATTGTATCTTAGGCTCCTAATTTTCGTGAGTATAAAGTTTCTAGTATAAAAGACTACAGAAATAATAATAAAAAAAATACGAAAACAATGACTTACAGATTACATGCATATTATGGAGAGGAAAGAAAGATATGTTATAAAAAAATATTTTCTTCTACAATTACAAGGTGTATATGTTAGCTTTATTAAAGAAAAATAGGGTACCAACACAATGCATGAGAAAAGAATTAAGACTAAATTAATAAAAAAACAAATTAAGTGTAAAACCTTTACTGGAAAAATTGGCTTTTCTATCAGCAGGTGGGACACAAATCCGCTTTATGAATGTGGAGGGTAAGGTTCAATGAGCTTTTACGTCCACACGGTTTTAACAAGAAGCCAAAACATTATATCGCAAGTTTCTTTTCTTCGTGTTGTTTTCGAGGCATCGAGTCACCAAGAGAAGTTACCCTATAATTTCTATGAGATACTAGAAAGGCATTAAATATGTTTAAAATAAGTAATGTTTGACTTTTCAATTTTTTTCTTCATATTCTTGTTAAAATAACATAATATATGAGTTGTTAATATCATATTAATTACACATAATCTCTTAATTAAAATGATATTGATAACTCATATATCATATCATTTAAACACAAATTTAAATAAAATATTTGAAAAACCTAACATTACTCATTTATAATAGATGAGCAATGCTACATTACCTAAAATTTCTGTGAGATACTAGAAAGATATTAGATATATTTAAAATAAGTAACATTTGACTTTTTTCATTTTTTTCTCAAACTCGTGCTAAACTAACACGATATGTGAGTTATCAATATTATATTAATTACACATAATATTTTGATTAATAAGATATTGACAACTCACATGTCATATAATTTAATCACGGATTTGAATAAAATAATTGGAAAACCTAGCATTTCTCATTTAAAATAGATGAGTAATACTACATTACCTAAAATTCGACTAAATTTATTGTTTAAATGATATGACAAGTTTATATGTAATTATCACGTCATCAATAAATCAATCCAAAATTAATATGGTAACTATAAATTAGTTGTCCCATCATTTCAATAAACTTTTTTGATAAATTTTTTAGAAGTGTAGTATTATTAAAAATAGATTAAGTGATGAGACTTCAATATTTTTCTCTCTTCTGATTTACTAATGCCAACAATTCACGACGTAGCTTTGCCTATACTTATAGGTTACTTTATTATTATTATTATTATTATTATTCGTTTTACTTGCTTTTTGCTAGATGTAATTAAAGAATTATACACTATTCTTTATTAAGAGTGGTTGAATACATTATTTAATCTTAAGAGATTAATGGTTTAAGTTTCACTCTTATCTTAAAATATAAGATGTAAATGGTTTTATCTGAATTTATTTCCCCACCCTCTCACAATAAAATAATATATAAACTATAGAACTCCTAATTTTTTGTGAGTATAAAGTTTCCAGTATAAAAAACTAAGAACATAATAATGGAAAAATATGAAAACAATAACGTACTGATTATATGCATATTTTGGAGAGAAAATAAACATATGTTAAAAAAAAAAATTGAAATGTTAAAAAATATAATTTTCTTCTACAATTACGAAGTGTGTATATTAGCTTTATAAAGAAGAATAAGGTACCAACACGATGTATGAGAAATGAATTAAGACTAAGTTAATAAAAAGCAAATAGAGTGTAAAACCTTTATTAGAAAAATGGGCTTTTCTATCAGTACGTGGGACACAAATCCACTTTATGAACATGGGGGGTAACTAAGGCTTAATAAGCTTTAAGGTCCACACGGCTATAACACGAAGCCAAAACATTATATCATATGCTTTTATTTTTTATTTGTGTTTCGTTTTCAAGGGCATCGAGTCATCGAGAGATGTTACTCTGTAACTTCTGTTAGAAACTAGCAAAACATTACTAAATATATTTAAAATAGATGAGTAATATTACATTATTTAAAAATTTATCTAAATTTATTGTTTAAATGATATAGTAAATTTATATATGTAATTACCAAATTATCGATACATCAATATAAAATTAATGTAATAGCTGCTACAAATCAATTTACTGTATCATTTGAAAAAAAATTTGGAAATTGTTACTGTTGACGATCGGAATCGGTCAACACCCAGGTCGGGGGTCGGAACCTCGCCGACGGAACGATTTATGTGAGGCCGGCCCGTAGACCGTTGAACCCCTTTTGGCCTCTTGGGGTCGCGTCCGGAGTTGAACCCTCAACCTTATAGGTGTTATTGGTGTACAACTCCTACCACCAAGCTGAAATGTCGACGTTGGAATTCAGTCGACGAGAAATCAATGCCCAATACCTGCAATCAATGTGAGAAAGCACAAAAATCTAGAAAAGACAAAGACAGAAAACAGATGATCAAACGAAGAACACCAAATTTTACGTGGTTCGGCAATAAAAAGGCCTACGTCCACGACTGTCCAACTCTTAATCTCTGCAGAGTGACAGTATATTATTGAATATTGTCTGATGTTGTTACAACGGTTTCAATCCCTATTTATAGGGAAAGAAGAGTTACAATTCTGGCTGTAGCAAATCAGGAAGAGAATCCTGAATTAATTACATTCCCTAAACAATTGGGAAAAATAAGGAAAAGAATTATAAATTAATCATGCTTCCTAATATATTTAGGTGATATCAGGAAATTGCTATAATTATCTTGAAATAATGATGACTTGAATTTGAATTTAAATTAATCTCCATATCTGATGAGGAAATCATGGTTTGATTGGGTAACTACCATATTCGGAGAGAGAGAATCACTATTGAACTTGGTAACTGCCTGTTCTGGAAGATATGATACTTATCACGTATCTGAGCAAGCTGACGTGTCATAGTGGTCCTCATCTCGAGCTCGCTGAGAAACGAGCTGCGCAGGCGTCGAGCTGCGACTTGCCTGTATTTATGAGTCTGTTGATGCCAGCTGGAAGTCTTGATGGTCTTTGAGTCAATACTAGGCCTCGTCTGATGGGCTTTGACTATGTTGACCTCATTGGGCCTTCTCATTGGGTCTTAAATGGGCATAAATTGGACTTTTACCAGCCCAATTATTGAGTCCGAAAAATACACATAACATTAGCCCCCCAGCTCTCAGTTCGCTTGGGCGAGCTGGGAGCTTGCTTTTGCTGGTAAAAGTTGGCTTCCTTGGCACATTTATTTTTGTAACCGCCTCTGGGCACTTTTCGAATTCCACCTTTTCAGCTGCGACACGTGGCGATCATGCAGGTGGTAACTGAAACGACGTCTGCACGTCCTTTACTCACACATTTAATGCGCACGTCCTTCAACTGACGGCTGCATGATTTCCAAAGCCACGTTTCACGCTGCACCGTCAGATCTATGACGGTTACATTTCCCAAAGATCTGACGGTTGGGACTCATGCTTGCTTGCCTATATAAACCGATGGACCCTTTTCACTTTCTCCTTTCATCTGTCATTTTCACTCGAAGCAAACAAGTGTTCAAGCTTTCCATCATCCAGGACCCACTGCCTTTTACGAGATTCTCAGCCTTCTTCATCGTTTTTCTACTTATCAACGATTCAAGGTGAGACTTCTTCTTCTTCAAACTTTCTATTCTGGGCTCATCATGCTCCATTCACCATTGTTGCTCCTGCAATGATACATATATTTTTATACATTTTATTTTTTATTTATTTTTTAGATGTCTTCAAGTGGGATTCGCAAGGGGATGATCCCAAGCAACGAAGCTCGTGAGCGCGATAAAGCCCGAGTTCATGTCATTCAGGGCAGAGAAGCCCGTGCAGCATTCGCCCGTCATCCCTCATCATTGAAGCGTCCTGAGGTGGAAGGACTTGTCAAGCAATTCCACATCCCTTTTGGTTGCCGCATTTTACTTCCTGATTCGGACAATCATGCTTGTTATCCACCCAGGGGATATATCGCTGTCAGCACCCAGCATCTCGAGCAGGGGTTGCGGTTCCCCGTTCCACCGTACTTAATCGAATTTCTCAACAAAGTCAAGCTCGCACCATTTCAACTGACTCCGAATTCTTACACACAGTTGATTTCGCTGGCCATAGCTTTCTACAGGATTGGCCTTCATGCCCCTACACCAAGATTATCCAGGAGTTCTACTCCTTCAAGGCTCTGAGCGCGGGAGAAGGAGAGAAACCAGATGGGATTTACTATCTGACAGCTCGTCAGTCACAATACAAAGACCTTTTGCCCAAGGGAGAAGCGAAAGGTAAATCCAACGTCGGGCCATACAAGACGAGCTGGTTTTACATCTCGTGCCCATCTCTTGCAGACCTCCGAAACTTCAGTTTCGTTATGAAACCAGGTATTCATAAGAAAACTCCCACGAGCTGATTTTGTTTTGCATCTTCATCACTTATCATTCTTTAATCATTTACTGTGCAGAGCTGAAAATGGACGAGTTTTCTCTCAGCAGCGGGGAGGAACGAGCTCTTAACAAGCTCGCGAAATCGAACGACGCGGGCATCAGCAGCAGATTTGATGATGTTATCCTTAGGGCTTACAAGCTTGCCCCTTCTACGGAATCACATTTTCTGCGAGCTGGGGAGGACATAGGCAAGATGAGTGACAGGCCTAGACTTCCTTCTGTTTTCGAAGTTTCTGTTCTAGATGCGTCTACTTCCCGACCTCCACCAACGGTCTCTTCATCATCAGAGGAAGTCATTCGCTCGGATAACATTCGCTCGTCTTCTCCACCTCGGAAGACTTCATCTCGAAGCGCTCCTGCTCGCACCTCGTCTAAAGCGAGATCTTCTTCAGCTCGCACACCAAAGAAGGCGAAGCCGTCTTCAACTCGCACTCCTTCAAAGGGTGCGTCTAAAAAAGGTTCTTCTACAGATCCTGCTCCAGCTCGGACAGGATCAGACTCAACTCCTGCAGCTCCTGCTGCACAGGCTGACCCATCATCTTCTCCACGTCATGCATCTACTCCAGGGGCTTCACTGTCATCCCCAGCTCGCGCTCCAGCTCCTGCTCCTTCTTCCACGAAACTCCCGGCAAATAGGAGGAAACTTGTGCTCATGAAATCTCCTCCTGCACGCCCTGCTGAGTTTCAAGCTTCCTCAGCTCCTTCGGCAAAAAGACCTGCTGAAGACTTGGCCACTCCAGTGGCACCCTCCAAACGCTCCAAACCATCTGGCCAGGACCAGGCTCCTTCAGTTGCTGCATCTACCAAAGGGCCTGCAGTCACTGAAGCCACTGCCCCTTTAACCGATGTTCCCAGCGAAGTGCATGCTGCTGCTGGAGCCACTATTCCCTCGACTGATGTTCCCAGCGAGGTGCATGCTGCTGCTGGAGCCACTACTCCCTCGACTGATGTTCCCAGCGAGGTGCCTCTCCCAGATGTTTTTGCAAATCTTCAGCGACCTACGCCTTCCAGCTCGCAGCCTGGAAAAGGTGATGCTCCTTCAGATGTTGCCCCCGAGGCAGCCCGAACTGCCCGCAGCACATATGCGACTAGGCGTACTGTTGTGTCGCGTCGTGGCGCTTCTCATGATGATGCGCGCGATATCCCAGAGCGTGAGAGAACTCCTTCACCCACCAGATCAGATGTCGAGCTGGGTCCTGGAGGAAGATACTTGAATGCTTTCCTTGACAGCTGGTCAACAATTATGCTTAATCATACGAACGTCTTGGAAAATAGGTGCCTTAGGGGCGAGGATCTGGATGAGTTCGTGGCTCGTCATTGTATGCTGGTAAGTTAATTTTTTCTCATCTGCTGATTTTCTTCCTTGACAATATTTTAATGTGTTCTTGATTTTCAGGGTGCCCTTGCTGCGATGAAGCGAAAAAGGGAGACAAGGGCTGCCAAGGATGAGATGAGGAAGTTGGAGTTCGACCTGGAGGCAGCCAATGATGATTTAGCTCGCTTTACCTCGGGCAAGATAGAAGGTCAAGAAGCCCAGATCGCTGAGGCAAACGCCGCAAGGCAAGCAGCCGAGGATGCCTTGAAGAAAATGGAGGATGATCATGCTATGTTAAAGGATGAGCTGCTCAAGGTAAAAGAGGATCTGAGGCAATCTGAGCAACAGGCCGCACTGGACGAACAGCGAGCTTCAGCTGCAGAAGAGAAAATTGAAGTGCTTCATAGTCAGATTGATGCTGCTCTGGCGCGAGCTGAAACTGCCGAGAAGCAGGCCGAGGAGGCCAATAAGCGGGCCGGTGAGATGGAAGCTGCAGCTAAAAGTGCTAAGGAGGCTGTAGCCAAACGAGCTGAGGAAGTGACAGCTGCGGATAACCGTGCGAAGGAGGCTGAGCATCGAGCTGAGGTACTTAGGCAACAAGTGGGCGAAACTATTCAGCGAGCTGAGGCTGCGGAACAGCAGGTTGAAGATATGAAGAAAGAGGCTGAGGTCGTCAACCGCCTAGCTGATAATGCCTTCGAGGAGCTAACAGCCTTTAGAGAGCAGGCTGCCCAAGAACTGGAAATGCGGGTTGCAGATGCAAGGGATGAGGCTGAAGAAAGGACAGGTCGCGATTTCCTCTATACACTGTGGATGTCCCATCCAGACATGGATTTCTCTATCTACGGGGACATAGGGCTCGAAACCATTGAGGATTTTAAATCAAAAGCTGCCTCGTCTGCCCCTGGTCCGGAACCTTCGGCTAATCCAGACCCTCCTGCAGAGAACTAGCAATTTGTTTTTTCTTTTTCATGTATATCTTTTATCTTTCAATTTGTAATCAGTCTTCGTATTTTAATGAAAATTTCTTTCATTACTTCTCTTGTGTTGAATGTTACTCAGGCCAATGTACTTAATGCTCTTCATTTTTCCTGCGAGCCCAAAACCTGATAATAATAAAAGCAACACTTAACAAAATTTTGTAAGTATAAGTAATGGGTATTTTAGAATGTTTGGCGAGCTATGCAAGGGTACTTAGCTACTTGCTTTTTAGGCTCTTTAATTCATATCGAGCTATGCAGGGGTCGTCACCTCGCTGCTTTTTAGGCTCATTAGGCGAGCTATGCAAGGACACTTAGTCACTTGCTTTTTAGGCTCTTTAATTCTTAGCGAGCTATGCAGGGGTCGTCACCTCGCTGCTTTTTAGGCTCATTAGGCGAGCTATGCAAGGACACTTAGTCACTTGCTTTTTAGGCTCTTTAATTCATAGCGAGCTATGCAGGGGTCGTCACCTCGCTGCTTTTTAGGCTCATTAGGCGAGCTATGCAAGGACACTTAGTCACTTGCTTTTTAGGCTCTTTAATTCATAGCGAGCTATGCAGGGGTCGTCACCTCGCTGCTTTTTAGGCTCATTAATTCATAGCGAGCTATGCAGGGGTCGTCACCTCGCTGCTTTTTAGGCTCATTAGGCGAGCTATGCAAGGACACTTAGTCACTTGCTTTTTAGGCTCTTTAATTCATAGCGAGCTATGCAGGGGTCGTCACCTCGCTGCTTTTTAGGCTCATTAATTCATAGCGAGCTATGCAGGGGTCGTCACCTCGCTGCTTTTTAGGCTCTTTAATTCATATTCCTAACCATTGAGCTCGGAGCCCGTCAGCCTGGTGAAGAAAGTTGAATCAAAAACAGGAGAGAAATGGAGATATCATTTACAATTAATCCATTTTACATGTAATGAAAAACTTATTGATAATAGGGGCGGAGATGCTCGGCATTCCAAGCTCGGAGGACTTCTGCCCCGTTTACATTGACTAGTCGATAAGCTCCATTTCCCAAGGCTGTTTTGACAACATATGGTCCTTCCCAGTTTGGGCCTAAGGATCCATCACTCGGCTTGCGGGCTCCTGGTAGGATGAGGCGTAGGACTAGGTCTCCTACGTTGAATCTGCGAATGCGAGCATACTTGTTATAGTATCTCGCTATTCTCTGCTGATAGACAGCTACCCTTAACCTAGCGGTTTCCCTGTGTTCCTCGAGCAGGTCCAGGTTTGCTGCAAGTAGCTGATCATTGTTGTTTGGATTGAAGGTCGCTCTTCTTTGCGAGGTGACTTCAAACTCAGCCGGGATCATAGCTTCCGATCCGTAGACCATTGAAAATGGGGTCTCGCCAGTGGAGCCGCGAGCTGTGGTTCTATAGGACCACAATACTTTTTGGAGCTCGTCTACCCACGCTCCTTTCTTGGCTTCCAATTTCATCTTCAGGGTCTGCTTGATAATCTTGTTTACAGCTTCCACTTGGCCATTGGCTTGTGGATGGTCTACTGCCGAGAAACTTTTAACAATTTTGAGGTTGTTGCAAAACCTAAGAAACTGGTCACTGGCAAACTGAGTTCCATTGTCTGTCACGATCTGCTGTGGGACCCCGAATCTGCTAATAATGTTGCTCCACAAGAATTTCTCAATCTTTGTAGTGGAGATCTCAGCAAGTTCTTTCGCTTCAGCCCACTTAGTGAAATAATCCACTGCGACTACTGCATGTTTACATCTTCCACGTGCCATCGGTAGGGGACCGATCAGGTCCATTCCCCAGATCGCAAAGGGCCACGGGCTCACCATCTGTTGGAGGTAAGCTGGTGGAGCTCGCGGAATATGAGCAAACCTTTGACATTTGTCGCATTTCTTCACTAAGTTGAGAGCGTCCTGCCTCATGGTGGGCCAGTAGAAGCCTTGGCGAAGTGCCTTCTGAGCCAGAGACAGCCCCCCAGCATGGTTCCCACAGTGGCCTTCGTGTATTTGCCTCAATACTGTTTCACACTCATGGCCATCAATGCATCTTAATAACGGTGCTGTGAACCCCTTCTTGTACAGTGCATCATCATAGATGCAATACCTGGCTGCCCTAGCTCGTAGTCGTCGGGCTTCTAGCTTGTCATTAGGCAGTTTTCCGTCCTGCAAGTATTCAAGAATAGGGCTCATCCAGGAATCAGGCCGTACAGATATGACCATCGTCACACTCTTTTCTTCAGTACTTGGAGCTGGTAGGAACTCAACTGGGATAGCCCCAAGGAAATCTGCATCTCGCGTAGTTGCGAGGCGAGCTAATGCATCAGCATGCGAGTTCTGAGCTCGCGGGATCTGCTTCATTTCGTATTTCTGAAATGCACCTAGCAGCTCGTGAACTTTTTGGAGGTAGAGGGCCATTTTTGGTCCCCTGGCTTGATATTCTCCTATTACGTGGCTGACGACGAGCTGTGAGTCACTGAAAATCTTCAAGTGTTCAGCTCGCATCTCCTTAGCCAATCGTAGACCCGCGAGCAGGGCTTCATACTCAGCTTCATTGTTTGTCGCCTGAAAGCCAAACCTTAGAGCACAGAGGATTTTGTGGCCCTCAGGACTGATCAGTAGAACTCCAGCTCCAGCCCTCTGCTCGCTGGATGATCCATCAACAAAAAGCTCCCAGGCCGGTCCTTCAGAAGACTCAGCTTCATTATCCACGGGTCCTGTAAATTCTGCAATGAAATCTGCAAGAGCCTGAGCTTTGATAGCCGTCCTTGGCTTGAATTGGATATCGAATTGCGCGAGCTCCACTGCCCATTTCAACAAACGACCTGAGGTGTCTGCTTTCTGCAAAACTTGCTTTAATGGATACTTGGTGAGGATTTCTATGGTGTGAGCTTGGAAATAAGGTCGCAGCTTCCTTGATGCAATCACCAGGCAGTAAGCCAATTTCTCCATCTGGGAATATCTGGTTTCAGCATCTTGTAACCGTTTGCTCACATAATAGACTGGGAGCTGCGTCTTTTCTTCTTCCCTTACCAGCGCCGCACTTAGAGCTTGCTGAGACACCCCTAAGTATAAGATCAGCTTTTCCTCTTCTTTGGGCTTGGAAAGAAGTGGAGCTCGCCCCATATATTCCTTCAACTGCTGGAAGGCTACTTCACACTGCTCAGTCCATTCGAAATTCTTTGCTTTCTTTAGAATGTCAAAGAAAGGGACACATTTGTCTGTAGCTTTCGAGATGAACCTACTCAATGCTGCGACCTGGCCATTGAGGCTTTGTACGTCCTTCACTCTGGTCGGCGACCTCATGTCAATCAGCGCCTTGATCTTCTCAGGGTTTGCTTCAATCCCCCTACTATTGACCATGAAGCCCAGGAACTTCCCAGAAGCCACTCCAAATGCACATTTAAGTGGATTTAACTTCATCTGGTAGTTCCTCAGAATTTGAAACATCTCTCTCAGATTGCTAACATGATCACCGATCTGCTTGGACTTTACCAGCATATCATCAACGTAGACCTCCATAGTCTTTCCAATCTGTTCTTTGAACATCATGTTCACCAAACGTTGATAGGTCGCTCCAGCATTCTTTAACCCGAAGGGCATCACCCTGTAGCAATATAGCCCCCGATCAGTCATGAACGAGGTGTGCTCTTCGTCTTCAGGCCTCATTGGGATCTGGTTATATCCTGAATATGCATCCATGAAGCTCAGGAGCTCGTGGCCAGCGGTAGCATCCACGAGCTGATCTATTCTTGGCAGGGGAAAGCTGTCCTTTGGGCACGCCTTGTTCAGGTCAGTGAAGTCGATGCAGGTCCTCCACTTCCCGTTTTTCTTTTTCACCAGCACGGGGTTGGCAACCCAGGTCGGGTAGTAAGCCTCTCTGATGAACTTGTTAACCAGGAGCTTGTCCACCTCTTCTTTCAGTGCTAAGTATCGTTCCCCTGTCATTACCCTTCTCTTCTGGCGAACTGGTTTGAAATGAGGATCAATGTTTAGCCTGTGAGACATCACCTCTGGATCTATTCCCACCATGTCCTCATGATTCCATGCAAACACATCCAAGTTCGCCTTTAGGAAGTCAGCGAGCTGGGCTCTCAATTCCGGAGTTAATCCTCTTCCCAGCTTCAAGCATCGCTCAGGATCTACCTCGCTGACTGGTACATCTTCTAACTCCTCAATTGGACCGGTAGCTCGGTCTGCATCTACCTCGCGAGGGTCCAGGTCGTGACTGACTCCCTTCTCAGTCTTAGTTCGTGGCTCGCCCCCTGAGACCACGTTCACCTTCTTTCCTCTCACGCCCATCTTCACAGCATCTTCATAACAACGACGAGCTAGGTGCTGTTCTCCTCGAACACATCCGATGCCATTGAGAGTTGGGAACTTCACAGTCAGTGTTCTGGTTGAGGTAACCATGTCCAACTCGTTCATAGCAGGTCTTCCGAGGACCACGTTATATGCTGATGGGCCGTCGATTATCAAAAAGTCCGTCAAGGTTGTTGCTTGACGACCTGACTCCCCTAGAGTTAACGGCAGCTTAATCTGCCCCACTGGTATCACAGCATCTCCAGTAAATCCAAATAGAGGCTCCGGGGATGGCTTCATCTGGTCTGCTCGCAGCCCCATTTGGTCAAAACAACTTCTATACATCACATTCACCGAGCTCCCAGTGTCGATCATGATGCGCCTAACTTCCACATTGCTGATTTTTGCTCGTATAACCAACGCATCATTATGAGGACAGATCACTCCTCTAGCATCTTCTTCTGTAAATACGATCTCGTCCGAGGTCGGCTTCGCTCTTTTGGCAGGTCCCTCCGACCCGCTGAGTTGAAATGAATGGTTCGCCTCTCGGACATACCTCTCATGCGATCTGTTCGAATCACCTGCGATATGGGGGCCACCATAAATAGTGAAAATAGTTCTTACCGCAGGTTCCTGGCCTTGCTCGATAGCTCGCTGGGGCTGTTGTTGGTGTACTGGCTGTTGCTGTTGAGGTCGTTGCTGATGAGGTCGCTGGTCAGCAGGTCTTGCCACATATTCCCCCAAGCGACCTCGCCTGATTAATTTTTCAATGGCGTTCTTCAACGCCCAGCAATCTGAAGTACTGTGCCCGACCTCATTATGGTAGGCGCAGAACTTGTTCTGATCTCTGTGCTGAATGGGAGCCCTTATAGGATTGGGCCTCCCGAAGTCCTCCTTATTCCGCTCCGCAGCGTAAATCCTGTCTGGAGACATAGTCAGGATGCTGTATCCTTCCTGGCGACCCCAACGCTGAGGTCGCTCATACCTCGGCTCTCTCCTCGATCTCTTCGCAATCTGATTACTCGAGCCGTTATTCCTTCCTTCTTCGTTCCGGCCATTGTTTCTCTTCTTTGGCTGACTGGAACTGCCCGCTTCATTCTTCTGAATCTGTTTCTTCGGGCCGAAGGTCTCTTCCCATCTTATCTCTTTCGCAGCTCGCTCGTAGAACTCTCCCAGATCCTTCACTGGGGACTTGTAAATGCTCTCGTATAGTTTTCCATCCTTGCGCAGCCCAGCTGAGATCGCTGTCAGAATGCTTTCGTCTGATGGATGCTCGACATTCGCGACCTCGCGTCTAAATCTGGTGATGTATTCCTTCAACGACTCACCCTGACGCTGAAAAATGGTGGCAAGGTGGCAGGATGGAGCGAGCTGCCTTCTTAGTGCCCTGTATTGACCAACGAACTTCTGTTGGCATTGCTCCCAACTTCCTATGCTGCGAGCTGGGAGATTTCTGAACCACGTTCTCGGAATATCCCCCAATGTGGCCGGGAACACTCGGCATTTCACCATTGGATTTCCTGTCTGCAAATCCATCTGAACGTTGAAAGCGTCTAGATGGTCATATGGGTCACTGTCCCCATTGTATTGCTGAATGCTCGGCATCTTGAACCTCAGAGGGAGAGGCTGTGTCTCAATCTCCCTTGTGAATGGGGTCCTGTCTCCGTAGAGCCCACGCTGTTCTGGAACTCCAGGTCGTGCTTCCAACTGTCGGACTCTTTGGAGGAGCTCCTCTACTTGGGGATCTCGGAGCTCGTATCTTCTCCTATGATCAAGACTTGGAGCCGGATGCTCAGGATCATACCTTTCATCCTCGAACCGATCTTCATGACGATGGGGCCTTACCTGCTGCCCATCCACCTCATCGGCATAACGAGCTGCGACTCGAACTCTGCCTTGATCAACTTCCATTCGCCTGTTCCCCTCCTGGCTTGGTCTTGCTACCTGGCTATCAGGACGTGCGACCTCCCTTTCGTGTTGAACAGGGTGTCTTCCACCCCTCGAACGCGCATTAGATGAGCGAGCCGAATCTGCAGGTCGCGGGACCTCCCTTGCTAGCCTTTCAGGTCCCTGCGCTATTTCGAGAGGCTGAGGCACTCTCTGTGGTGCCTGAACTTCCACCCTAGTCACGTTGTGTACCTGGGCCTGTACCAACATGTTGACGGCTTGCGTGAGCTGCCTAACCGTATCCTCCAACGCTTCTTGCCTTTGTAACAACGCATTCTGCCCTTCGGCCGTTTGGGCAACTGGAACCGATTGACGGTGAGGCAGAGGGGGGATGCCTGGCGCGGCCCCGAGTATCTGTCCTTGGGACGGGCCTGCTGCATGCGTGGTTGTGTCTTGCCCAGGCTGTAAGTTCTGCTGGGATTGGTTCACGTGACTTTCCGCCTGGTCATCATCTCCAAGGAACCTGTTTGATCTAGTCTTTGCCATATCGTCAGAAGTTGATAAAGTGGGATGAAAAAGATTGCAGTTAGGGTCCTTCTTCTAGCGCCAAAATGTCGACGTTGGAATTCAGTCGACGAGAAATCAATGCCCAATACCTGCAATCAATGTGAGAAAGCACAAAAATCTAGAAAAGACAAAGACAGAAAACAGATGATCAAACGAAGAACACCAAATTTTACGTGGTTCGGCAATAAAAAGGCCTACGTCCACGACTGTCCAACTCTTAATCTCTGCAGAGTGACAGTATATTATTGAATATTGTCTGATGTTGTTACAACGGTTTCAATCCCTATTTATAGGGAAAGAAGAGTTACAATTCTGGTTGTAGCAAATCAGGAAGAGAATCCTGAATTAATTACATTCCCTAAACAATTGGGAAAAATAAGGAAAAGAATTATAAATTAATCATGCTTCCTAATATATTTAGGTGATATCAGGAAATTGCTATAATTATCTTGAAATAATGATGACTTGAATTTGAATTTAAATTAATCTCCATATCTGATGAGGAAATCATGGTTTGATTGGGTAACTACCATATTCGGAGAGAGAGAATCACTATTGAACTTGGTAACTGCCTGTTCTGGAAGATATGATACTTATCACGTATCTGAGCAAGCTGACGTGTCATAGTGGTCCTCATCTCGAGCTCGCTGAGAAACGAGCTGCGCAGGCGTCGAGCTGCGACTTGCCTGTATTTATGAGTCTGTTGATGCCAGCTGGAAGTCTTGATGGTCTTTGAGTCAATACTAGGCCTCGTCTGATGGGCTTTGACTATGTTGACCTCATTGGGCCTTCTCATTGGGTCTTAAATGGGCATAAATTGGACTTTTACCAGCCCAATTATTGAGTCCGAAAAATACACATAACAGTTACATTATTAAAGAATAGATTAGGCGATGAGACTTTTTCACTCTTCTGATTTACCAATGCAAACAACTCATGGTGTAGTTTTAGCTTTATTTATCGGTTGCAATTTTTTTTTTTAATTGCTTTTTGTTAGATGTAACTATAGAATTGTAAACCATCCTTTAGTAGGAGTAATTGAATACTTCATTTGATTCTAAGAGTTCAAAGATTCAAATTCCACCCTTATGCTAAAATATAATGTATGGGTAATTTTCTTTAAATTTAATCTTCTTTCTCACTATAAAAATTTTTTTAAAAAATTAAAAAAAAATAATGTAGAATTGTATCGTAGGCTCCTAATTTTTTGTGAGTATAAAGTTTCTAATATAAAAAACTACGGAAATAATAGTGAAAAAATATTAAAATAATGACAGTATTGATTATATGCATACTTTGAAGAGAAAAGGAGGATATGTTAAACATATATATATATCTATATATGTATGTATATATATATTCTTCTGCAATTACAAAGTGTGTATGTTAGCTTTATTAACGAAGATTAGGGTGCCAACAGATGCGTGACAAAAAGTCAGTTATGTGGATCTAATATTTGCAAAGTCAGTATTATCAAATTAAATTAGTAAATTATTAAATTAGTAATTTTAAATGATATTTGAAGTTCTCAAAGGGACCATAACATTGAACTTTAATAATAATGTTGACTGCTGCCATAAAAAAAAAAAAAAAAAAAATGTTGACTGTTGAGTAAAAATCAGCACCATCAAACTACATAATCCATTAATCGTGACAACAAACATAAGTAGATGGCTATTAGTGCTAGTGACAGCTAGCCCATGAGAGTTTGCCCTATTTGGATCAGACATTCATGATTTGATCTGCATCAAGAGTTTTTGAGTTAAGAGTAATTTCTCCACACAATATAAGTCTTTCCTCCTGTTTCTGGGAGCTTCAATTTTGGAGCACGTTTTAAAGTTCCTGATTAAAAGTGTCTAATAAGTTATTCGGTATATAATATACTCATGATATGTATAATAAATATAAAATAAAAAACAACAACAACAACAAACACAAACATTTTCAAAAAAAAAAAAAAACAGCAAACACAAACGTCAATAATATATATATATATATATATAGTAAAATAATCCATCTCCAATAACCCACTTAAAAGTTATTGGAGAACCTAGACCAGTTCTTCATCATCATCCTTATTTTATATATAAAGAGAAGAATTAGAAGGATGGGATTCCTCCATATCTAGATTTAATTAGATCCTAAAATAATCTTATTCTTTGCGGAGATCTAAAAAATATACCATAATGATGCTCTCCAATTTTTCATTTTAAATTTTAAACTTCGATTGAAATTAGATAAACCATCAAAGATGTCAAAGTCATTTCCTCTAGACGATAAAGTTATTGGAAAAATGAGACAAACTCCCATTTTAAGAACTCACTTTTTATTGGGTTAAAGATCTTGATTGAGATGAATGAAGATGGATTTATGAAAAAATAGTGCTTGGATGAATGAAAATTGAATTGAAGATTTAATTTTCAAAATGTAACTATTAGTTTAAGTGTCATAAATGTAGCTATTAAATTTGAAAAATTGAAACAACAAAATTGAATTGCAAATTTAATTTCTAAAGTGTATGTGCTAGATTTAATTACTATGAATTGTAGTTATTAAATTTGAAAAATTAAAACTGCAGAATTTAATAGTAGATTTAATTTTCAAAATTGTAACGACTTAGATTTAATGTGGTTTAATAATTGATTTTAAATTAGCTTTGTTACCACCTCATATGGAGATTATAAATTGATATCCTTTCTAATTGTTCAAAAACAATTGAGAATTTGTTTTGTTTTCTAGTTTATTTTCTTTCAAATACTATTCTTAGTTATAAGTGTTTAGCATGATAAAGATTCAGATATTATTCAGCTTGTTAGATGAGTCTGATTGGTGTTGTTGTATACTGAGAGACAAATGTTGAAAAACTTAGAGGATAAGCAGTGAATTTATCTTAAAGACACTATAGTTATTATGGGTCTTGGTTTATTTTTTTGGTCTCTACAGCAAATCTTTGTTTTCTTTGTACATGTTATTATTATCAATTTTCTAACAAAAGTCACAAATAATCATATTCTGCCATTGATTTTACGGAAAATTACAACTAAGTGCATGATTTTTAGCCAAACTAAACCCGTGGCTGAGTTTTGTCAAAATTACCGAAAATTACACTTGATTTAGGCTACAATTAAAGTTAATAACAACTTTTATGATTAATATTAAAAATACCAGAATACCCTTTATATAATACTTTACTTATTGTGATTTTACTTTTAAATAATATAATATAGAAAAATAAATAATTAAAAAGGTGCAAAGGTCTGGTACCATTAGAAATTTACCATCTCAAAACTCTCACGAAGATTCAAATCAAAACCAAAAGCTTTTTAACTAATGGTGGTCAATGTTGGAGACCAAGGCTAGAACCGAGTTTTCCAATCCGTTGAAGAAGCCCGATCCTGAAGTTGGCATCAGACCATCATCCTCCATTGGTTTAGGGGTTGGGAGATCTCATCCACCTTCCAAACGTCCCTCTGCCACTAGCCGTTCATCGTCCATCTCCTTCTTCCATGCACCTTCGCTATACCATTCTCTTCATATTTGTTCCGTCAACATGCCGCAGCCTCTCCCTCCATATGTCTTGTTCTAACTCCTCAATTATTTGGAGGAGTTCTCATATTTTCATATCTAGAGATCTATGAGTTCTTAATCATTGCCTTTTAATTTTTTGGTTGTTAATAAATTATTTTATTTTAGTTAATTTTACAATGTAATGACATTAATGCCCTTTGGAGGTTAATTGGACTGATAAGGGTAATGGTTAGTGACCCCGTCAAAGGTGCAAAGTTGGCTATGGATCTAATTTGTGCAAACTCACGGTGCTTAATGCAATTTACCCTTGAATTTACTTTCATTTTCTATTTTCTTTTGACTTATAATTTGGATCATTGGTTTTTACTTGTAATTTCCGTGCAATGCAATTATGGAAGCATTAAAAATTTCAATATTTCAATATTTATAAAAAAATTAAAACTAAATTCATTTTCAAAAGTTATATCAAGATAGTTGTTAAATCAGTAATTTTAAATGGTAATTAAGATTCTCAATGGAACCACAATTTTGAACTTTAACGATAATGTTGCGAGGAATTGATTTTTTCCGCTCATATTGGCCCCGCATCGTCCTGACACCAAACAAAGGAATTGATTTCAATATTTCAATATTTATAAAAAAAATAAAACTAAATATTAATTTTAAATGGTAATTAACATTACCAGTGGGACCACAACTTTAAACTTCAACAACAATTGTTGTGAGGGATTGATTTTTTCCATTCATTTTGGCCCCACGTTGTCCTGACACCAAACAAAGGAATTGATTTCAATATTTATAAAAAATAAAAAATTAAAACTAAATTTTAATTTTGAATGGTAGTTAACAGTCTCAATGGACCACACAACTTCGAACTTTAACAACAATTGTTGTCAGGAAGTGATTTTTTCCACTTATGTTGGCCACACATTGTCCTGGCACCGAACAACGGAGCATCAATCAATACAACCTACCACTATACAATCTGTCACATATAATCTCAGTTCATGTTTCACTTTTGGAACTCACAGGCTTTCTCAACTTCTATCAATCGCAAACTCCCTCAAATTCTGTTCTCGGAAATAACTTTCGTTTCTACAAATATCAAGTTCAGGTATGCTCAAATTTTATTATGTTTATTGTTGAACTTTCATTTATCAACTAATCATTTTGTGTTTGTAAGTTATTATATTTATTTGTTAACAAATTAATAATTTCTAGCTTTAGTGAACTGAACTTCGCTTGATTAATATGTAATTCAATTTAAAATTTTATTTATTTTATTTCTTCACTTGTTCCCTCTGAGTTACCCCAACTTAGTTAACTCATTTAAGCAATTCGACTAGATTTCTCTCTCATGGGTGGTCTTAGTTGCACCTCCAAAACCTTCAAAATCACCACCATCAAACTACACAATCCATTAATCACAACAACAAACATAAACCTCATTATAAATAAATAAACCCGTCTCCAATAACCATCATACAAACTTCACTTAAAAGTTATTGGAGAACCTAGACCACTTCTTCTTCTTTGGGATTCTTCCATAGCTAGATTTAGATCCTAAAATAATCTTATTTTATTTTTGAAACCGTATCGTAGTTCGACAATCAAGTTGCCAATTTGGAGTGTTCCGATCGATCTGCTCCAACCCAATCATTCGTCAAGCTGGAAATCAGATCTGTGGCTGATCTGGTTCATGCATTTTTTGTTTTTTTTTTTGTTTAGTAGTTTAATAAATTATTAAATTGATTATGATATCTCAGCATCCATTTTAGAGATGCACAATAAAGATCTTGCTTTATTAATTTTTAAATAAAATATTAAAAATCTCAATCAAAATTAATCGCAATCCATTAATCACAACAACAAACACAAACCTCATGAAAAAAAAAAGAAAAAAGAAAAAAACAGTTTTAAATCCATCTCCAATAATCGTCATACAAACTTCACTCAAAAATTATTGGAGAACCTAAACCAGTTCATCATCATTTTATATATAGAGAGAAGAAGCATGGGTTTCCTCCATAGCTAGACTTAGATCATCATCATCATCATCATTTTATTTATAGGGAGAAGAGGGATGAGATTCCTCCATAGCTAGATTTAGATCCTAAAATAATCTTATTCTTCAGGAAGATCATAAAAAAAAAATAAAAATAAAAAAATACCATAATGATCCTCTCCAATTTTTTATTTTAAATTTTAAACTTTCATTGAAATTGGATAAATATTTTTTTATATTTTTAATTTATTAGAAAAATTAATTTAATTTTTATTTTATTGAATATCGAATGTTTTTCTCCAACATATTTAAAATTTAAAAAATATATATAAAAAGTGGAGTAAAAAAGTTATTTGATCACGTTTTGATCGGGTCAATGTTGATAAGTAACAGTGCTCGCCATTTTTTTTTTGGGTGAACTGCAGCGCTTACCGATTACAACATCAATAGACGTCTCACGTGAGCACCAAACCCTGTTAACGTAATAATATACCGCCACGGGCAAATTTCATTTTATGGCTCTAGGCAAATTTTATTTTATGTTTGAACAAACTAAAGGGTAAACTTTATTTCAAAAAACATAAAAATAAAATAAAGGGCAAATTTCATTTTAATCTTTATATTTTTGGAAAACTTATCCATTTAAACACGGATGCATTTGTGACTTTCAAGGTCCCTTAGGTTTAAAAAACACTTCAATTTGGTCTCTCTAATGTTATTTTGACGATCAACATTAATAGAAAAGGAAAATATAATTTAGCTTCCTAATTTCAAAATACATTCAAGTGAAGCAAACTTTTTAGTTTTACTATAAAATACCTACCCGCCATTAGCTTATCTTTTTAGATTTGATAGTTAGTAGTATAAATTTAGATCAAAAGACTAAAAGACCCTTATGCCTTTATGCAATGACGAAAATACCCTTACCTTTTTATTTTTAAAAAATATAAAATTATATTAAAAATAAAAATAATTTAAAAAAATAATTACAAGGGAAAAATTAAAAAATAATATTTATAAATTAAAAAATTAAATTTTAAAAAAGAATTAAAAATGCAAAAATTTTATTTATGACGGTAGATTTAATTTTAACTTTGAAATAAAATATATTAAATTAAATTAATTTTAAATGATAAAAATTACATAGATTCATTGTATCTCCTTATTCATTATCTCACCACCTCCACACCACCCTTTCTCTCTCCTCTCTCCGTCTATGCTGGTTGCCGCTTTTGTCACTCTCCTCTCTCTGCCACCGCTCCTCTTACTTTCCTCTTTCCATCATTGCTTCCTTTCCCTCCTTCTTCAACTCACTCATTTGGTTTCCAATGAACCATAGTTGTGTCATCTTTTGCGTTTTCAAGTTTTTTTTTTTTTTTTTATTGGATCAATCACTTTGAGAGATTGATTGATTGATTTGGTTTGGTTTTTGGTTTTTTGGGTTTGTGGTTGATTTTGTTTTGTGTTGATTTCGTGGTTGATTTCTTTCGTGATTGATGATGATTTTAGGGTGTGTCAATGTTGGGTTTGATAATTGATGATGATTTTGTGTGTTTTTAAGTTTGATAATTGACTAAAATCCAATTTGGGTTTCCTGATCGATTGAAAACCAAAAAATCTACGTTTCTAGGCGATTAGAAACCCAATTTCTGGATGGGGAAATAGAGAGAAGGGGAGAGAGGTTGATGATGGTGATGATGATGATGATGATGATGATGATGATGATAGTGATTATGATGATAGGTTGATGATGACGATGATGGATGATATTAAAGGTTGTTGATGAATTAGGTGATGAAATGTATAGAAGATGAATTGAATGGGTGATGAATTGGGTGAAGATTAATTTTTTTAATTTGTAGTTAAATTTTTAACTTTTTTTTTTTCAAATTAATCTCTATTTGATTAAAAAAAAATTTATTTACTTTTTTAATCCTCAAGATCTAATCAAAAATTGTTTATTTAATTTATTTTAAAGTTTTTAGAATTTATTTTAAAAGAAAAAATAAGATAAATAAGGTTTAAAGATAATTTTGCCCCTCAATCAATTAACTCTAATAGAGATAAACTAACAGTGGATGGGTTATTTGTTATTTGCAATAAAAGTCAAAAGGTTGCTTTGTTTGACTATATTTTTCAATTAGGTAGTTAAATTGTAATTTATTTTTAACCGAAAATATAAAAAGATTATTTTATCCTTAAGTTAAAAAATAAAATTATTATTTTAAAAAAATTAAAAAATTAAAAGATTAGATCTCCACTATCTATCAAATTGAAATGGATGGTGAATATTCAATGATAAAAAAATAATTATAAAATAAATTAAACTAAAAATTAAAAACCCATTTCTAATATCCACTAACCATCAACATAGATGGATAATGATTTTTTTTAATTAAAATATTAAAAAAAAAAAAAAGAGAGGAGGTGGAGATTCATATTGAATCTCTACTTTTATAAACCCTGATGGAAGGTGGAGATCCACTTCCATTTATAGAGATGGAGGTGTTGCATTGATAGACAGTAGAGATTCAATTTGCATCTCTACCTTCATCAATGGAGATATAGGTGTTGCACATCCATCTGTATCAATATTGATGGAGATCCAGATAGTTCTTCATTGGTCATCCATCGCACGGGAAATTCGAGAGGCTAAGATAGCGTTTTGCTTTTGTTTTTCTTTATTCTTCAATTTTCAAGATGAATTGAGACAAAAACTAAATGGTGATAATGTTTATCTTTGAAAACTAATATGAACTAGGGTTTATCTGAAAGTGGCACAAGAAAAAGATTTCACATTCAAAATAAAATAAAAAAATAATAAAAAAAAACTGAGAGGAATCATGTAGAGGGTTAGATCTACAATTTTGGATATGGAGATTGGTCTCAAATTCAGCTTTATGAGACTTAGTAACCTACAAAAAAAGTTGAACAAATAGAGCACGTATAACCTTGATACTTGATATTGGGGTGGTATCTGTTGAAAGTATTCTGACACTCAAATTAGAATTTGAAATAAATAAAAAATATATAAAAATGAAGAGCATACGATCAATAATTGTGCAATGTCGTTTGATGTGTTAGAAAATGGGGTTTTCTAAGATTATATGATCTATTGTTGAATGAATACGCAAAAACTCAGAATGTTAGGGTAGCTATCCATTTATGTGAGGGCAACTATCCTTCTTAAAGGATTGTAGATGATGGCCCTTGGATACTTAGGTTATTGTTCTAGATTTCCTCTTTTTCACATGGTCAACACATCATTAATGATGATTGAGCTGACGAGTGGTATTGAATCATAGGCTTCTAGTTTTTGGGCCTTATTTCAATTTGACCCACTTATGGGCTCATCAATTGGACTACTTCATTGGGTCTTTCACTTCACATATCTATTGAACCTGAAAACGGCGGATTTTCATCACAATAGTTTATCCCCCACTCTTTCAATCGACATTACCAATCAGAGGAGCGAGTAACAGTCAAATACTTGTTTTGCTCAAGATGGCAGCTTTTTGTATGTAATCTGTTGCCTAACATTTTCTAGTCAACCGATAGACCTGATTTAATGTATCTCCACCAGTTGCTTTTGCCCACTAACTATATATATGACTCATGTAACTGTCCCTTGGAATATGGAGCACATCTGACAAATACCCATTAAATGTTCACGTAGAGATAGTTTAATCAACCTTAATAGCAAGAGTCCTTTCAACTGTTTCGACGGTTCCAAGTTCATGCATGAGTGACATGTGGCCTAGGGTTTGAAAGTTGAAAATCAAACTTTCTGCTCCGCTTGGCTTAAATAAACTCCTACTCTCAGTTATTTTTTGTTCTCTTCACACTTTTACATTTTCATTTCTCATTTGCTCTCTCTTCTTCTCTATATTTCCTTGAATTTTCTCTCCTTCGTTATTGATTGTCACTGTTGCTTAGGCCAAACCACCACCTACTTCCTACTTTGGTTTTGCATAAAAAATTTCTAGGACTACTTCGTATATTCATCTGTGGTAAGTGATTTTCTCCCTTTGATTTGTTATTTTTTCTAGGTTTTCTCTCCTGGATGTTCTTGATTTTCTTGGCAAATCTTGCCTTTTTTATCCCAAATTTTCGAAGCACACAAACTTCAACAAGTTTCTATTTAACTATGGTAAATTTACTAACCCTAGAAAAGAGTTAAGGTTAGGACACTAAACCTAGATTCCCTGTATGATAGCTACTAGCATGATGTCATACTCACTAAGCTCTACTGCTCATTTAATGAGTCGACCGATCAACTTTTGCACATCCTTTTTGCACTTTGGTAATTTGATTACAGTGATTGATCTGAGCTAGTAGGGATTGGCCTCAATCCAAGGAACTTTCTAGACGGCACCTCGAATAAGCACTTTGTGAGGTTCAATTTCATGTTGTACTTTCGCATGATGTTGAATGCTTGCCTAAAATGCTCCAAGTGTGCCTCTACAATCAGCGACTTCACCAACATGTTGTCCGTATAAGCCTTCGTTGTTTTTCTAGCTTATTTTAGAAGCCCAGCGTTCTTTAAGTTGAACAATATTACTTTATAATGGTATATGTCGTGCTTCGTCATAAAAGAGCTCTTTTCACAATTGTTTGAATGCATGAGAATTTGGTTTTACCATGTGCTTAATTTTTGTGTCGACCATTATTTCGATATATGAAAGCGAAAATGAGTCTTTGGTCACATATTGTTCAGGTACGTGAAGTCGATGCAAATCCTCCACTTGCCATTCTTTTTCTTCACTACCACATTATTTGCTAGCCAATCGGGGTATTGGACTTCCCTGACTGATCTTATGTCGATCAACTTCTAGACTTCTTAATTGATTTGTGGTTCATTTCTGGTGTGAACTTACGCTGCTTCTGTTTTATAGAGATATAAGAAAGGTCGACGTTGAGCCTGTGTGTTAGACTCGCGGTCGATCCCTGTCATGTCGAAGTGCAACCAAGCGAACCAGTCATAGTTATCTGTTAGAAACTTAATTAGCCTGGTTCTCAACTGTGGCTTCAATGTCGATCCTATTTGCACCTTATGATCTATGAGGTAAGGGTAGATCAACACTTCATTAAGCGTTTCTGCTGTGGATAGTTTGGCTTAACTCCTTTTATACCCAATTGAAATTACTATAAGTTCTCTGACTTCGATTTGAATGTGTTCTTGTAACAATCGCGTGACACCATTTGCTGGCCTTTAATCTTCTTGAACCAGGCCCCCCCCCCCCCCCCCCCCCCCCCCCCCCCCCCCCCCCCTTCCAATTGGTAGGGAATCTAATTGAGTGGTGATACATCAATGGAACCATCCACATTTCATAGATCAAAGGCCAACGTATGATTATATTGTACATTGACCTTGTATGTAGAACCAAAAACTCGATGTATAGGTTCACTCCTTTTCCTCTACATTGGTAAAACTGTCTGCATTTCCTTTGAAGTTTGGAAGAACGACACATTGTAGGAATTTTCACTGTCGATCAAGATGCATTTGGTTAGGCAGTTGTCTATATAGAGGCTAATGACTAAGGCGTCATGATGGGGGTTGAGTAGATCAGTCGTCTTATTACCAATGAAGGTGATTACATAGTTTTCATTACTGGCTATTGTGCTACATCGACCGTTAGCTTGCATTGCCTTTTTTATATGCCTCTTGGCAGCCAAGCATGTACCTCCATTAACTTCTGTCCCTCTAGTAATTACATTGATGGTTCTTTTATTCATTGGACGGGCCAGAGGAGTTGATTTTTTTTTTTTGTCGATCATCCGCTAGATGTACCATGTCTTTCCCCTTATCATTAAGAAATTGCCTAAGGTAGCCATTCCTCAAAAGTGATGCAACTTTATACCGCAGTAAGATGCAGTCTTTCATATGGTGCCCATAATCGCCATAAACCTTACACCACTTGCACTCATCTCCGAACTTGGGTGGATCTCTCTTCTTTTTGAGCCACCTTACTATACTTCCCATTCTTTTCATTATGCGACCATCTCAACCGGGTTGGCACTAAAATTGTGGGTTGGAAGTGAATTCTAAAAACCGTCTGGCCAGTCGGGCTACTTAGCGGGTCGCTCATAAGGCCGATTGTAAGGCCGATCATACAGTCGATGCCTTTCCTGTCAATAATCTCTTATGTTGGTATAAGAGTCTGTTCTGTTGGAGTTGCTTGAACTTGTTTGATTATCTAGTCCACCAAACCTGTTTTCTAGCCTAGCGCTCGACCCTTTCAGCTGGTGATTGGCTACATCCTCCTCCCACTTAATTTGTGCCCACGCTTTTGCGAGTACGTCCTCCATAGTCTTAGGAGGATATTTAGTCAATTCTTGGTATACATCAGAGTCACGAAGCAATCCTTTTCTGAAGGTTGAGATTATAGTTAAGACGTATGGTTTAGGTTTGATACATTCTCTTTGTTGAACCAACCAACATATTCCTTAAGCCGTTCTCCTAAATGTTGTATGATCAAATAAAGATCATCTGAAATTTTCTTTAGCCTTTTGCCATTGGCGAACTGTTCCATAAAAACATTAATGAGTTACAAGAATGACTTGATGCTGCCATTAAGCAAATTGATGAACTATTGCAGCACAGGCCCGACAAGGCTTGATTCTAATCCTTTGCCCATGACAGCTTCTCTAAGGTTGTGAGGAATAGCTACTGTGAACATTCGCTGCTTGTATTAAGCGATGTGGTCATTGAAGTCGGTCATCTCATCATACATCTTCATGTTGGGTAGACTGAACTTTTTGGACATTTCCACTAACATAATGAAGTCGAAGAATGTGGACTTTGCAAATCTTGTTGCGATGCATTTTTTAGGGGTGTTGGCATACCAGGGATTATGTTGATCATGACTTCAATCTTCGCGAATGTCTTTGTGAACTCATTCGACACCAATGCAGTCGATCTCGGTTTTCCAGCTTCCTCCATGTCACGCGCTACTCTAGGTTGTACTGCTTGGTTGGGGTTGACATTCAGCTATCTAGTGTTTGATAGCGTATGCCTATTGTATTCTAGGAGTTAGTCTGAAAGCCTGCGATCGATAATCACATTCCTTACTAGGTCTTGCTCGAATCCAATAGTGTTGAGATCTCTTGATGGAATTTTTGGTTGTCAAACTAGAATTGTCTGGTGTTTAGGATTTGACCCACTGGCCACCAATAGGGTTCTCCCCGTTTCATTTTTTGGTTGTGCTCCATTCTGTTGATCTAATTTCGATAGAGCCAGTGTGTTGGTTAGCCACTCTACCCTAGCTTGTAGTTCTGCGCTCTCAGTTCGAACTGTTTGATTTTCTCTCTCAAGTTGCTTAAGTTAATCTACATAGGTGCTCATCTGGTTCATCTGGGCAACAACCTGAGTTTCAAGTGTCTGATTCTGTTGTTCTGCCATTTGCTATGTAGATTTGTTCAACTTTGTTGGACTAAATTGCTAGTTTCCCACAAACGATGTCAAATTGTAGAGGCTCAGATCTATAATTGTTGATATAGAGATCGATCTCAACAATCAGATTCATGGGACCTAGCAATCTGCAAAAAATCGAACAAACACATTGCATGTAACCTTGACGTTAGGGTGGTGCCAACGAAAACACTTAATGCTCAAGTTAGAATTTGAAATGAGTAAAAGAAATATAAAAATAAATAGCGTATGACTGACAATTGTGCAATATTGTTTGATGAGTTAGGAAATGAAGTTATAAGATCTGGTTGTCGAATGACTACGCGAAAGCCGTAGAATTTAAGGGTAGTTGTCTCCTTTTGTGAGGGCAACTATCCTTCTAATTGATTATGACCTCTCATTGTCCATTTCAGAGATAGATAGTGAAGATATTTCTTTATTAATTTTTAAATGAAATCTTTAAGTAAAATATTAAAAATCTCAACCAAAATTAATATATAATATTGAATCAATCCCAACTATTAATGAATTTGTGCTTGCTTATATAGTTTTGTGGTTTGCTGTTACAGATGGTCTTACAAAATTATTTTTAATTGACTAGTAGTTACTTTTAATTAACTACTTTATAAAAGCAGGCAAGAAGCAGTTGTTAGAATTCCAAATTTCTGGTTGCAACTATTTTATTAAAGTATATGAAAGCTTTGGATTAATTTGTTAATTTTATAAGCATGATGATCTTATAGCATATATTGAACTTAAAGCAGGAAGTCTGTTCTTTTGCATATTTTTAAAAGCAACTTATCATCAACTTCATTCAAAATTAACTAGTGCATGTGAATATGCCTAGGATGGTTGAATTGTAAATATTTTTTTATTAGTATTTTGTTTAATTGAAAATTAACGTTTCATTTTCCAATTGAAGAACAAAACCAGAATCATGTTTGGGGTGGATGACATTGTCTCAGCTGTCCTTCCAGTGTTGTTGGAAAGACTGACCTCTCCTGAGCTACTGCGATTTCTGCGTCAAGAGGGTTTGTATTCAGAGATAAAAAAATGGGAAGATAATCTGAAGATGATTAATGTAGTGCTCTGCGATGCAGCAGAGAAGCAATTAAATAGCGATGTGCAAGAGTGGCTAGATGATCTCGAAGACTTGGCTTATGAAGTGGAGGACATACTTGATGAGTTTGCAACTGATGTTTTAGTAAGGGACTTGGAGAAGGAACCACAGGAACAGGCCAACACAAACATAATTCATAAGTTTGTGTCAACCAAAGTCGGTGAATTAATGTCTCGTGTTGGCATGGGGTCGCAGATAAAAGATGTCAAACATCGACTGGAACATGTCACAAGCCAATTGGAACATCTCCGCAAACTGAAAGACAGCCTTGGATTGAAAGAAATAGTTGGAGGGATATCAGCTGTTGTGTCTAAGCCAAGACTGTCCACTACATGTCTTACAATTGAATGTGATGTTTATGGGAGAAAACAAGACGAAGCAAAAATTCTTAAAATGGTCTTAGATGATGAACCAAGTGCTGCCAAATTTCATGTAATACCGATTGTTGGCATGGGAGGAATCGGGAAAACAACACTTGCTCAAAAGGTGTATCACGATAAGAAAGTTGAATCTTTCCAGCCCAAAGCTTGGGTTTGTGTATCTACTGATTTTGATGTTCTAAAAATTTACAAGACAATTATTGAGAACATCAGTGGTCAGGCTTGCAATCTTAATGATTTAAATGCAGTGCAAAAAGAACTCCAAAAGAGGATAGATGGAAAAAAATTCTTGTTTGTCCTAGATGATGTTTGGAGGATTAATTGTACATATGAGTTGTGGGAATGCTTCAGGGCTCCCTTAAAAGCTGGAGCAAGTGGGAGTAAAATTATCGTGACGACACGTGATGAAATGTTGCATCAACGATGAGAAGTTCTACTTGGTTATATAGAGTACAGCTACTATCGAATGATGATTGCTGGTCTTTGTTTATGGCACACGCATTTGGTGATGGTGTTGATCCTTCACATCTTGATATCCAATCAATTCGAAAAAAAGTGGTTGAAAAGAGCAAGGGCTTGCCCTTGGCGTCAAAGGTTCTCGGCCGCCTTTTACATAATATAAAAAACAAAGATAAGTGGTTGGAAATCTTGAACGACAAAATGTGGGATTTAGTTTATGGAAGTGACATTCATGCAACCTTAAAGCTAAGTTACTTTTATCTTCCTTCTCATTTAAAAAAATGTTTTGCTTACTGTTCAATTTTTTTGAAGAATTATGAATTCGAGAAGGAGGAACTCGTGCATCTATGGTTGACTGTAGGTTGTATTCAACCATCAAAAGAAAAACAGTTAGAAGATTTAGGTCATGAGTACTTTAATGATCTATTATCTAGATCACTTTTTCAACAATCAAGTAGTAACAAAACTAAATATGTAATGCATGACCTAGTCAAAGATCTTGCCCAATGGGCTTCCAAAGGAACTTGTATTCATCTGGAGGATATGTCCGGTGCCAACAACCGATTGGGAAAGGCTCGTCATCTTTCTTATGGTCAAGGTTATCTTGATGACGAAGGTAAATTTAACGTCATTAGTAAAGTTGAACAAGTCGAGCAACGCCTTAGAACTTTCCTGCCGTTAGCTATAAAAAGGCGAGAATGCTTCATACGTCCAACAATTACTTTTGATTTACTGCCAAATTTTAAAAAATTGAGGATGTTATCTTTAGAAGATTATTATATTACAGAGCTGCCCGAGTCAATTGGTGGTTTGAGATATTTACGTCAGCTTAATCTTTCTAGTACGAAAATTAGAAGCTTACCTGAATCAACAAGTTGTTTAATTAACTTGCTGATTTTGAAATTAAAAGATTGTTCTAATCTTAGGAAGTTACCATCCAAGATGAGGAATTTGACCAAATTAAGATATTGTCGATATTAGGGGTGCTAATTTAGATGAGATACCATCGGGAATTGATAAGTTGAAAGATCTTCGATATTTATCCAATTTTATTGTGGGCAAAGGTGTTGGAGCTGCCTTGACAATTTTAAAGAATTTGGAATTTCTTCAGGGGGAGCTTTGTATTTCAAAGTTAGAGAATGCGGTTGATTTATGTGAAACAAATGAGAAGATACTAAATGATAATGAAAAATTGAGAGTGCTTGCACTGGAATGGAAGTATCTATCTGTTGAGGACACACGTAATGCAGAAAAAGAGAAAAAGGTTCTTTACTTGTTACAACCACATCGATATCTGAGAAGGCTGACAATCAAGTCATATGCTGGCATAGAATTTCCATCATGGGTAGGCCATTCATCATTCTCTAGATTGACTGTTCTAACATTGGAAAGTTGTGAGCGTTGTACAGTTTTACCTTCTCTTGGGTTATTGGAATGCCTTAAAGATCTCACAATCAAAAGGATGCATGGATTAACAAGAATAGGTAATGAGTTTTTTGGGCAGCATTGTTCAACGCCTTTTCAATCATTGGAAACTCTTTGTTTTGAGGAGTTGAACAGATGGGAACATTGGGAAAATGAGGATGGTGGTGGATTCCCTTTGCTTCAAAAGTTGTCGATTCTATTTTGTCCTCGACTTTGTGGAAGTTTACCAAGTTGTCTTCCTTCAATGGAAAATGTTGTGATTAAGAGTTGTCATCAATTGGTGCTTTCATTCTCAAGTCTTCCAAAGCTTTGTAATTTAGACATAGATGGATGCAGTGAGATCACAGGCATTGATGCGATGAAATTTAAGCCGTTGAAGTCTATTACTTTATCAAACATTGAAAAGTTTGGCAGTGGGACACAGCAAGATTACTCTCAGCAGGCAAATCTAGTCTCACTTCCTATGGTTCGCTGCTTTTCCAATTTATCGAAATTGCAAATTACAAGATGTGCTGCTCTGACGTCATTACCTATGGAAATGTATCATAGGAATACGTGTTTGAAAATCTTAAGGTTGTCAGAATGTAATGCTCTAGAATTCATCATAAATGGTCCTTTACCCTCATCTCTTAAAAGGCTTGACATTCAGTGTTGTCATGGGTTGAAGTATTTGTGGGATGGCAGAGAGGCAAGTTGTACATCAATTGTGGACAAAGAGAAGCAGACAATTGTACTCGAGCACTTACGTGTCTACGATTGCAAATCTCTCACAAACTTATCATTAAGTGGTCGATTACCAGGCACGCTTTCTACTCTCTTTGTTGAGAGTCTTCCGGAGTTAAAGTCAATTGCAGAGAGTTTTCATGAAAACATTTCTCTTGAAGACAAGTTAAGTAAACTTGATATTCGTAATTGTAAGAAGCTAGAAGGCCTACCCAAGGGCTTCCACAGCCTGGACTCTCTTGAAGAATTAACATTGCGTCAATGTCCAAGCATGAGGTCGTTTCCAGAAGAAGGTTTTCCTAAAAACCTAACATCTCTTGAAATTGATGATGGAGTCACTATCTATAAGCCATTGCTTGAGTGGGGTTTGCACAATCTTACCATTCTCAAAAATCTTCGCATTTATGGGCATCCAAAAGCAGAGTCGTCGTCTTTTGAAGAAACAAAAAAAAGAAAGGTGGAGTCGCCATTGGCTGAGTGGCTTTCGGAAGATCTCATCATTCGCAAAAAGCTTGGCATTTATAGGCATACAAAAGCAGGGTCGTCGTCATTTCAACAAACAAAAAAAAGAAAGGTAGAGTCGTCGTCATTTCAAGAAACAAAAAACAGAAAAGTAGAGTCGTTGTCATTTCAAGAAACAGGAAAAAGAAAAGTAGAGCCGTCGTCATTTCAAGAGCAAGAACTGGAAATAAGGTTTCCCCTTTCTCTAACTCAGCTGTCCATCAACCGCTTTCCAAATTTTAAATGCCAAGGTTTGCAAAACCTTAACTCTCTTAAATCGTTGCAAATCCATGATTGCCCAAATCCAGAGGTGCCCCTACCATCTTCACTTGAATCTCTAGATATCAGTGAATGCCCAAGTCTCATATCCATTTCAGAGCTGATTCTGCCATTTTCACTTCAATCTTTGAATATCCAGAAATGCTCAGGTCTCATATCCATTTCAGAGCAGGCTTTGCCATCTTCACTTCAATCTTTGAATATCAAGAAATGCTCAGGTCTCATATCCATTTCAGAGCAGGCTTTGCCATCTTCACTTCAATCTCTGAATATCGGGGATTGTCCAGCTCTCACATCCATTTCAGAGCAAGCTCTGCCATCTGCACTTCAATCTCTGGAAATCAGTGAATGCCCAGATCTCATATCCATTTCAGAGCTGGCTTTGCCATCTTCACTTCTATCTCTTAATATCAGAAATTGCCGAGCCCTCACATCCATTTCAAAGCTGGGTCTGCCATCTTCTCTTCAAGATCTATGTATCACGAGTTGCTCAGGTCTCACATCCATTTCAGAGCTGGGTCTACCATCTTCACTTTTGAAATTAAGCATTGATGACTGTTCAAATCTCAGATCCTTAACAGAGCAACGCTTGCCGTCCTCACTTTTGAAATTACGTATTTGGGATTGTCGAAAGTTGGACGAAGAATGGGGAAGAGATAAAGCAAAAGTGTGGCCCAACATTTCCCACATCCCTGATGCTATGATGAGGATGAAGCGATGGGGTGAACCATTTCACATGTATTATGCTGGAAAATGAATGAGCTCTACATAATTTCATCACTGGTATGTCAATCTCTAATACCTTAAATGTTTAATGAAACTGCAAACATTTTAATTTTGTTTCACTTGAACTAGTTATTCAACCAGTTCTATCATGGAGACTCTTTTTAATCAATCTTTCTCTAAGAGATTTCTCTCTCTGTGCAGGGCTTAAAAATTATTATACGGGTTCAACAGGTAAATACAATTATGCACTTAAAACTACCTTTTCAAGAATCTGACTTCATTTATAACATGGACAACATTGATGTTTTTTTGAATGAAAATTTGTAGGAGAAAGATGAAGCACTAGGAAATGGTGTTCAAGCAAGGCTGGCTTCATATGCTTTCTGGACTCAACCTGCATGGGGTTATAGTTTGAGATGCAAATATGGGCTGTTCAATTAAGCAGCGGATCACCAAGATGGGTCTGGGAAAAATTGTTGAGGATTGGCCTGAGGTTCAACGTTATCTCAAAAATTCTGCTATTGTTGCTTATCCCTTGGGATTTACTGATGGATTTCTTTTATGTGAAGCAAAAGTGAGTTCTGGGGATTTCAATTTAAATTATATTGTATGTCCAGGTCTGCATGTTTACATATTTGCATAAAGCTTAACTTTAAAATATGGTACATTTGCAGCTGTGTGTTGTATAGAAAGTGGGAATCGGTTACAGCTGAAACAACTATTCTTTCTCTGTAGTGCATCAATTCGGGTAGGTCAATTATGTTTTCTTGAATGATGCTAGAGTATAACAATCGTATAAATGCCATAGATGTTACATGTTGCACTTTCTATGCTATGATCCTATTGGTTTTAATCATTTTGAATCCATTGTTTCAAATTCAAGTCCTTCGCTGGTGAGCTCACAAATATCCAGGGATTACCTGCAGGTATTAAAAAGAAAGGTTTCTTGTGGTGTTAGTGTTACTTATTGTCATAATATCTATCTCGAGTTTAATACTAGACGTAATTCATATATTCAATGAGAGGAAAGATGGGAAGGACTCCTGGCAGTGATCTGACTTTCCTAGCAAAGTTTCTTTACAACTGAATGATACTCATCCTACTCTTCCTGCAACACAAGAATTTTATTTCATTCTGGAATTGTTGGGACCTTCACTTGGACTTTAAAGTAGGCTTACTGGCATTAATGTTGAAGGTAAAAGGTAATTGGAAATATGTGAATTTAGTTTATTGAAATTAGATATTTGATGTAAATCTTGTTGTACGAACTAAAGCTGCTTAGTATTTATCAGTAACACAATTGATTTCTTTCAGATGATCTCTTTTAAATCAGCCCTCTTTTCCATTTATGTTTATTATGTGTCTTTTCAGTGGAGCAAGCTGCTACTCGATTATAGAATTGGCAGACAGCCCTCCTTAAATTAGGCTTATTGGCATTGACACTGAGATGGGTCTGTCATCTTTACTTCTGACATTAAGCAGATAAGTTTGATGGAGTGCTTACTGGTCTACAAGTTGGTGAGGTTGGTCAAGCGGGTTGGGTTTCAGATTCTGAGGGCGAATATGGAGAAGTGGGTTGAATTGGCGGCCGTGGAAGAATATACCAGAAAGATATTTTATTTTTGGAACCACTTTGCTTGCTTTGTTATACAACATGAAAAAGGTAGTTGCTTTTTTCAGTTTCTCTTGGGATTTTGCTAACAGTTTATGCGTTTTTGAATTCAGAAAAGATGAAGGTGACCAAGTTTGTTAAAAGTGTGCATTTATGAAGTGTGATTGTTTAGGTCATTGAGCTTTTGTGTTTTGTGTTGAAAAGATCGTATTTTGTTTGTTGAATGGTGTAGGTGAATTTGAGTGTTGCTATTATGTCATACCAATTCAGGTGGAATTCTTCGGTGGCTGGATTGGTGCAATCATCCTTCTTTTGGGGTTATGCATTGAGTCAATTGCCTGGGGGTTGGCCTGCCAAGATATTGCTGGGAGGTTAGTTTTAATTAGCGTTGATGTTAATGTTTTCGCATGCCGGTAGCTAAACATGCAATAAGAAAAATTATTTGTTATTGTTTGTTGGATCAAATAATGTCAGTTCATTCCTAAAAGGAGGAAACAAATGTTGATTTTAGTAACAAAAGTGGGGGATTAGTGAGAGGCTTTGGACTTGAATTGGACAAAGAGATTTTTTAACAATGTTCATATGCACTGGTGAATTAGCATCTGTTTAGATGGGGATCTAGTTGCAGTTTTTAAGAGGAAAGAAACAAAAAATCTAGGATAAAACTAGATACTGAAAAATAAAAATAAAGTATTTTCTTTTTAGGGCCTATTTTCTCAACTACCAGTGTCAGTAATTGGTTATATGGATTTTATTATATGAACTTGAACAAGTAATTTAGTCTTTAAATTGAAAGCAAGTCCAATTACAGTAGTAGCCAGAGGCTTCTGTTATTTCAGAAAACAATGATCCCCTTAAAAGAGGTCACCATAGATGGATATCAGTCTGGTTTATTATAGAAATAAAATCTAGATATGTTACAATTTTGTTGAATGGAAACCATGACTTATAGAGATTACTGCAACAGAGGTTTTGCTATGTTGATTTTGGGGGCAAGTGTGGTAATCTGATAGATTATCATGTTTACTTGTTATATTTTGTTGCAGAAAAGTTCTTGAGATTGGAGTATTTGCTTGGTCTTTGGCTACAGAACTTGCACCCTTCTTGCTGGATTTATGCCTGGACTAGTTTTGGTATGTAAGATTTATGCATGATTTTCATATGAACTTTTCAATCGTTTATGAATTCGAACCGTTTTTTTCATTGCTAACTTGTCTTTATTAATTAATAACCATTTCCTTATTCCCTAGTTTCGACAGACAAAATATATGTTTAAGATCGATACTCCATACACAATTAGTCATGACTCATGATATATCATTCCCACACTCATCAATAACAACTCAATACACTTAAAGAGCTAGGCACATAAAAAATTGAAACCATTTTCACTCAAAATTTCAATTCTTCTTCTTCACTAAGTGATTAGGAATGAAGGATCTGTTAAAGTAGTAAGACAACTGGGAAGTGCTGAAAACATTCTTTCATGATGATAGAAATGCTATCAACATTCTATATCCATTGATTGTTACCAAAGACGCTGCATCTTACCTTGTCAGTATATTTGTGTCACATAAAAGCTCACATCTTGTTCCTCTTGCACTTATGTTTATTCTCTGTCTTTTTAGTGGGAAGCAATTTGCTATCTGATCCAGGATTTGGTGACGACTTCAATTGGACTTTATATTAGGTTTATTAATGAGGACTTTAAAGTAACTAGAAAGTATATTAACCTAATTTATCAAAATTTGATATTCAATGTTAATGGTCATGTTGTACAAACTAAAGTTGATATTGTCATTGATGCAACAGTGTTCATATTATTGATGAAGTGGATTAAATTGAGGTTGCAATGTTTGTGGAGACACCAAAATTTTCACTTAAAATCTTGTATTTTTGGTGCCATCTTCCCAGCTTTTAATAAGCATGTTTAGCTAAACTTCTGAATGATAATGATTTCCTTATTCCCTAAATAATTTCAACATACAAACAGGGCTCTTCCTATTTGCCATCCTTTAGGTCCTGCTAGACAGACTGATCCAACTTGTTGTGGGGCAATCAGAGTATAATAGCAAGCAAACTATAGGTTTCATTCAGATATTGCTTCACTTCATTTTATGATGTTGAACTTAATTTGCCAATACTCTTTGACCTTGTCTTTCAATTTTTGAAAACAAGTTTCTCCTTTAACTAAGCGTTGGTTTGATATGATAGATATTGAATAAAATTATAGCTTCATGTTTTGCAACTTGAAGCAATGGTTTTATATGACACATCAGGATTTCATTTAGGAAACTATTTCGTTTTAATGGTGACGTGGACCAAATGAAGACTGCAGTGTATGTAGAGGATTTAAAGTTTTGCATAGTAAGTCTTGTTCCTTCCCAACTTTAGGTAAGTTTCAACCCTGCTTGACTAGGTAAACTTTAATGTATGATACTAAATTATTTTTGTTTTAACTTCACAAGTTAGCCTATTGTTAAACTCAATGGATATTGCCATTGGCATATCTAGTCGGACAATCGCTTAAAACCGTTTTACATCATGAAATTGGCATATTTAGAGGTTTAAAAAAGTGATATAATTAATTCATGGACAAATTATAGTTTGTATGTTCTTATTAAGCTTCAAGTAGAATGCAGGATTAACTTTTGATTTTTCAACTTTTAATGATACAACAAAACCATTACTTTAATAAACCCCCACTTCTCTCCCTTCAGGTCTTGTTGGATAGACGGGGCACCATGAATTGCTGTGATTAAGGTAGTTTTCAATGATGCAGAGGAGAAGTAATTGACTGATAGCTCTGTAAATAATAGTCTGGAAGATTTTCAAGACTTGGTTTATCATGAATTAGTTACTGAAGCTTTAAGTTACTAATGTTTGTGCTTTGTTAAGTTCAATTTACACTTGGGGTCCAAGATAAGGAGCATTATTGGCCAGTTGAAAGAACTTTGTAAATAAATGATCTTGTATTTAAAGAGTAAGCTAATCATTTCATTAATTCGTATACTATAGCTGTTTGTTTTGGAATTGGTGGGGCCTTCAACTGGATTTTAAAGTAAGCTTATTGGCATTGGCATTGAGGCTAAAAGGTAAGTGGAAGTATATGAACTTAATAAATGAAAAGAGTTGATGGTATGTAAACATATTGCCTATCTGCCATTTTATGTCTTCAATTCCAGCACCTTGTGATAATTCAGTGTTGTCCACCTTTCTCGCCTCCTTGGTCTTGGAGATAACTCTCTTAACAAGTGGAAGCCCATTTCCAGAGTCCTCTGTCTTGATATGAGCATTTGAGTGAATCTTCCTGTATTGAGGCAGAAATATTAATTGGGAGATTCCCTCAAAATTTACTGAAGTTTTTGGTGAGCAATCTTATTTCTTGTTCCTATAGTTATACTTTTATTATCTAAAACTCATTGCCTTCTTTTCTTAGATATAATGTCTACTTTTATTATTTCTTTTATTTTGAATGAATTCTAGGATTTATATGTGAAACTTCAATAACTATAATTTCTCAACGTTATATTTTGCAAGGAAGATCCTCTCAATCCTAGTAATGTGGCAATTCAAACTAATTGTTTATGTAAATTGTTATCTTAGTAGTGATTTGGGTGATTTGGTCTGCACGAAATAATGACTTTCAAGGATATCCAAGTCCTCTTTGCTGCAGCCCTTTCTCTAGTTTGGTGTGCCATTTATAAGGCCAATCTTCTTCACTTTGGTTCGATGTCTAACTGTGAGTGATCTAAAAATTCTGCATAAGCTTCAAGTCTTTGATCATTCTGCTAAAGCTTCATGTATCGTTGATGTTATTGGGTCTCCTCTTTCTCCAGGTTGGGTCAAGATAAATACAGATGATGCAGCTTTCAGTAGTCTTGGCCTTACTAGCTATGTTGTGGTTTTCCGAAATTGTCAAGGCTTATTAAATGTTGCTGTGCAATGCCTTTGCTTTTGAGGCACGGTTAACAACTACTATTCATGTTATCTTTTATGCTTTGGGAGTTCAATTCAAATCAGATTTAGCTTGAGAGTGATTATGCTTTTTTGGGTAGCCCTTCTTTGGTCTTGGTCTCGTGTGGTTCCTTGGTGTTAGAGGCCTACTAGGTTTCGGTGCTTAGATTTGATTTCTCAGATCGAGTTTGTTGTCACCCATATTTTCATGAGGGTAATGGTGTGGCAAATTCATTGGTTTCACAAGCTCCCAATATTGTTTCTTCTACTCGGTGATGGAGCACTCTGAGGTTTTGTAGTTCTTTCGTTTTTGATACTGTTTGTCAGAAACTAAACTTTATGTTTTATTAATTTTTGTTTTCTTTTTTATTTTTCAAACATTTATGTATATTTTTCTTTTTAGTTTTATGGTAGGGATGGGTAAATGATGAGGGTGCTAAGGAGGTGCCAACCTAGTTGGGATGTCCCGGTGCACCTACTGATTCCTATCACTAGCAACTTTAATAAAAAATTCTTGGTCAAGTTTAATGATGACCTAATACAAAGATATCAATTGAGTTTTGTGATTTGAATTTGAATATTGTCTTACGGTGTTGGTGATAATGGTTTGGTATACAACCATTTTTGTTTATTAGACCATTATACAATGTTTTGATTAGATAATAGTTTTGAAATGTTGACGGTTAAAATGATTGGATTATGTGAAAGTGTCAATATATCAATTTATGTGATGTTCATATATGATGAATGGATTATCAATTTTGTATATCATTTTTAATTGAAGTATCTCTCATGGGCTATTAGGTTCATTCAATTATTCTAGTGAGCTAAAATAATGGATTTCTATTGAAAATAGTTCTCCTTTTGTTTAAAGTTTTGCTTTCATAGAGCAAAAATTAAAATATAATTTCATTTCCCTCTTTTTCTTCCAATTTAAAATTTGCCAAAAAAGATATAAAATACAAAATAATAAAAAAAAAATCTCCTATTGGTAATCACATTTTTAGCAAAAGATTCTAAATCAACATTTTAAACCAATTTGAACAAATTTTATTAAAACCTTTGAATATATATTTATATATATATATAAATATTAACACAATATGATCATTCTTTGTTAACCATGATTTGAAACTTAAAAAACTAATAAACAAACAATTCTAACAATATCATCCAAACACTAATCTCATTTCATCACAATTATACTCACACAAAATTTCAATATTCTTCACATTTATACTCATACAAAAAATATCATTTTACCATTTGGGTGCTTGAAAGTTGGAAGAAAATAGTAAGAAGTGTGAAACAAAAAGTTATATTTTTTGGGGAAAAAATGATTGTAAGAGGGAAAACCATCAATAGATAGTTTGCCTTTCATGTAAGGCTTGACTTGAACAAATTTTGTTCTGAGCAAGAGCATGTTTGGAAAATATTCTCAACCCAAGTTAAAATACAGATACTAAATCTTTTATATGTACAACATACAATTACATATTTTTAAAGACAATTTACACATTTGCTATCTAAATATTATTATTATTATTATTATTTGATGATTTTATATTATTCGAAACTATATTTATTCTTTTATCGGTAATTTATATACATATAAATAGGGATGGGCACGGTTCGATTTTGGGCAAAACCAAACTGAAACTGAAAAAAATCAGCTTTTGATTTAGAAAACCGAACCAAACCTAACTAGTCGGTTCGGTTAGGTCTATACAAAGCTTTGTGGCAAAATTAATCAAAGTTAACTTTCCAACATCAAAACTAATCATAATAAAAATTAAATGAAACATAAAACTTCCAACAAAGACAAAACGAACTACAAAATCCATAAAATAAAAATTAATCAAAAGCAACAAAGACAAACATAATCATCATCAACCCACATCAAATACCAACCATCAAAATTAGAAAAATACAAAAAGATCTAAACTTTCCAACAATCAAACTAAACCTCAAACTAGAATCAGAGCCAAAAAGCAATAAAAACCAAAAATTTACACAAAATAAATTGAAACCAAGCAAAAACAAGAACAAAAAAACAAAGCTTGTTGTCAACGAAGAGGGAGAACCGCCTAATGAGAAGCAACAAAAAGAAAAATGAGAAAAGAATGAGAGGAGAAGAAGAGAAGACAAGAAAGATGAGAAAAAAGAACTCACAGAGTGATGAATGATAGGTGTAGCTAAAGAAGCGACAAATGGCAGAGCAAGTGGCGGTCAAAGGGAGAACGATCGACAGGGTCCAGTTTGGTGATACGAAGAAAAAGATGACAGTGAGATGAGAGATGAGAATGAAAGAGTGAGATGATAGATAAGAGAGAGTAAGGTAGGTGAGGCTTTTATATTTTTAGGATTTTTGAATTTCTTTTAATAAAATTTAGTTTTCGGTTTGGTTTGATGTTTCCAACCCAAACCAAACCAAACCGAAAAATTGGTTTTTTGTCATTCAAAATCGAACTAAACCAAAATCTACTGGAAAACCGATATTTTCAGGTCGATTTGGTTCAATTTGGTTTTAGGTATTTTGTCCATCTATACATATAAATGTTTTAAGTTAAAAAGCATACATACGTACAAGCTACAACCCAAGTTTTGGGGGGGATCGATTTACCACTTGTACTTGTTGCTCATTTGTTAAGACATGGCTAGCAGACTTCAACTTATGAATCATGTTTAACATCTCTCTCGAATGTTGCCCAGTGTTGTGCTCTAGGCACTACCAATTGACATCAAACTTAATTGGCAAACATGAGGTCATCAACCATACTGGACGGTATTATTATCCGAGCAATACTGTTTTTTTTTTTCCTTCCAAACCTAATAAACCTCTACATCTCTTCCGCGCTAAATAGAAGTACCATGTTCGTGTTCAACCATGGTGTTTAGTTAGGGTTTCGAGGCCTCTTGCTCCTTTAGGATGTACTGAATCTTTCATTGTCAAATATCATAGTTATCACCACTCAATTTGTCACCCTTGTTTAGTTCAACAACTATATTTTTCGAAATAGATGCCATTTTTTAAATGACATTTATTCTACTTAGGACTTATGATTCATATATTTCGAAGTTTATACTAACACATCCATTATTATTTCACTAAAAGATTGCAGCAACTGTATACTCATAAATATAATAAAATAATCTTTAAACAGAAATCGAAAAAATAATCAAGTTACTCATTATCATCCGTTTCCAAATATTCATATTATCATATATATATATATACACACACATATATATATATATATATATACATATGTTTCATGCAAAGCAGTCTTAGCATCATTTTCCAAAAAAGATTTAAGACACCCACATTTAAATAGCATAATTTATAATTAAGCAAAAAATAAATAAATGCTAATCTTTCATGAATAATTAAAATACCCAATAAATTTCAATATATACAAAATAAGCAAAATTTTAAAATATTCATGAACTATATGCAAAGTAAATGAATAACAAAAGAAATAATGTCATCTACTTCTTAATCAAGTAAGTTCATATTTTGAAAAATAAATGGTATCACAAAGTTTCCGCAACTGGTCGAACTCAATGGTCATCTCTAAATCCTCTTCGCCTAATGAGATATCAATCATCTCAACCTCATCATCTGAGATGTTTATGACCTTGGGCATCTCATCGTCGATTCTATGATGACATCTCATCTCAAAGATCTCAATGACCTCAAGTTTCTCGTCATTCAAGATCTCTATGATCTCAATGGCCCCTTCATCATCTGAGAGAACAATGATCTTAACCTTATCATCAGATGACTCGACTTCAGAATGAGTTGACCCAATCCCAAATTAATATAGATCATGATATAAAAAATAATCCAAAGGATCATCTTTAAGCAAATTGCAATACACAAAATAAACAAATACACATGCATGCACATTAATTTTAGGTCAAATAAATTTAATATAAATATTAAAACATTTTAATTCAACTCCCTTTATAGTAAAATAAATAAAATAATATAATTTAGTTCATCCATTAGAGTAAATAAATAATTGGGATAAAAAAAGGAGGAAAAAATAAATTAAAAACAAATTTCTCGTCAAAAATCGTTGCCAATTGTAATGTGTGGTGGTCACGTTGTCGGCAATGCGCTGCAGTGTGCCTTGATGCGCCTGCTAAGCATGCCTAATAATGGCAGGTTATGAGTCACGTCAGCAACGCAACACGCATCTTTATAAGAGCATCTCCAATGCAAGTATGAATTGTGGAAAAATAAAGTGCCACATCAGATAAATTGATAGAGAGTTAAAATTAACTTCTTAAATGCAAACTTCTATAACCACTATCAAGTTGATATAGAAAAAAAGAAAAGAGAGGCTGTCAACCTCATTGTCTATTTCTAAAGAGTCTCTTGGATAGCCATGTCAACAATAAATGATGAAGACTTCCATCAAATAATAATTTATGGTAATTTACTTTAATGATATATTATTGTTTGACTGTTTATTATTGAAATAAATAAAATAGCATTGGAGAGCCCTTTTAGACTTGAGTGTTTATCAATCCATATTTATGCCACGTAGGATGCACATTTCCTTGACATTGATGATATGTCTTTTTTTTTTTTTTAAAAAAAGACAATCCACATTTACGTTGGAGATGCTCTAACCACCACACGTCAGGTGCACGAGTCATCATATGGCAACAATGTTTAGACAACACGTATCGTCAAGACAGTGCACGACATGTCACTAATTTAACTATCCACGCATTGATAGGGGTCGCCACATGGTTTGCCATGTGCTGACATATGGTTGCCACATGTCACTGTGTGGTTGCATGTTGGCAAGGCCTTGCATCCCTTCACGTCATGCGCCTAGCCTGTGTGTGTTTTACATGCCCCAGCTTCCCGATTTTGTCCGATGATCGGACGACTACCATTTTAAGTAGAATTTCATTCCAATTTCAATTATGCCCTTATTTTCTTCATTCCGATTAGGAGTGACACACACTCTCCTATTGTGGAAATGTGATTACCATTTGAACTAAAATCAACATATTTTTCCAAAAATAAATAACAAATTTCGACCATAAACTTCATTTGATCCGTTCTCATTAGTTTCTCAATGAAGAATTGTGATTCAAGTTACTATGGATTCATCTTTAGATCTAGTTTCATAAAAACTTTGAATCAATTAAAATAGAGACTTATTAAATGAGATATCATATGATTATGATATAAGGGTCAAATCTCTATTTGTTAGGTTTTCAACCAAAATAGAAGTTTTAAACATACGTTCCAATCATGTCAATTATGGTTGTTTAACTAGTCGGAATTCAATTACCAACGAATAAAATTAAAATCTCAATTCATAGCGTAAGAGTCTTTTACCTTTTCTAGTTTTGGTATCTGTGTTCATACATTATTAATTGTAGTCATAAGTTGATTGTTCATTCGCATGACTAATCGTCCTATCTTAGGCATAATTGTCCAACAGCGCTTAAAATTCTTCAATCAGCCTTGTTCAGTCTCATGATCTCCTATAACTGCCGTTATAGTAATTTGGTAACTGTTTATAATTGCTTGTGCAGTTATTCAATCTCATCCAATGTTCATCTGGATCATTGTTCCAGAACTCGATCGAGTAGGCCAAGTTCTTGGTGATGAATCGCTAATTGGCACTCTATTGATCCGAAATATCATGGGTTCTAATTAGCAACCTATTGATCTAAAATATCAAGGGTTCTACTCGAGTAGGGTGAGTACTAGGCCAAATTGGTTGAGTACTAAGGCTAAGTCAGCCAACACAGCCCAATTCGGATTATTATTATTAAATAATAATAGAAAAAAATGAAAAAGCAAGGGAAAAAAAAAAAAGACTCACACTCCATTGGCGATGCCACCAGCAACGAAAGACTTACCAATGGTGAGAAGTATGTGGCATGACACCTTGGCTCCTTTGTTGGGTAGCTTGGCTTCCTTCGCGACATTTACGATTGTCGAAATAATGATCATTGTTATGTGAGCGATTTAATATAGAGTTTGCTACCATTTTTCAAGGTTTAAGAGAGACAAAGAGAGAAAGAGGAGGCAGCAACATTGTCTTTCAGAGAGCAATTATGTGTTTATATATATATTAAGGTAAATTACACAAATTCCCCTAAGGTTTGATGAAATTACAATAATATCCGAGTTTTTGCTATAATGATATAAACCTCCTATTTTGGTATTTTAACCATACTCCCGTGTCCGATGTCAACATTGTGTGATTTTTGATGCGTTGGAAAGGTGAGACGAAGAGCTACAACTTTCATGTTGACAACTTTCTCCAAATCAGCCTCCATCAATGCTAAAAATTGATCAAAATTTATGACTTTCCATTTTCAACTCTGTTTTGACCCCTTTTGTTGTTTGAAACACATAAACCCAAAAACTAAATAAATAGAACTGAATTTTACTAAAAATCTCAAGAACAAAGCTAAAGTAATGCATGAAAATGCTAAGATAACTCCATCTTAACTAGAGTTATCACACCCCCAAACTTTAACTTTTTGCTAGTCCTCGAGCAAAATCAATATCAAAAACAAAAACTAACCTAAATTAAACTTGGACTCAAAACAATAACTGCCCAATGAAATCCTCTTAGGTCGTTAAATAATTGTGCAGTTCAAGTGTGAAATCAATCTAAAACTCATTCTAACTCTAATTGACTGATCCGCGCATGTGTGTGTATAAAGCCCCTTCTCCTTTTAACATATGCAAATTCAGATAAATTCATGCTAATATGCATTACTCAAACCTCTAATGTGTAACCCAGTCCCATAGGTTTGCTTTTCACTTCCCTCTCCACTAATGTAGACCATTCGCAAAACGAAGGATCAAAGGGACTTCATTAAGCTTGTAATGTTAGGCTAGGCTAAGGTGAGATAAGGATAATCGTGTGGTTCAATCACCCCCCAGCACACTAATTTTCTAGGATATATGTGAGCTTTCTTTAATTGTCTCCTAACACCCCTCATCAACAATTTGCTTTCTTATTGTCACTTTTTTTTTTTTTTTTAAATACTTAATTTTATGGTGGAGTCCCTCCCTATATCCCTCCTGATAAAAAAAAATAATGAAAACAAACTCAATCCATTGAGTATCCAAAAGGCTCACTCAATTGAAAGTTGAATAGGGAACCATAGAAGCTAGCATTTTTTTTTTTTTTTTAATCTGAGTAATTACACCCCAAACTTATTTTTTTACTAGGGTCTTGGGTGTAATACTCTTTTATTATTATTATTATTATAAACACACTTCCCTTCCTCTAATAAGCGGATCTAGCCCACATAATCCCCTAGAATAGTCAATGTGTTTGTGGGTATGGGACAAGATCGGTCAGTTTTCGAAATAAGGCTCGGGTATAAGTGCTGGTGACAAAGAAAAGGTATTTAGGCTCAATAGGGTGACTAGGGATAACATCATGATAGGTAGGCTCGAAAGGCTCAAACGATCCAAAGATAGCCTAAATCAACTCCTCAGGCTCGTGAGGTCTAGGATTTCGCCTCAAGGGAAGATCAAACAAATTCTACGACTAAGGCGAGATTCAAGCAAATACACACTTCGCACAAATGGTCTCCAAAGTCCAAACAAACACACAATTCAGAAGGACTTGTGCGCAATGGGTGCATCATCACAATCAAAGTTATCCCAAACTGAAAATCCAACAAACACACTCAAACAAATCTCCTTTTTTTTTTCAACAAAATGAAAATAAACCCAAAGCCTCAGTCACAGTTATCAGTCATCATTATAAGTACCAACCAAAGCAAAAGAAACTAAACAAAAACAAAGCACAAATTCTGAAGGAAAAAAAAAACAAAAAATAAAATGAAATAAGACTAGAAAAAGAAACTAAATGTTAGAAAATTCGGAAAAATTTTTGAATTCCTACCATCCCCTCCAATACTTAAATCACACATTGTCCTTAATGTGTGCATAAAACAGCACAGAGGAAGGGTCAGAATACTCCCCTGAGAAAGACGAGATCAGTCTTCACCCTTATTGTCTTCATCTGTGGCTAGAGACCCCCTTCTTAATTCATTGTGGCTCCTCTAGCAAGCAAAGGGTAATTAAGTAATAAAAACCTAAATATCGAACTTGAGCGAAAATAAATATTGAACTTAAATGCATTAAACAGAAAAACAATCATTCTAAAAGAAACAAACTCAAATCAAAACTAAGAGAACAAAGAAAGGGTTCAGAAAAAGCCTGAGTTGCCTCTCAGGAAGCGCTTTATTTAACGTTTGGGCAAGACGATTTGGTGGTTTATGGCTCATGAAACTCCACAGAATCCACCACTTGAGCTGTTGGGTCCCCATCCAAATATGGTTTTAATCGATGCCCATTCACTTTAAATCTGTTTCCCGTTCTCACATTTTCTACTTCTACAGCACCATGAAGGAACACTTGCCACACCAAAAATGGTCACATCCACCGTGACCACAATTTTCCCGGAAAAAGACACAACCGTGAATCATAAAGCAACACTTTCATACCTGTTTTGATGCCTTTCTCATGGAGGAGTTGATCATGGTATCGTTTTGTCCTTTCATTATAAATTTTGGCATTTTCATATGCATCATCCCTTAACTCCTCTAACTCATTCAACTGGAGCTTCCTTTCGTCACCAACTTTGTGTAGATCAAATTTCAGACTTTTGATTGCCCAGTATGCGCAATGCTCCAGTTCCACAGGCAAGTGGTATGCTTTACTGAATACTAACTTGAAGGGACTCATTCCAATTGGGGTCTTATATGCAGTTCTATACACCCACAATGCGTCGTTCAACTTCATTGCCCAATGCTTCCTCAAAGTGTTCACCGTTCTCTCCAAAATTGACTTGGTTTGCCTGTTGCTTACTTCAACTTGTCCCGATGTCTGTGGATGATATGGTGTGGCTACTCAATGAGTGATGCCATACTTCTTCAAAAATGCTGCAAATGCTTTATTACAACAGTGAGAACCACGATCACTAATGATTGCTCTAGGAATACCAAATCTATTAAAAATCATATCTTTCAAAAACTTAAGCACAATATTACCATCATTAGTTCTTGTGGCTATTGCCTCAATCCACTTAAACATATAATCAACAGCAACCAATATATAAGTGTTCCCATTGGATGGTGGGAATGGTCCCATGAAATCGATGTCCCACACATCAAACAATTCAACAACTAAGTTACCTGTGAGTGGCATCTCATCTCTCTTACGGATGTTACCTGTTCGTTGGCACGTATCACTCTTAACGCAGAAGGAATAAGCATCCTTGAGAAGAGTAGGCCAATAGAAACTGGCTTCAAACACCTTGAGGGCGGTTTTCTTTCTTCCAAAATGTCCTCCACAGCTCTATGCATGGCAATGGTTCAAGATGCTCTACTGCTCGCTATCAGGTACACAACGTCTTATAATTTGATCCTGATAAAATTTGAACAAGAATGGATCATCCCAGAGGTAATGTTTCACGATCGACAAAAATTGCTTCTTTCCCTGTGAATTCAAATTCGGATTAAAGATCCCTTTAACCAAATAATTAACAATATCAGCATACTAGGGCTCTTTTTCTTGAACAGAAAAGAGTTGTTCATCAGGAAAAATATTCATTTATAGGGACAATATCTTTTTGTTGGCATTTCTCGAAATCAGCCCCCTCCACAAGTAGAGACAGATGATCAGCTACCACATTTTCACTACCTTTCTTGTCCCTGATTGTCAAATTAAACTCTTGCAGCAATAAAACCCATCTGATCAATCTAGGTTTGGCATCTTTCTTGGTTAGCAAATATTTCGAAGCAGCACAATCAGAATAGACAATTACCTTAGAACCAAATAAATACGAACGGAACTTCTCTAAAGCAAACACTACAGCTAAAATTTCCTTCTCAGTTGTGGAATAATTTAATTGTGCGTCATTCAAAGTTCTACTTGCATAATGGATCACATAAGGCAACTTATCTATTCGCTGTCTTAACACAGCACCAATAGCAAAATCGGATGCATCATACATAAGCTCAAAAGGATGAGACCAATCGAGTGCACAGAGAATTGTTGTAGTTAATTTTTCTTTCAAAGTATTAAAAGCAACAAGGCATTAATCATTAAAATTAAATGTAGCATCTTTAGCCAACAATTTACACAAAGGCCTACAAATTCTAGAAAAATCTTTAATGAACCGCCTATAGAAACCTGTGTGACCAAGAAAACTATGCACACCCTTAACAGAAGTCAGGGGTGGCAACTTAGCAATCATGTCAATTTTAGCCTTATCCACTTCAATACCTCTACTAGAAACCACGTGACCAAGAACAATTCCCTGTTTGACTAGAAAATGGCACTTTTCCCACCTTAATGTCAAATTCATTTCCACACATCTCTTAAGTACCAATGTCAAATCATCATGGCAATTATCAAATGAATCTCCAAAAACAGAAAAATCATCCATAAGTACCTCAATAAACCTTTCAATCATATCAAAAAGATAGACATCATACACCTTTGAAAGGTTGCAAGGGCATTGCAAAGACCGAATGGCATCCTTCCATAGGCGAATGTCCCAAATAGGCACAAGAATGTGGCCTTTTCTTGGTCCTCTGGAGCAATAGGGACCTGATTATAACTTTAAAAGCCATCAAGAAAGCAATAGTAATCATGACCTGCCAATCATTCAAGCATCTGATCAATGAAAGGAAGAGAAAAATAATCCTTTCTAGTCACCGCATTGAGTTTGCGGTAATCTATGCACATCCTCCATCCTGTTGTCATTCTCACTGGTACCAATTCATTATCTTCATTTTTCACCACAGTTATACCTGATTTCTTAGGTATCACATGAACTGGACTTACCCATTTACTGTCTGAGATAGGATAGATAATACCTGGATCCAGCAATTTGATCACCTCATCTCTCACAGCTTCCTTCATATTTGGGTTCAGTCGTCTCTAAGCCTCCCTAGTAGGCTTTGCATCCTCCTGCAATAAAATCCAATGCATGCACACAGTCGGACTAATCCCCTTGGTATCAGCTAGCCTCCTTGTGCTCTCTCAATACAATCAACAACTTTTTCTCTTCTTCAAGGGTCAGGTCCGAAGCAATAATTGTTGGAAGAGTGTGATCTTTGCCAAGAAATGCGTACTTAAGAGTCAGGGGTAATTGCTTCAATTCCAGCTATGGTGGTGTAACAATGGACGGGGCCAATTTGGGATCAGATTGCTCTAACCCTCCCATGGTCACATTTTCTTCACTTAACAGCTCTACACCATCCAATTCTGCTTTGAATTCTTTAGTCTCTTCATCTTCCCCATCATATTCTCCAGTAGTCAGAACAAGTTCCAATTTGTACTTTGTTTCTTCCTGCACAAAATTAGCGAAATGAAGTGAGTCCAACTCTTCAACTTGGAAACAACCATTAGACTTTGTGGATAATGCCAAAGAATTATAAACAGAAAGCTCCAGAGTCTCATCTAAGACTGTCATCTTCAGTTTGCCATTCTGAACATCAATTATTGTCTTTGCAGTGGCCATGAATGGGAGCCCCAGCAGGATGGGCACTTCTCTCTCAGGAATCACCTGCCTCTCCGTATCCAAGGCAACAAAATCTGCAGGAATAATCAATTTGTCAATTTGCACTAAAATGTCTTTTACAATACCTCTAGGATATTTCACTGACCGATCTGCAAGTTGTAGAGACATAGTAGTGGGTTTCAGCTCACCCAAACCAAGTTGCAAGTAAACAGAATAAGGCATTAAATTGATGCTTGCACCTAGATCCAACATTGCCTTTACCTTTATCTAATCACCAATAGTAATAGTAATGTTAAAACTACCTGGATCCTTCAATTTCGGTGGGAGATTGGTTTGTAATACTGCACTTGCTGTCTCAGATACCATGACCTTTTCATTTGGCTCATACCTATGCTTCCTTATGTTCAATTCCTTCAAAAATTTGGCGTAAGCTGGCAAATTCTTTATCATGTCGAGCAAAGGTAAGTTAACATTAACCTTAGAAAGAATATAAAAAATTTCAGAAGATGACTTATCTACTTCGCTCTGTTTCAGGCGTCCAGGAAATGGAATCAGTGGATCACATGGTGGTGGTGGTGTGTAGTTGACTGAAGGGTTTCTGATTGGGAACACAGCTCTCCCAGCAATGATCTCCTCCTCTGATTTCTGTTTCCGTTTGTCACCACCTGCAAGAACATCAGGTTTATTAGTCACATCACCAACTTTGTTATCCACGATCTTACCACTTCTTAGTGTTGTAACTGCTTTTGCTTGTTCAGGTTGACTCGGTAATTTTCCAGGGACATGACTCTGAACAGCCTCTGCAATTTGCCCCATTTGCGTCTCCATTTCCTCATGGAAGCCTCGATATTCTGAAATCTTGTCTCATTGCTTTGCTGATTAGTCTGACACACTTGAATAAAATTCTGCAATGCGTCTTCCCAACCTGGCTTCTTAGGCTGAAATGAGGTTCCTGCCTGATTCTGATTCTGATTGTTGCTCCACAAAAAGTTTGGATGATTCCTCCAACCAGGATTGTATGTATTTGAAATGGGTCATTACGGGGTCGTTGGTTGTAGGAGTTCATAACATTAGCTTGTTCCATAACTGAAAAATTCTCACTAGATGGACAAGCATTAGGCAAATGACCAGAAATACCACAAATTGAACATACCTCGTCAGAAACATGTTGTTTCTGGTTCATCATTTTGGAGCACATCGTTTTCATTTGCTTAGTAAGTTCTGACACCTGCACAGCAAGATCAGTGTTAGAATTCACTTCATACTTGCCTCGAGTCTTATGTCTAACGCTTTGCTGTTGTAAATTTGCCCCAAGCATCTCGTATAGTTCATAAGTTTGTTGTGGGGGTCCCCCATTACTCCTCCTGTAGCATTGTCAACCATAGCTTGGCATGGTTGTGTCAGTCCATCATAGAAAAATTGATTCAGCAACTCTAAAGGATATCGATGGTGAGGACATTGGAAAAGTAATAAATTAAATCTCTCCCATGCCTCATGGAATGCCTCTCCATCCATTTGAGTAAAGGTTGCTATCTCACCTCTCAATTCTGTAGTTTTGGAATCAGAATAAAACTTACCAATGAATCTATTATAAACTGCATCCCAAGTGTTCAAAGAAGCAAGAGCTAATGACATGAACCGGGTTTTGCTACATCCTCCAATGTTTAAGGAAAACATCTCATACGCAGTTGATCCTCTGTCAGTCCCTGCAAGGGAAAAGTTTGAATAGTAGCATAAAAATTGCGCATAAAAGACAGAGAATCTTCCACAGCAAAACCATGAAAAGAAGGAAGCATATTAAAATGAATATGTTTGAGTTCATAATTACTGGCAGCATCATCTAAAACAATGCATGATGGTGACGTCCCCACAGAAGGACGAGCATATTCCTTCATCAGTTGCTCCACTTGACCAACTGCGCTTCTTCTTGCTCAAACTGAATTTTGTCCTCTTCAATCAGAATCTCACCATTTGGTGCCTCTTCAATCTCACGTTTGTTTGCTCTCGCCTTTCCAACCCTTATGAATGCAATCGAGTAGAGGCAATAATTCAGGATTAAGCAATCGTCTACCATGCATTCACAATTCTGAAAGAAAAAGAAGCAAAAATTAAACTAAACAAAAATAACCTGATTGAAAAAATGAAAATTAACAAAGACAAAAATAAAATAAAATAATCTAAAATAAGGCAAATACTATGATATAAAGAAAATTGTAACTAAATTAATCAAATTAATCTAAAATCAATTCCTTGACAATAGCACCAAAAACTTGATAGTCAAATTTTAATACCTCCTAAGTACACGAGTCTACTATAGTTTAGTGCGCAAAAGCAAGGGTCGAATCCCATAGAGAATTGATTAAACTAACTCAATTAATTAATCTAGTTATTATGAATCAAATAAATTAAATTATAATACGAAGACTAAATTAAACCAATCAAAGTATAAATTGCAAAAAATTAAATGAAATATTGTATGCAAAATAAATAATACACAGCAAATAAAAAAATAAAAAGTAAAATAACAATTCACGAAAATCAAGAAAGTGACTTTTTGAATAACTTGAGCCTAGGGATCTAATTTCACCACTCGCTCCAATTCTATGTTGTTAGGATATTGACATCAATTCATTATCTTGGGTCCATTCTTACTATTATATGGTTATTACTATTTGTTATCTGGGTTTAAACCAAGTGTCTATAATCAACCAATTACCTATGGTGTCTATTATAACTAATGATTATGATCGAAAGAACATTAGATGAACCAAATAGAAAAGTTTAGCATATGTTGTCTACCATAACCATCTATTCATTCATTCAAAAGAGCCATCTCATGGTTTAGCATATGTCCTCTACCATAACCATGTCTCCTATGATCAATTCAATTTTTAATATTGGTGATCAAACAATAACATAAATCAAAAGATTGAATTAAATACAATGAATGAAACAAGAAATATTAAATGGAATAATAAAAAATCCCAAATTGACATAGAATATTTGGTGAGGGCTACATCATAGCCCTAGAGAAGAAAACTAGTTCATGATAAAAAATAAAGAAATACAATCCATAGTTTTCAACATCAAGAGAAAGGAAAAGAACTTTGAATTTTGATGTAGAATCTTGATCTCTCCCTTCTCCCTTTGTTCTTCCTTGCCTTTAGCAGCCAATTGCCTTTAGCAGCCAATAAGTGAATCAATCCTAAATGTTCTCTTTATATTGTCTAGGTTTTGGGCTTCAAAAACAAGTGAGAACCCTATAAATTTTGACATAAAAAAAGACAACCGACACAAACCTAACCCAGTATGCTACTCTTGAGTGAGAGGAACCCGTTTCAGTATTTTGACCATAACTTTTGAATCTGATGTCTAAATTGTGCCATTTTTGATGTTTTTGAAAGGTAAGATGAAGGGCTACAACTTTCATGTCGATAACTTTCTCAAAATCAGCCTTCATCAATGCTAAAACTTGATCATAAGTCACAGCTTTTTCCATTTTCAGCTCTGTTTTGGCCCTTTTTGTTGTCTGAAACACATAATCCCAAAAACTAAATAAATAGAACTGAATTTTACAAAAAATCTCAAGTATAAAGCTAAAGTAATGCATGAAAATACTAAGATAACTCTATCTTAACTACAATTATCACCTCCCTTGAGATTCCAACACCTCAACAGAAATACTCATTGTCTTTAAAGAGTTGTTAAATTACAACAGCCAATGGTAAAAAATGTAGAAAGATTAAAATTCTCCAATCTTAAGAAATTAATATAATATTATTTTAATTTTAAATTTATTTATATATTATTATTTTAATTATGTGATTATGTTAAAGTGGCTTTTAAGATTGCATGAGATAAATTTGATAATATTTTATCATATGATTGTATTTTGGTTCTATAAAAAATTATTTTCTAGTTTTTATTTTATTTTATTTATTTATTTATTTATAAACCTAGTTTAACCGTCAAGATCAACGGTCAAATCGAGTATTCGTCGAGTAACTAAAAACTTATTACTTACTGTCTCACTAGTTGAGTAACGAATAATGAGTAGCGATATCTAGAGCCTTGATTTAGATTGGGTCATGGGTTTAGGTCATGTTGAGTGGATTCGACCTATAATACATTAAAACTAACATTTTTACTTTATTAAATAAATTACACAAAATATATTTAAGATTTGCACTTAACACAACGAAATAACTTCTACATATAGTTTCCGTACTGTTAATAGATTAAAGTTAAAATTGAATGACTAATTTAATTATTTAAATAAAAATTAAAACGAATGATAATTAATGAGATCTCTTCCATGGAGGAGATTGTGCACCTAATCTACTCCGAATGGAGACTATAACTATATAATCCTTTAATCATAGCCATCAGTTTAGCCAAACAGATATGCAAACACCCAAACTTGAAAAATAAAATATAATAATTGAATTGCATTTCCAAAAACCATCACACAAATGCAATCACTTAAGTTTTTTGGGTACTTAAACCATCTCCATTTTGCCTTTTAATCTTTTATAAAGTGATTTTCTCTTATTTTAGATTTTTTCTTTAAAATTATATCATTTAATGTGCTATTTGGATTAAAATTTTAAAAATTATAAAATAAATTCCAAATTTAAAAATAATTTTTAAATTAAATAATTTTAAAATTTAAAAATAAATAAAAGATAATTTTAAATGTATTTTTTTTTTCAAATGGATTTGAGTCATCCATCTCAAAGATTAAGCTCAAATTTAACTCAATAAAAAAAAAAAAAAAAAAGGTTGAATAAGGCAATGGAAATCCAGACTTGATCATTACTGTTTATTTTGATGGTTTATCAACAACACCTATTGATCTTCAATTTTTTCTGGCAGTATAGCGCTGTTGTTAGAGACCCAATATTATGGGTCTCTACCATAATGACGGAGACCTAAAATTTACATCTCCAGCAAGCAATGGAGGCCCATACTTGGTCTCCAAGCATACTGTAATTTAAACAACGCCAAACCTCTAGTCAAGCATGTTTTCCAAAACATCAGATATTCTTACCCACTCACAATCACAAATGAAGATCAAAACAATAATCATTTAATACATAAAGCTAGTAACTTTCCTAATATCTCTCGTAAACAACCACATATGGAAACATAGTGTCTGCAATACAAACAGGCAATAAAATCATTGCCTTATTTTTTTCAGTTATCATCAGATATTGATGAATTCATAATGATTTTTACACCAGAAAATATAGTGTCCTTACTGACTGGGTTATGTCAGGTGGTTGAGCAACATTTTTGAGGCCTTTATTGTTAGACAATTCCGCTAGAAACGTTGTAATATGAGGCATAAGATCCTGTACATATCTGTGAAATTTATATCAGGCTATTAGCAGCATTAAAATCAACAAGCAGAAAAGGCAAGTACAAAAACCATACTTTTTATATCAGACTATTAGCAGCATTAACCTTTTTTAAAAAAAAAAAAATTAATTTCAATATCAAATTCTGATGATCACCTTCACATACTTTTATATTATGTTACTGACATTTTAAAGGTGAATTAAAATAAATGAAACACTAAGGAAAATTCGAGCTCAGTCAGTTTTCTGCTCAATGTCAAACAGATATGTACACCAGAACCCGAGAACCGAAAGCAACTAAAAACAATCCTAAGCCTTGCAAAATGCTAATATGCTAACACCAAAACCATAAAAAAGAAAGCCCTTCAATAATTCTAACCTATAGTATCAAAACTAATACATAGCAAGCTGAACTACAATGTGTGGAATGAACCACCAAGCTTTCTTTATTATCATTATTGTTGTTGTTATCGCATCATTAACAGCAGCAACGAACTAAACTATAATATGCTTATAGAGTTTCTGAAAGCAACTTTACCCCAACCCTTTATGAGCAATACACTGACCAAAAATAATCATATTTATTACACGAACCAAACTAAAATAATGTCATGGACAAAAATAAACAATCTCGTTTCTCATTAACCCACAAAATTGTTAAAAGAAAAAATAACCTCTAATGCATTCAATAAGTAGAACCAAGTAGAGGTAACCTACTAGATCAGCAACCGAGCCACCGGCCATGTATTCCATTATAATCCATAGTAGTCAGTGTTATATGGAGATCGACATCGTGATAAAACAAAAATTTCCTGACACAAAATTAAGATATATGAGCAACCTAAACAATTAATCATTGCATCATTAGCAAGCTAGTTGTCCAAAGTATTTCAAGTGCCTTCTGGATGGCATATGGCAGGCAGAAGCATTTAACATGATTGATTCAACTGAATCAGGAATATTGTCCTTTTACTAGTCAAAGCACCAATTGCATATGCAACCAAACGTAATACTGAACACATTCTGAAGCCAATTTCTAAGTACACAACTACTTAACAGATTTTTTAAGGTCCACCTCGCAAAACAGATCTTTCTTATAGATATACATTCTGTTAATTGATCCAGTGTATTTCCTTCTGACCTAGATATAATTCAAAAAAAGATTCCAAATGTGCTTCATGCTGTTGAATTATTCCACACAGCACCTAAGAGCACAAAGAAGTTAAGACAATAAAAAAGCATTCCATATCAAGTTGATAGGATCTAACTTCAATCGGAAGAATGTGGAAGTGGAACATGGAGCAACATACAATAATATATACTTACGATTCTTCCAAATCAATAACTTTTATAGCAACTTCTTTAATCAGCTCCTTATCAAGCCTGGAAATCAGGAAAGCAATGACCACAAGCTCAATACAGAAATGATCTTTAGATTATAATAATCATTAAGCAGAACACATATTTAAAACAACATCATATCCAACAAAACCTGCAAGCATTTAAAGCACCCTTGTGTACTTTGACATCTAAAGGAAGCACATAGTTTAATGATAGCGTGCACCAATCCACTAGAGTAGCTTATCATTGATTGTTATGGCCAAGACCTTGATTACAGAGACAACAAGATGTGTTTGATTACAAAACTCTCTCTTAAATCACATTAAACAGCATAATTATTAAGATTTCACCCATGATTTATGTGAAAATATAAATAGATAAAAACAAGGAACGACTAAAACAGAGAGACAGCTCAACAGATTTCACTCATGATTTGTGTTAGTTTGATTGACAACTCTAGCACTGGGCCAACTTTAAGTGTAGTGATCGCCGCCTCAGTCTTGATCATACATATATTTCATGGCAGTTTGTTGACCTTCTTAACAATCCTGCATCTGCTGTTGGTTTTCATTTCAACTTTACTGCAATAGTTCGGTCTAAAAAGAAACATCGGTCTAATAATCTGTTTCCTCAATTATACCATAACTTACATGATCTAAGGCTACTGCAACCTCTATTTCATGAAATTGGTGCTGGAACGGTTTTTTTTTTTTTTCTTTTTATTTAATTATTATTCAAACTCCATAAGTATCCCCATTGCCATATCTAGTTTGGTAATCACTTCATTTATGACACATAATTGATATGCTTAGATTTTTGAGAAATGTATTTACTAATATAGGGACGGAATATTATAGTTTCTATGTTCTTATTAAGCCAAAAGTGGAATGCAAGATCAACTTGTGACTTCTGAAATTTTCAATGATTCTAACATTTTTCTCCTGAATCTCATCCTTGTCTGATTGGTAATCCTTTTCTCATTGATTTCTTTCCAAAAGATAAAACAAAACCATGACATACTATGTAACAGCTCAATCTCTCTGCCTTCCTTCAGGTTTTGTTTGACAGATTAAGGCACCTTTAATAGCTGCAATTGAGGTAGTGCTCGACAGAGGAGAAGCAATTGATTGATGGATCTGTAATTATTAGGCTGGAGAATTTTCAAGACTTGGCTTATTATATTAGCTACTGAATGTTTCAAGGTATTAGTCTCTTTGTTTTTAAATTCAATTTACATTTGAGGTCCAAGATAGAGAATGTCATTAGCCAGTTAGAAGGACTCTGTAAATTAACAAGTAATTATGATCTTGCAACATAATAGTGTGCGGGAGAGACCAAAGCATCCAACATCATTTCAAGCATACTGCATGCAGGTATACCAAATTCTAACACTATTTTGATTTTTATGATCTCTTACACTTGCAATGCTACAAGGTAGTCTTTTCCTCTCTCAACAATGTAATTTTTAATTTTGTGTAATTTTAGGACTTTGTCTCTGCTAAATTCATTCTCATATGAGCTTGGGATTCAGTTTGGAACTGGTTAGGAGACTCCACATGTAATTGATGTTGAATCACAACTATAAAATGTTTTTACTTTGCTTATTGGTCCTGATCCCTGAAATGCCAGCTTTAAAAAAGCTGGTGGTTATACTATTCAGGTATTTTGGAGGAAACCTGCAATGTTTTCCCAACTTACAAGGTGATGAACAATCTGTGCAATCGCTGGCGTGAACAGGGCAATGGTCTCGTCTTATTGTTGGCAAGATATTTCTACGATTCTGATTTATTACTACTCAAGCATGTGCTGATTTAATATGTAACTTTCTAGCCTTTTTGTGTAGATGTTAGAGTTGCTGCTTGAATTCATGATGCATATTTAGCTGTTGGTTAGTTGAGATCCAAAAAGTGGAAGCCAAGAAAATGTTGAGCATTTCTAGAAGAATTATTATGAATCAATTGTTCAAGGCAATAAACCTCCAGTTTAATTTACAATTTCAAGGGAAAATAGTGTTGGGAATTTGGCTTGTATTCCGATATGATCTAGGTAATCCAAACAAAGTCCAATTGATTTGAATGAGGTGCCTTTGGAAAAAGGAGCTCAATTTTTGTGCGAGGATTAGTTGGACACCAATTTTGGTTATTTTGGGGGCAAATATACCAAGTTACTTGGGAACCAAGTTGTTATCTACATGGGGAGAAAGTTTTCTAATTGCTTGGGGAACAAGTTTTCGAAGTTATAAATTATAAGGACCCCATTCTTTGTTTAAAGACTATATAGTTTAGAGAGAACTGTGAGCTTAGAACTCGATTGTAACCAAGATTTGAGGCTAGAGAAACAATAGGGCGTATGAATATTAAAATTGTCAACATATTATATTTTTCTCCCGTCATCTTGACAGATGTGGTTTTTTCCTGTCTGTATTGTGTTTTCCCAACTACTTTAGTCCTTTGGGATCAACTTAGCCAATATGGTAGTGACAGGATTCCAACTTGTAATGCTAAATGCTTTGTAATTCATGCAGATAGATTTATTTTAATTTTAATGTGCTTTGGATATCAAGTTCAAGATCAACTAGAGACTAATGGATTAAAAAACGAGAAAAATGAAATCAATCATGTATTATATTACACAAGCTGACCCCTCTTTGTCTACTTGAATATATCAGGGTACTAATGATATGTCCACCACCCTTGATTTACACAATATTCTACCCTGTTTTGTTTGATTACAATAAGATAATAAAAACATAACTACTCTAGCAACTACTACATATCAAAAACCATTGAATTCAATTGCAGAAATGCTTATCAGTACATTTTTTGATGGTTTGTACCATGGTTTGGAAGTTTTTAACAATATCAGATAGTTGTGGGTATTCTGTTTCCAAACAAGTAAGAATACTGGATTTTTCCTGAAATTTGTTTAGATATTATCTATGTTGAAGTCATGATTAATGGCTGAACTTTGAATTTTTTTTTTTGAAGAAGCAATACAATCACATCTATATATAAAGCATCCAAAAACACATTTAAATGAAACTTTCTATTTTGTTCTTGAAGTTAACTATGGCAGAATCTTATGATTGTTCGATACCGTAGTTCTGTTGGGATTTTACTTAGCCTTTTGGCTACCTTCTCGAAGTGAAACAAATTTTACAGAGTATTAAGTTCTGATAGGTGGGTGTGCCAGTACTAATTGTTTAATTGCTTTTTGCTAGATGTAACTGTAGAATTGTATCTTATGCTCCTAATTTTTTGTAAGTATAAAGTTTCTAGTATAAAATACTACAGAAATAATAATGAAAAAATATGAAAACAATGACTTATAGATTACATGCATATTTTGAGAAAAAAGAAAGATATGTAAAAGAAAATATTTTCTTCTGCAATTACAAAGCGTGTATGTTAGCTTTATTAAAGAAAAATTGGGTACCAACACGATGCACGAGAAAAGAATTAAGACTAAATTATTAAAAAGCAAATTGAGTGTCAGCCTTTATTAGAAAAATTGACTTTTCTATCAGCTGGTGGGACACAGATCCACTTTATGAACGTGGAGGGCAAGGTTCAATAAGTTTTGCAGTCCACACGGGTTTAACAAGAAACCAAAACATATATCATAAGTTCCTTTTCTTTTATGTTTTGTTTTCAACGGCATCCAGTCATGGGGAGAAATTACTCTATAATTTCTGTGAGATACTAGCAAGACATTAGATATATTTCAAATGGATGAGTAATACTATATTATTCAAAAATTTATTTAAATTCATTATCTAAATGATATGGCAAACTTATATATAATTATTACATCAATAATGCATCAATTTAAAATTAATGTGATAGCTATAAATTAACTTACGACATCATTTTGTTAATATTTTGGGAATTGTAGCATTAAAAAATAGATTAGTTTCATCTCTTCGTCATCGATTTTGTACATCATCCCTTGGTATGAGTGGTTGAATACTTCATTTGATCGTAAAAGATCAATAATTTAAATCTCATTCCTGTCCTCAAATATGAAGTGTGGATAATTTTATATGAATTTTATAAAAGTTAATTCAATAATTGAATGTAAGAAGTAGATGGATTGTTGCTTTTGTAAAGTAATTTTAAAATAATCTAATAATCTGCATTAATATTTACATAAAAACACTTAAATCTCAATCTTAGTTAAATTAAAAATTTTATTACAATTTGTTTATAAAATTCTGAGATTTAAAAGCATTAAATCTTTACATTTTAAGGTATTTAAAAAAAAAAAAAGTTATAAACCTTTGAGGACAAGAATGCAAAACTTAAAAGTAAGAGAGAGAACTAGTAAATATGCATTTGTATTTAAGAGATGCTTGTTTAAATGGCCCTCTTGTATGTTTATAAAAGTGGATATGGCCCTCCAATTTTTGACGTTTTAATGTGAGACAAAGTAGTACTGGTACAAATACAAGCAATGAAAAGCATCCAAGCCTACTAATCAGGAGTTAGGACAAATTTTTTAAATGATAATAATTGTGACAGCACCTACAAGAGTCCTAAGAAATAAAGACGTGTTGAATTTTAAAGTCAATGATGATGTTCTTTCTATCTTGCAACTTACGCACCTGTAATGCTGCACGGCACTTTCGATCTAATCAACTACCCGACTTAGATTGACACATTTCGGAAGAAAAAATAATGTGTTGTACAATCCACTCTACAAGAGTTCTAAGAAATAAAGGTGTGGAATTTTATAGTCAATGATGATGTTTCTTCGACACTTGCAACTTATGCAGAATCTAATTATCACAGGAACTTGGTTAGTTTGCTTGGCTTTTGCTCGGAAGGCTCGAGGAAGCTCCTTGCTTATGAATACTTATGTAGAGGTTATCTTATAGATCTTTTGTTTACTATTGAAAAGTGTCATCTCTGGAAAAAAACGACAAAAAGTGAAAATTTCATTGGACGTGACTAAAGCAATCTTTTGCCCTAATGAAGAGTATGAGAAGCAGTAATTCATTGCAATATTAAGCTTGAAGACATATTTTTTGATGATTCTGGGACTGCTAAAATCTATCATTTTTGTTTTGCTAATATTTCAATGTTAAATCAAACTGAAACTGTTCCGGGGCAAAAAGGGCTAAATGTTTATATATATATATATATATATATATATATATGATAAAATAGGTTAAGCTATATTAATTTAAAAATTTGACTTAAATTTGTGACTTCGACATTCATTCGTTTATTTTTACTCAATCCAAAGATAGACAAAAGTAAATATATTAGAGATAGATGAAATTGATTGTATCATGCAATTTTCTTAGTATTAAGCTATTTTAATTTAAAATTTTGACTTAAATTTGTGATTTCGACATCCATTAATTTATTTTTACTCAATCCAAAGATGGAAAAAAATAAATTTATTAGAGGTAGATGAAATTGGTTGTACAATGCAATTTTCTTAGTGCTATGCATATATATATATATATATATGAGTAATTTTATTATTAGTGGCAAATCAATCAAATTTATTTATTATATTTGAATTAAATAGAAGAGAGAATTTTTTTTAAGAGAGAAAATATAATAGATAAATTTGATTGATTCGTCCTAATATTTTAAAGTTAAGAAATATTGATGGTAAAATTATTTTATTTATTTGTGTGTGTATATATATATATATATATATAGAGTCTCTAGTATTTTAAGTTGAATATAAAGTTATCTAATTATATCTTTTCACTAAGTTTCGTTCTAGTGCATAAGAGCATTTTGATTTTCAACTTGTTTAATGCTTTTCAAATGATAAATTTGGACTGCTAAAATCCACGAGGGCGCTAAGTTTTTCAAAATTTGCAACTTAGGTCTTATTTTATTTTCAAGAAAATACAATTAATTTATTTAATAATGTTGGCATGAAAGGTATATATGATAAAAGTGCTAAAAATGATTGTTTTATGGTGAAAGTGAATTGAAAAATTGAATGTAAGAAACATATGGAATGTTGCATATTTCATGTAATTTTAAAATAATCTAATAATCTATATTAATATTAACATAAAAACACTTAAATCTCAATCTTAATTGGATAAAAATATTTTATTTCAATTTGTTTATTAAATTCTGACATTTTAAAAGCATCAAATCTTTATAATTTAAGATAATTATTGAAAAAAAAATGTTATAATTAAACCTTTGATACTAGAATGCAAAACTTAAAAGAAAGAAAGAAAACTAGTTAATATGCATTTCTATTTAAGAGATACTTGTTACAATGGCCCTCATATACGTTTATAAAAGTGGATATGGTCCTCAAACTTATCACGTTTTAACGTGAGACAAAGTAGTACTGGTACAAATACAAGCAATGAAAAGCTTCCAAACCTACTGCTTAGGAGTTGGGACAAATTTTTCAAATGATAACCAATGTGACGGCAATTCTACAAGAGTCCTAATTAAGAAATAACGATGTGTGGAATTTTGAAGTCAATAATGATGTTCTTTCCATCTTGCAACTTACGCACCTGTGGTGCTGCACAGCATCGCCAATCTAATCAACTACCCGACTTAGATTGAGACATTTCCGGAAAAAAAAATGCATTATACAATCAATTCTACAAGAGTCCTAAGAAATAAAGGTGTGTGAAATAGTCAATGATGATGTTTTTTCCATGCTTGCAACTTACGCACAATCTAATTATCACAGGAACTTGGTTAGCCCTGCTTGGCTTTTGCTTGGAAGGCTCGAGGAAACTCCTTGTTTATGACTACATGAGGTTCTCTCTGCTTATCTCTTGTTTAATGTTGAAAAGTGTCCTCTCTAAAATAAAGAGTGAGGATTTCATTGGATGTGGTTAAAGCAATCTTTTATCATCACGAAGAGTGTGAGATGCAAATAATTCATTACAATATTAAGACCAAAAACATACTTTTTGATGATTCTGGGATTGCTAGAATCTCTAATTTTGGTTTTGCTAATCTTTTTATTCAAATCAAAATGAGACTATTTGTGGGACGGAAAGGGCTAGAGGTAGGGGTGGCAAAACGGGTTGGCGTGTCGGTTTGAGCTGAATTCGATTAATTCGACACGAATTCATTTAAGAAGCGGGTTGATATTTTTGGATTCGACACGAATTCGTTTATACACAACTAACACGACGTGAATTCGTTTAACCCGTTTAATCATTTAAATCGTTTAATTCGTTTAATCCGTATAATTCGTTTAACCCGTTTAACATGTTTAATTCGTTTAACCCGTTTAATTCGTTTAACCAAATATAATAAATAATATATCAACTAAATATTAAATCAACTATACAACTTATACATTAAATCAACTATAAAATTTCATATCATCCACATTTAAAAACTCCAAGAAAATCAAACTCAATTCAAACACAAATATAATAAATAATTTACAATCAAACATTTAAACACCTAATTAATACATAAAAACCTACACATTAAATCAACTACATAAAATTTCACATCATCCATATTTAAAAACCAGAACAAAATCAAACTCAATGGAAACAAAAATATAACAAATAATTCACAATCAAATATTTAAACACCTAATTCAACACATTAAATCAACTACACAAAATTCCATATCATCCGTGTTTAAAAATCACAACAAAATTAAACTCAATGTAAATCTATATAAATTAAAATGACATAATATTATCATTCTCCAACATCAAACTTTTGTCACTTAAAATTATTTCCTCATTGATTCCAAACTCCAAAGGGACTTTCAAGCTACACAAAAAATACAAAAACACAAAATTAGATATTTACATTCACAATCTTAAAATTAAGAAATATAATTAAGAGAATTTACCACATTTGACTTGCTTGAACTTCCCTCATCTTCATGCTCATCTTCAACTTCAAGCTCATCTTCCAAATCAATAGTATCATCATCGAAGTCAACGCTCAAATCCATTTCTGAGAACCAATCAACCATGAAATTATATCACAACCATGAAATTATATCACATTACTAGTTACACTAGAGATATATATGAAAACTAATATCATGCCTGTTCACTATGATTTTTCTAATTTCCAAAAAACAAAAAACACATGATTTTTCTATCAAATTGCAATCTATATAGTCGCAGTCATTATATTATTAAGAGATCAAATAATGGCAGAAATAACAAAAAAAATATACAATTCCAATTAACTTTTTACACACAAGAATCGAAATACAGATTGAACCAAAAGAAAATGAAAGAGAAGGACACCTGAAGGGAGAAGCTCGTGAATTGTGACCGGACCGAACCGGACGACTACCAAAAGGGAGAAGCTCGTGACTGTGACTTGGTGTTGTCGGGTCGTCGTCGGTCTCGTCGTGTCATCGGGTCGTCATCGGTGTCGTTACGTTGTCGGTGTTGGTGTCGTTGAGGTCAAGTCATGCTACCGTCGCCTTTCTTGTGTCGTCGTGTCGCCTTTCTTATGTCGTCACGTCGCCGTTTTGAAAGGAAAAATGGACCGTTGGACGGTGGTGTCATCGTCCTTCTAGTGTCGTGTCGCATCGTCCTTTCGGTGCCGCGTCGTCCTTCCGATGTCGCGTCGTGTCGTCGGGTCATCCTTCTGGTGTCGGCGACGGACCGTTGGTCGTTGGTCGATTGGCAACGTGGGAGGGATGGAGGCTGGAGTGGCTGCTGAGTTTAGTTTGTTTAGATATGAAATGTCTAGGTTTAGGTAAGTGTTTGTTTATATATAAATGTACAATTACGCTCCAACCCTTCGAATATACTAAATTATAATTTAACCCCAATTTTAATCGTGTCAACCCGCGATTCGTTTAATCAAACCCGATTCGATTCGTTTAATAAATAGGTTAGATGGGTTGACACAATTACGACATAAATTCATTTAACTCCAACTCATACCCATTTAATTTTCGCGAATTCATGTCAATCCATCGTGTTGTAACCCATATTGCCACCCCTAGCTAGAGGTTACATGGCACTTAAAAGACAAAAAAATGCTTTCATAACTATAAAATGATATGTTTATAGTTTCAGAGTTGTTCATTTAGAGATTGTATGATGTAGAAGCAATATAGAAGTGAATGTTACAACAATAGATGAAGTCATGTCATCTACTTGGATGTAGAAGTGTTTAGTATGATATGTAAAAATAGAACACAAAACAAATATAAATTACCTTAGAACTGGTAGCAGATATTTGATCCTCTACACTAGTACGGTTAAGGCTATCATCTTCAGGTTGTTGTGGTGGGTCAACTTTATCATCTCCAAGCCGATCATCATCATATGGAGGGTGATCATAATCATCATCATCACCTTAAAAACGTGGTGGTGGGCCATAGACATTGCTATTTGTATCAGTCCTCTCATCATCATCATCATCATTGTTATTCAAATCATCCAAATCATTGGGAGATCACTCAATTTCTAGATGAGCTTTCAGTCTTGCCTATCCTCTCCCCAGTCAGCTTAATTTCCTATCTTGTCTCCTCGACAGCTCCATGATGTTAGCCACTTGTTTTTAGAGACTCAATAGTATTTGGACGGTGGCTATCCAAAGCTCTTGCAAGAAAAAAAAAAAGTAGTAAACACAAATACAAACGAATGGTTACACTTTGTACTACGATTTTACAAAAATTTGACAAAGTCTCCCTTATTTTATGATTATCCAGGAAATAGAAACTACATTTAAAAAATTACACTTCATCTATCATATTTAGAGACTTAATCTCTCTATCCAACTGTATACTACTACATAACATGTCCACTACTTTTCTATTTAATAAAATGGATATTTATGTAAGAATGGAAAAAAAAAAAATAATAATATAAGATTCATATCGGAGGATGAGACTATCCACGCTTCATACTATAAGCTCGTCTACATCGTGCACCTTTGTTGACCACTTCTCTCTACATGCATCCTTTGATGAAGGCACTTTGAATCTTTCCTAGCTTACACAAGGGTGCATTGACGGGACCCGTCCTTATACGACTGTTTCCGTACACTCGACAGCCCGTTGGCAACCCTACAATGACCTTTTAGACGAGATCCGCTCTGGTTGAAAGGTTCCCATGAAGCTAAGTCATTTGTTTCTATTGAAAATCTTTTATAACTTTTTAGAAAGTTCTTTTCTAATAGAAATACATGGAAACTTTTTCTTTTTAGTGCACATTTGCAAAATAGGGTTATTAAAAATTTTGATAGTATAATGACTATTTTTCTAAAAATTCCACCTTGCCAAAAATTTATTGAACACCTATACACTCTTATAGCAACAAAATTTTTCCATAGAATTATTTATATAACTGAAATACAACAGGTCACTCAAAATATTTATATATCATGCACCAATATGTTTGCACATTTTTCAAAATTACATCCGATTTCATACAAATGTTATTATACAAGTTTTTAAAAGTATTTATGACAAGTATGCATAAACACAGCAGCACATGACTAAATTCGTCTACTCTTGGGTCGGAGTCCCTGCTACTAAAGCACCTATACTTGCACCGGCCCCTAACTCTGGGGAGATTTTATTTATAAAACATAAAAATAAAGGGTGAGCTAAAGAGTTCAGTAAGTTTCATACATTTCTATTTAAACTGTACTTTCAAAATTAAACCTCCCTAAAACCTTTAAAAATATTTCATAAATGTTCTATTGCTGCAGAACTAAAATAGGTTTTTCTGAAAACCATTTCTAAAATAAATACATGAATCATGCATCGTAAAACTATATTTCACTAACATATTGAAAAGCGATTTTTCTGATTTTGACAAACTATTTTGAAACGCTTTTCAAATATGAAATATATAAAATAGAATTCCGTATGATTTTATTTTTGCTGTAAATTATAAATAGTGGTGGCAATGCAATTTTTCGAAAAATTTCTGGGCGAAATAAGCCAACCACTGATGGCTCATACCGCATGGTACCCTAGATATATGGTGGAGTAGAATTGACCATCGCTCCGAGCAGAATTTATCATCGCTTGGGCCATTTGTCCGGTAACAACATAGTGAAATTTACCATCGCTCATGTAGAAGCTAGCTAATAATATATACCTTGTATGTGCAGAGGGTGACACACTAGACTGAACTGACCGACACATTCCCTCCCACTGTTAGTAATAGATGCCTCTAACACTATCATGCACGCTTAAGGTACTCAACCGGTAATATTTGAGATACCTATAAGGTATACCATAGGCTTACAAAACGTGCTGCTTTTCATTATGTAATTCATATTTCATATAAAATTCTCAAAATCCATATAGGAGGTTTTCATACTGAATCCATTTACTTTAAAAATCAATTTTCAATCTTTGAAAGCATAAATTTACACTTAACACATAAAATCATTATGAATAGGATATAATTATATCAAAGTATTTTGAAATGACACTCACTTTTTTTCTAACTCGCTATAATGCATAATTTAGGATTTCCCTTGCCTTCACTATATCTACACATTTTCACATTCTACTTTTAGGCAACGTCATAACCAAACTTATTCGCATATAATTCTATTCGAAATTCTTAATATTTAAGTATGTAAAACACCTCAAATGAACTCTAAATTCACACTAACTCATTAAACGTATTTTTGAATCATCTTAACTCATATTGGCCGAACCTTGACCACACTTTTTCAACATCAATATCATTCAATTTTCTCATCATAACTATACTCAAACACATGTAAAATGGTGCCTAATCAAATCAAACTCGTAAATCTCATATATCAACAATAAAACAAAGTTTGGTCATGAGTATGTCCTATGACATCCAATGGATTTCTTTTCAATTTCATGTCAATTTCATCATCAACATAACATATAAAATCATCCAAAACATCCAAAAACAATTGTCTATCACTTTAAGGTACTTATGGTCGGAAGCATAGCAAATTGGTATACCATACTTTTGATTCTCGTTTCATCATCCTAACTTGACATTTGCACACATTTATATGCATGAAAACTACTTAAATAACTTAAATTCAAATTGGACCATTTAATCTCCTCTTGGTCGTGAACCACATCCAAATACAATACCAACATCTCTTCAAGTTTTACACTTGAATTTACATTAAAATCACATCAAATCTCATGGCAAGACAACTAATGTCCTAAATAATATCAACTTAAATTTAAATAAAAAAGTCACCTTCACTAGTAAGCCTACCAATTGCTTTTGAATCACTAACCTTGTTTTTCCACAAATTTGAAGTATTAAATTTCTAGATTCATACATAAAAATCACAAATAATCTATTAAAAACCATTAATCTAAAGATTTACACATACTAATCATGAAAACTTGAATCTTACCACAAGAAATCAACTTACTATTGATAGATTTCACTCTTAAGTTTGTATACACCCTTTGCATGTCATGAAAACCACTCAAAATGTCTCAAAATCATCAAGTGCAGCTGTTGTCCTCTTGTTTTCCTCTCAGCCGAAGCCCATTCTTCACTCGTGTAAATTGCTCTTTTGTTTTTCCATTTGACTTTCACTTTATATATCTCTTATTTGCTCTAACAATTGCCTCCAAACTAAATTTAAATCCACAAGTTTGCCATTGGTTTGGTTTGGAGACTTTTGATTGGTTGAAATACATAAAACATTTCAATTTTAACTATATTCCATTCCAATGCAATTAAATGCTAACTAGTTTGTCCATTAACTCCACTTGTCTTCATTGCCATGCTTATATCCACTCATACACAACACACATGTCACTTTAATTCTCTTTCATTCTTTCTTTCTCCCTTTCCACGCCACACACATGCATTCTCTCATATTTTCAATTTCCTAAAATGCTTTTTATACATGTCTTTTACAATTCAACATAATCATATCTCTTTTTGGTAATTTATTTGGCACTAATTGTAATTTAAACTTTAATTATTCACCGTGCCAATCTCATATTCAAAATCATCTCCGGTCTATTTGAAAATTTTACTATAACTCAATTATACATCCGGCTTCTTTAAATTACTTTATCACCTCATAATTAAGGGCATACTTTATACATTACATATATGGTACAAGGATTAGAAGAGTATATTACATGCACTATATTTTTGTGAGAATTTTACGATGTCAAGTTGATGGCCCGCATCAAGGGTCCATCTGTCAGACCTCCTCCGTCTCTCAATCCCCCTAGCTCCCTAGTCGACACCATCTCCTTACCTCGTCTTTACATGCTTATCCTACCCTGGCTAATCACCACCCTTAAGCTCATCACCCCTTCTGCCACCTTTCCAATGGAGGTCCATTCTAATCAAATGTAAAGGGTTAAAGGACCTCTAAAAATTCGTATCTCTTTTCGCATTGGTGGAATCAATGGTACTCCTCGGTCCTCGTAACTATAATATATATACATATTATATTATAAAAAAGGACAATAAAAAAGGGAACAAAATTAGGTTAGGTTAGACACTTACACGAGAAAAATGATTAATCCATGTTAGCTTATGTGACTTCTTTTTACAAAACCAATTCAGGCACCTTGAAATTAGAATTTTGTCAATGATTATTTCTTCCAATTTGGTCTCACAAAATGGGAATATTTCGACCAACCACCACTATAATGTAGAAAATATTAAAATAAAACAAAAATATAATTAGCATATATATAAAAAGTAAACAATTATCATTAATAATAAAGAGCATATACTAAGTATTGTACTTGAAAAGCACAAATAAACCATAAATGTTGTCACTACCTCCCTCCTCTCTCTTAAGTCGTTCCTAATTAATCACTATACGAAAGCTATGGAGAGTCATACAATAGGAAAATGTTTTCTAAAGGAACGATTGAAACTCTAGGAAATCCTCTATCATGTACCATAAGTAAGCGTAAATTGATGTCCACTCATCGTGCTCGGTCGATAAACAGTGATGATAATAACATAAGCTAGCTTCAGGACATCATTTGGATCTAGATGCTTATGCATACCAAGGAAATTGATTATTTGCACAACCACCAACAACCACATATTGAAAAGTTGTGCCAATAGACTATTCGGGCCAACACTCTACACCGTAATGTGATCTGGGTCAATCCACTCAAACCAGAGTCTTGTCACTAGTAAGAACTCATGCTTCCCAAACCTATATAGGCGTCCTCCCTCCCTTCCAAAATTCAAACCACATCTCATCATTATGGGAAGTAGAAAATATCACATCCCTAAGAAGAATATCTATAATAAACTTCGCAACAATATATTATCTTTGAAGAGGCACACATAAAAGTTGTCCTAATGGGCCCTGCACGAACCTATCCCACACACCATACCATAGCAAAGCATTAACTAGATCAGGAATGCAATAAATGGGGGGATGTGTGTATTTGCTTGTGATCCCTGAGGGAGTAATTGTGAATAGTGGCTATAAGTGAATTTCGACAGCTTATAACCTATCTAAAAAAAGGAAAACCAGCAAACAGTTTAGGACGAAATATACCAAAAATAGCAAATGATGACTATATAAGAAATCAGGTTTAATGACCTTATTAAACTCGATTGCTTCACCTAACCGAGTTTAATAAGTCCATTAAACCTAGTCACTAATGAAAAAGACAATTGTTCGTCTTCTTCATTAATGACTAAGTTTAATGACTTTATTTAAAACGATTTGGTGAAGCAATCAAGTTTAATAAAGCCATTAATCTCGGTTTCAATGTGGAAGATGATTATTTGTCTTCTTTGTTAAGGCCATTACATCTGGTTTGGTGAAGCAATTGGAATTAATGAGGTCATTCAACTCGATTTCTGTGGTAGTTTTTTCTATTATAGGAATTAGGATTAATGACCTCATTAATCTTAGTTGCTTTACCAAACCTGGTTTAATAAAGCCATGAAACTCGATGGCTGACAAAGAGAATTGTTATGTGTATTTTCTGGACTCATTAAATGGGCTGGTAAAAGTCTGATAAAAGCCCAATAAGTCGACCCAATGCAAAGGCCCAGTAGATAAGACCCAGTCAACAAATCCAAGTCCAGCAAGCCTTATAGCTCGCCCCAACAAGCTCCACAGCTCGCACCAATTAATTCATCCTGAAGCCGGAAAACAGTTCGTTAAGCAGTTCGTCTTATGCATAGCTCGCTACTTGATGAGGTCCGACTCGAGGTTGCTTAACAGCAATGTGTAGCTTGCCCAGCTGGCCAATTAATACAAAATTTTTCAAATATGGCAGTTACCTGATTTGACTATGATTCTCTCGCCAGAAGCAGAAGCTAATTCAAATTCAAACTCAATCAACGTGATCTCGAGATATTCGGGGCTATTTCTTGATTCTGCTCCAACTGATTAGGAAGTGTATTTATTATGAAATTATTTACCTATTTTAATGCTTCTTAATCTGTAATAACTCTTCCCCTATAAATAGGGATTAAAATCATTGTAACAGACAACACAATTAATATCATACTGTCACTCTGCAGAATTTTAGAGAGACAGTCGTGGACGTAGACGCACTCGCTGAACCACGTTAAAAATCCTTTGTCTTCTTGTTTTGTCTTGAGTTCTTTGTTGTATTTGTCTTGATTTTTGTGTTTTCTTATATTGATTATAGGTACTGGGCATTGAATTCTCATCAACTGGATTTTAACGTCGATATTTTGGCATTAGAATGAGGGCCCAAACTGCAATCTTTTTCATCTTAATTCATTGATTTCTGACAATATGGCAAAGACTAGAACAAATAGGTATTTTGGATATGATGACCAGGTGGAGAGCCACATGAACCAACCTTAACAGAACATGCAGCCTGTGGAAGACGCACCCATGCATGCAGTAGGTACGTCCTATAGTCAGACAATCAGTGCTGCAGCAGGCATTCCCCCTCTGCCTCCTCATCAACCAGTTCCAATTGCGCTAGTGGTTGAAGGACAGCATGTTTGGTATCAAAGACAAAAAGCATTGGAGAACACGGTTAGACAGCTTATAGAGGTTGTCAATATGTTGGTGTAGGCTTAGATGCAGAACGAACCTAGGGTTGAAGTTTAGGCACCAAGGCACGTGTCCCAGCAGTATGAAGCAATGTAGGTGCCTAAAAGGCTAGCAAAGGAAATCCCTCGACCTGCCAACTCAGCTCGTTCCTCTAATGTGCGATCTAGAGTTGGAGGTCGCCTCGTCCAAGAAGAAAGGGAAGCCCGCCCAGCAAACCTGGCGAGGTTAAGTTAGGATAGAAGCCGGTGAATAGAGGTTAGTTATGATAGAGTCCGAGTCGCAGCTTGGCATGTGGACGAAGTGGGTGAGCGACAAGCGACATCCCATAGGTTTGGAGGCTTACTCTGAGAGGACGAGAGATATGACCTAGACCACCCTTCCACAGGTTGCGACCACAGGGGAGATATGAGCCTTGAGATCCACAAGTAGAGGAACTCCTCCAGAGGGTTCAGCAGCTAGAAGCGCGATCAGAAGTCCCGGAGCAACGTGGGTACTACAGGGAAAGGATCTCATTTACAAGGGAAATTGAGATGCAGCCTCTCCCTCCGAGATTCAAAATGCCAAATATTCATCAGTACAATGGGGACAGTGACCCCTATAATCATCCAAATGCTTATAACGTTCAGATGGACCTGCAGACAGATAATCCTATGGTGAAGTGTCGTGTATTCCCAACTACTTTAGGGGATATTCTAAGGACATGGTTCAAAAATCTTCCAACTCGCAGCATAGACAGTTGGGAAGAATGTCAACAGAAGTTCGTTGGCCAATACAAGATAATGAGAAGGCAGCTCGCTTCATCCTGCCACCTAGCTACCATATTCCATCATCAGGGTGAGTCGTTGAAAGAATATATCACCAGGTTTAGACGCGAGGTTGCGAATGTTGAGAATCCATCAGATGAGAGCATATTGACTGCGATCTCAGCTGGGTTGCGCAAGGATGGAAAACTGTACGAAAGCATTTATAAATCCCTTGTGAGAGATTTGGATGAGTTCTACGAGCGAGCTGCAAAGAAGATTAGGTGGGAAGAGACCTTCAGCCCAAAGAAACTCAATCAGAAGAATGAAGCAGGCAGTTCCAGTCAGACAAAAAAGAGGAATAATGGTAGGAACGAAAAAGGTAGGAACAATGACTCAAACAATCAGATTGCTAAAAGGTAAGGAGAGAGCCAAGGAATGAGCGACCTCAGCGTCAAGGTCGCTATGAAAGTTATAGCATTCTTTCAGACTCGCTAGACAAAATCTTTGCAGCAAAGAAGAACAAGGAAGACTTTAGGAAGCCCTACCCTTTAAGGGCCCCTGTTCAGCACAGAGACAGGAATAAGTTTTGTGTCTATCATAATGAGGTCGGATACAACACTTCAAATTATTGTGTGTTGAAGGACGTCATTGAAAAGTTTATCAGAGAGGTCGCTTGAGGGATTATGTGGCGAGACCTACAGACTCGCGACCTCTACCACAACGACCTCAACAGCAGCTAACACAGCAATAGCCCCAACGAGCTCCCGAGCCAGAGCATAAGCCTGCGGTAAGAATTATTTTTACAATTCATGGTGGCCCCCATATCGCAAGTGCTTCGAACAGGCCGCACGAGAGGTATGTCCAAAAAACAAATCATACCTTTCAGGTTAGTGGGTCGGAGGGACTTATAAAGAAAGCTAAGACGACCTCGGATGAGATTGTTTTCACTCGGGAGGATGCTAGAGGTGTGATCTGACCACACAATGATGTGTTGGTTATACGAGCTAAAATCAGCAACATAGAAGTACGACGTATCATGATTGATACTGGGAGCTCGGTGAATGTGATGTATAGAAACTGTTTTGATTAGATGGGGCTAGGAGCAGAGCAGTTAAGACCATCCCCAAAGTCTCTTTACGGCTTCACTGGAGATGTTGTGGTACTGGTGGGCCAGATCAAGTTGCCACTTACTCTTGGGGAAGCAGGTCGTCAAGCTATTATGTTGGTAGATTTTCTGATTATTGACTACCCATCAGCATACAACGTAGTCTTGAGAAGACCTGCTATGAACAAGTTGGATGTGGTTACTTCAACCAGGACCCTCACAGTTAAACTTTCAACTCCTAACGACGTTAGATGTGTTAGAGGAGAGCAGCATTTGGCCAGGCGCTGCTATGAGGATGTTGTTAAGATGAGCATGAGAGAAAAGAAAGTGAACGTGGTTTCGAGGGGTGAGCCACAAGCTATGACCGAGAAAGGGGTCAGTCACGACCTGGACCCTCGTAAGGTAGATACAAACCGAGCTACTAGGCCAGTTGAAGAGTTGGAAGATGTTCAAGTCAGCGAGGCAGATCCAGAGAGGTGCCTAAAGCTAGGAAGAGGTTTAGCTCCAGAACTGAGAGCTCAGCTCGCTGACTTCTTAAAGGCGAACTTGGATGTGTTCGCGTGGAATCATAAAGACATGGTGAGGATAGATCCCAGGGTGATGTCACACAGATTGAATATTGATCCTTACCATAAGCCAGTTCGTCAGAAGAGAAGGGTAATGACAGGGGAGCGCTACTTAGCATTGAAAGAAGAGGTAGATAAGCTGCTGGCCAATAAGTTTATCCGAGAAGCTTACTACCCAACCTGGGTCGCCAATCCCGTGTTGGTAAAGAAAAAGAACGGAAAGTGGAGAACTTGCATCGACTTTACTTATTTGAATAAGGCGTGTCCTAAAGATAGTTTTCCCTTACCGAGGATATGCCAGCTCGTGGATGCTACAGCTGGACATGAGCTCCTAAGTTTTATTGATGCATACTCGGGTTATAATCAAATCCCAATAAATCCCGAGGACGAAGAGAATATCTCATTCATGACTGATCGAGGCTTGTATTGCTACAAGGTGATGCCCTTCGGGCTGAAAAATGTAGGAGCGACCTACCAACGCTTGGTAAATATGATGTTTGAAGAGCAGATTGGGAAGACCATGGAGATCTACGTGGATGACATGTTAGTAAAATCCAAGCAGGTGGGTGATCATGTGCGCGACCTGGGGTAGATGTTTCAGATTTTAAGAAGCTACCAGATAAAACTAAATCCGCACAAGTGTGCATTTGGAGTAGCTTCTGGAAGTTTCTGGGCTTTATGGTCAACAGTAGAGGTATTGAAGCCAATCCTGAGAAGATCAAAGCACTGATCGATATGAGGTCACCAACCAGGGTAAAGGATATGTAGAGCCTCAATGGCCAAGTCGCAGCACTAAGCAGATTCATCTCGAAAGCTACGGATAAATGCATCCCATTTTTTGATATTTTGAAGAAAGCAAAAAGCTTTGAGTGGACCGAGCAATGTGAAGTTGCCTTTCAGCAATTGAAATAGTACATGGGGCGAGCTCCACTACTTGCTAAGCCCAAAGAAGGAGAAAAGCTGATGCTGTACTTGAGAGTGTCTCAACAAGCTCTAAGTGTTGCTTTAGTGAGAGAAGAGGAGAAGATGCAGCTTCCAGTGTACTATATGATTAAAAGACTGCAAGATGCTGAGACCAGATACTCGTAAATGGAGAAGCTCGCTTATTGCCTAGTAATCTTATCGAGGAAGCTGCGACCTTATTTTCAAGCTCATACGATCGAAGTCCTCACTCAGTATCCGCTAAAGCAAGTTCTATAGAAAGTAGACACCTCAGATCGTTTGCTGAAATGGGTAGTTGAGCTCCCACAGTTTGACATTCAGTATAAGTTGAGGACGACTATCAAGGCTTAAGCTATGGCAGATTTCATTATAGAATTTACAAGGTTTGTGGATGATGAAGCTAAATCTTCTGAAGGTCCGACCTAAGAACTTTATGTTGACGGGTCATCCAGCGAGCAAAGTGCTGGAGCTGGGATTCTACTGATTAGTCCTGAAAGCCAGAAGATTCTTTGTGCTTTAAGGTTCAGTTTCCAGGCTACAAGCAATGAAGTTGAATATGAAGCGCTGCTCCCAGGTCTGTGTCTAGCTAGAGAGATGCGAGCTGAACGACTAAGGGTTTTCAGTGACTCACAACTCGTGGTTTGCCATGTACTGGGGGAATACTAGACCAAGGGACCAAAAATGGCTTTATACCTCCAGAAGGTCCATGAAATGCTGGGTTCTTTTCGAAAGTATGAAGTGAAGCAGATTCCGCGAGCTCAGAACGCACATGCGGATGCTTTAGCTCGCTTAGCAACCACTCAAGATGTAGACTTTCTTGGGGGGATCCCAGTAGAATTCCTACCAGCTCCCAGTATGGAAGAGAAGAATTCGATGATGGCCATAACTGTGCAGCCTAATTCCTGGATGAGTCCGATTTTGAGCTATTTGTAAGATGGGAAGTTGCCAAGTAAAAAACTAGAAGCGTGGCACTTGCGAGCTAGAGCAGCCAGGTACTACATCTACGATGATGTGTTGTATAAGAAGGAGTTTTCAGCTCCACTTTTGAGATATATAGATGGCCAAAATTGTGAGGCGGTAATAAGGTAAATACATGAAGGTTATTGTGGAAACCACGCTGGGGGGCTATCTTTAGCCCAAAAAGCACTTCGTCAGGGTTTCTATTGGCCCATCATGAAGTAGGATGCCATCAACCTGGTCAAGAAATGAGACAAGTGTTAGAGGTTCGCCCAAGTTCCGCGAGCTCCACCAGTTTATCTCCAACAAATGGTGAGCCCGTGACCCTTTACAATTTGGGGGATGGATTTGATCAGGCCTCTGCCAACATCTCGTGGAAGATGCAAGCATGCCGTGGTCGCAGTTGATTACTTCATTAAGTAGACAGAAGCAAAGGAGCTGGTTGAGATTTCCACTACAAAGATTGAAAAATTTGTGTGGAATAATATTATTTGCAGATTTGGAGTCCCACAGCAGATCGTGATAGACAATGAGACCCAATTCAGTAGTGAACAATTCCTCAAGTTCTGTAGCGACTTGAAGATAATCAAGAGGTTCTCAGCAGTAAACCATCCACAAGCCAATGGCCGAGTTGAAGCTGTGAATAAGATTATAAAGTAGACCCTGAAGATGAAACTGGAAGCAAAGAGGGGAGCGTGGGTAAACGAGCTTCAGAAGGTATTATAGGCTTACGGAACCATAACTCACAGCACCACAGGCGAGACGCCCTTTTTGATGGTGTATGGGTCTGAGGCAATGATCCCAACAGAGTTAGAAGTTACCTCGCAACGAAGAGCGACCTTCAATCCAAATGACAATATGAGGGAGGCAGCTAGGTTGAAAGTAGCTGTCTATCAACAAAGAATCGCGAGGTACTATAACAGAAATGCTCGAATTCGTAGCTTCAACGTGGGAGATTTAGTACTGCGTCTCATTTTGCCTAGAGCCCGCAAACCCAGTAATGGGTCCTTAGGCCCAAATTGAGAAGGACCCTACATCGTCAAAGCAAACTTGGGAAATGGAGCATATCGTTTGATCAATATGAATGGAGCTGAGGTTCCTCGAGCTTGGAACGCCGAGTATCTCTGTCCATATTATCAGTAACCTTTGTTACATGTAATTCAATCTTATTATAGTTAATGAAAGCTCTAGTTCCCTCATGACGTAATCCAAACCTAAGTCACAAAGATGACGGGCTTTGTGTTGATTAGCTCGCTGCTCGCTAAAATAAAAAAAAAAACCTAAAAAGCAAGCGAGGTTATGTGCCCCTGTATAGCTCGCTTAAAATGAAAAAGAGCCTAAAAAGCAGGCGAGGTTACGTGCTCTTGCATAGCTCGCTAAAGTGAAATGAGCCTGAAAAGTAGGCAAGGTCATGTGCCCGCATAGCTCGTCAACAATTCAATATAGCAAATAAGGTTTCAACATGTTACCTATTAACTGGTGAATTAAGTATTTGCTTAAGTTATTATATGACTTCAGGCAAGTTCATATGATAAGTCCGTATGAAGTTTTATAACTCATAAAATGAAAATTATAAAATGAGTTACAACGAGCATAATAATATAAACACATTCGACAGAGAAGATATAATGAAATTTTATTGAGTTCAAAATTTTTTTACAAATTGAAGATTAAAAGAATACAAGTGAAAAAAGTAAAGAATAAGCCGCTAGCTTCGAGCTGGAGAATCGGACCCTAAGAGAGAGTCTTCATTGGAAGACGAGCTAGAAAATTCAAGGTCACCAGCGGGCTCAGCCTGAGGAGTTGTGCCAGGAGCCTGTGTTGCTAGAGGAACTGCATCAACTGGAGACGAGGTAGTCCCAACCTTGAACTCCTCCACAGCTCGGAGTCCCTCATCACTAAAGATAGAAAAATCCATGTCAGGATGGGACATTCATAGCGTGTAAAGGAAATTACGACCTGTTCTTTCCTTAGCCTCATCTTTGGCTTTAGCAACCTGCTCCTCCGTTTCCTGAATAGATCTTTTTCAGAAAGTCATCAACTCTTCAAAGGCGTCATTTGCTCGACGATTAGCTACCTCGGCTTCTTGATACGCGGCTCCTACTAGTTGCTCGACTGCCTCAACCAACTTCTCGGAAATCTTAGCTCACTGTAGCACATTCTCCATTTTTTGCTCAACGGCCTCAACTCGCCGCACTGCATCCCCCACTTGCTGCTTTAGCACCTCAGCTCCATGTTCAGCTTCTTCAGCCCATTGAGCGATAACTTTTGATCTTTCAGCCCGTTGCTCAGCAGCCTCAGCCCGCTGTACTGTGGCATCAATTTGTTGCCAGAGCACCTCATTTTGTTTATCCATAATCTCAGCTTATTGTTCAAACTGCCTTAGCTCGTCCTTCATCTTGTTCAATTCACCTTTTGCCTTGTCACGTTCATCATCTTCACAATTACGTATCAAGGCAGTGAAGTGCAATCTGGAAGCGTCATAATCACTTTCTAATTGCGCCAGAGCTTCCTTCGCTATCTGTTTAGCTATGTTCGCTGCGGTTAGCATTGCCTCATGACCTTCAGCGAACCTTCTCCTGTCTTGGACCCTCTCGGTCAAGGACGCTATCTCCTCCTTAGCTTTCTCCAGCTCGTTCTCCAACTTCTTTATTTGTTCTTCAGCATATCTAGTTCCTCTCCTCCACTTCATTGATGCAAGAGTAGCCTAAAATTCTACAAGTTAATATTTGATAAAATAAAGAAGTCAGAAGGTAAGGGAAAATGAACTACCAGCATGGAATGTCGAGTTGCATAATCATCCAGGTCCGTACACCTGAGGGACCTATTCTCTAAGGTCCTCGTTTGACCCGGCATGATTTTTGACCAGTTGTCAAGAAAAACGCTTAGGTATCTCCCCTTGAGTCCGTCTTCGGGGTCAGACATGGTCGGCGATGGAGTCTCCTTAGACTCTGCGACCTCAGGTTCTTCACTCCTGTAGGCATGGCGTTTAATGATAGAGGTACGTTTAGTCAAATTCTTTGTTTTCTTCTTGTTGGTACCAGCTTGGGCTTTTTGGAGCAGTACCTCAGGTGGAGCATCCTCTGCTTCGGGCTATGAGCTAAGAGCCAGATCCTGGGGAAGATCTGCTGCTACTTCAGAAGGTGACACCTCGCTGGGAGTGACGACCATGGGAGATTTTTCCTTAACAGGTCGATTCGAGTGCTTTGAAGAGCAGCTGGAGTGGTTGAAGCTTCAGCAGGCCGTTTTGATGGAGTAGCTGAAGAAGTTGAAGCTTTAGCAGTTCGCTTCGAAGGGCACTCCAAAAGAGTAAGTTTCCTCCTCTTGGTTGGAGCTCGCCCAGAGGATAAAGCAGGAACTGGAGGAATAGTTATTTTGGAAGCACCTACTGGTGAGGTACGATCTGGAACTGATGCCTCTTCAACAGGTGTTAGAGCTGTTGGACTGGGAACTGGATTTGTTTGGACAGATGGAGATGGAACCCTTGGAGTAGTTGTTCGAACAAGGGAAGGAGTTGAATCTATCTGTACAATTGGAGCTATTCGAGCTAGAGCTGGAGTTGTAGTTTTTGCCTACGAGCTAGAGGCGGGAACTGTTGTATCTGCTCGCAAGGTGGTGGCAGGAGTTAGAGACGATTGAGGAGCAGGTGTATTCTCTTCCTCGACAGGAACTTCGAGAACTGAAGGAAGCTCGAGCTGCCCAATGTTCGAAATATCATTCTCATTGTTTATTAAGGGAGAATCATCAGAAAGAGCGAGACCATGAGCTTGGAGAAAGGCGGTGTCAAATTTACTGCTGATGCTCGTTTCACCCGAGTTCGCGAGCATCTTGAGAGCCATTTTCTCCTCGCTGCTGAGAGAAGATTTGTCCATTTTCAGTTCTGCAAAACAAAGAATTAAAAAAAAAAAAAAAGGTGGCTCGCTAAAGATTCTCCTCTATATACCTGGTTTCAGAATGAAGCTGAAATTGTTAAGACACACGAGAGAAGGGCAAGAGACGAAGAACCAGCTCGTCTAATATGTCCCGACATTGGATTTGCCTTTCGCACCTTTTTGGGGTAAGAGTTCCTTATATTCTGATGGACGAGCTGCGAGGTAGTAGATGTCATCTGGCTTTCCCTCCTTTGGAGTGCTCAAAGCCTTGATGCTATAGAGATGTTGAATGATTTTTGGAGTTGGGGGAGAAAGATTGTTTCTGAGGAAAGCTAAAGTTAACAAAGTCAATTGCGCGTATGAGTTCGGTGTCAACTGGAACGGCGCGAGCTCAATAGTGTTTAGGAATTTGATCAAGTAAGGAGGAATTGAGAATCTTAGCCCGTGCTCCAGATGCTGGGTACTAACAGCAATGTATCTCCATGGAGGATAGCCCGTATGGTTTTTTGGAATAGGTGACATCGCGCGACAGTCTTTAGAGATATGGAATTGAAGAGCAATCTCCTCCAATTCGGAAACTTCTATAGAAGATGAATAATGAGCAAACGTTTTGCGAGTATTTCTTTCCTCTTCAGCCCGCTGCTAAGCTTCTGCTCGCTCCCCACCTTGAGTTGTTTCACTAACACTGCGAGCTCTACTTGAAGATATCTATAAGAAAAGGGGCATGGTCAGGTCGCAAGGAACATATTACTAAAATGATTAAAAATTTTCTAAGTTTCCTAGTTTGCAGATTGCTCCTAGAGTGGGGGGGCTCAACCTATGAAGAAACGACCTACGAGCTTACAGTCTACATGTATCTAATCCAACAGTTAGCATGCATAACAGACCATAAATGGTAATTAGGTCTCGAACAAACATGCTACATGATCAAATCAACAGAACTTGAAGAGTCGTATTCAACAAGAAACCCAAAACATCAAAGATTCAATAGCAACAACATAACATATTCAAACTGTTCAGACACAACGATAGCAAAATGCAACAACAATGCAACATAAACTCAAGGCTTGAAGTCAAAAGAAAGAGCTTACCGTGAATCTTTGATGAGAGTGTGAAGAACGGCGACTGGAAGTGTAGATCTTGTGAAGAACTAGTAAGTATGCTGAGAAAACTTGGTGGTTTCGAGAGAAAATGATAGAAAAAAAAAAGAATGAAAGAGCTCCACCAATTTATATAGGTGGACGAGCTCGAACCCCAACCATCAGATCTGCATGTTGTGTAACCGTCATCGATCCAACGGTATAGCGCGAGGTACGACTTTGTAATCATGCAGCCGTCAGTTGAAAGACGCGTGCATTAAATGCGCATGGCACAAAACGTGCTAGAGACGGTTTAGTTGTCGTTTGAGTGATTGCCACGTGTCAAAAATTTGATGGTATTGAATTTAAAAAGGCGCGAAATGACAAATTCAAGTATAGCTTTTACCAGCGAGCTCGAGCTCCTAATTCGCAGAACGAACTGAGAGTTGGGAGGCTGATGTTATGTGTGTTTTCTGAACTCATTAAATAGGCTGGTAAAAACCTAATAAAAGCCCAATAAGTCGTCCTAATACAAAGACTCAGCAAACAAGGCCTAATCATCAACTCCAAGTCTAGCTCGCCCCAACAAGCTCCACAGCTCGCACCAGTTAATTCGTCTTGAAGCCAAAAAACAACTCGTTAAGTAGTTCCTCTTATGCATAGCTCGCTACTTGATGAGGTACAACTCGAGGTCGCTCAACAGCAATGTGTAGCTCGCCCAGCTGGCCAATTAATACAAAATCTTCCAGATATGGCAATTACCTGATTTGACTATGATTCTCTCGCCAGAAGCGGAAACTAATTCAAATTCAAACTCAATCAACGTGATCTCGAGATATTCGGGGTTATTTCCTGATTCTGTTCCAATTGATTAGGAAATGTATTTATTATGAAATTTTTTTACCTATTTTAATGCTTCCTAATCTGTAACAACTCTTCCCCTATAAATAAGGTTAAAATCATTGTAACAGACGACACAATTAATATCATATTGTCACTCTGCAGAATTTTAGAGAGACAGTCGTGGATGTAGGCGCACTCGCTGAACCACGTTAAAAATCCTTTGTCTTCTTGTTTTGTCCCGAGTTCTTTATTGTATTTGTCTTGGTTTTTGTGTTTTCTCACATTGATTGCAAGTATTGGACATTGAATTCTCGTCGACTGGATTTCAACGTCGACAAGAATGAACAATAGTCTTCCACACTAAAAACTCACTAGAAAACACCTTTTTCTAAACCTAAATCACATTATTAACAAAAAATAACACTATTTATCAATACTCAATCACAAAAACTTAAAAAAAATTTTAAAAAAAAATCACAAAACAATCCAAGAGATAATGAGGAGAATGCGTACCATTCGAATGGTGGGGAATGGCGGTGCTACTCAACATCAAAGGTGGTCAACAGTGGTCAATGAATGATCAGTCGGGGAATGGTCAATGAATGGTTAAAGGGTCAAGGGTGGTCATACGATCTGTTAAATCATGGGGTTGATAATGGTGAATGAGAGGTCAATCGGGTTTCAATCAAGTTTATATAATTATCCATTTCCTTTTTTTTTTTAATTTTAAATGATAAGGGTATATGGGTAAATTTGTGGTAGTGACAATTTTGTAAACTTAGGTGTATTGTGCAATTAATTTATTTAAGAGGTTGAAAACGTAATTTTTATAGAAAGTGGCAAAAACGAATTTTACTTTTGAAATATGGTTAGTTTTTGAATTTTGCTTTTCAAATATGGTTATTTCACATAGATGTTTTCAGGATTCTCTAAAGGGGCTGTTTGGTGGCTGAGTTAGTCAGGATTGGACTATTTATAGTTCACTTGTTGTTGCCAGTCTATTCCATTGTTCGACATTCATTGCGATAGAACAATATGACCAAATTGTTCTACCGCTTCCCATTAGAGAAGTTTGTCTCGTGCTTTTACCTTTTTTTTTTAAAATAAATAATATATTTAAAATTAGCATAATAAATTTTATTTATAAATCATTTAAAAATATTTAATATAAAAATATTAATATATTTAATTTAAATTAAATAAACTTATTTTAAAATATTTAAATTATTATTTTATTTGAATAAATTGTAATTTGATTAAAAAATATTTAAAAGAAACTTAAATTATTTAAAAATTAATTTAAATTTATCTAATTCTGAATTGTGCCAAACACAGGATATAAATATTTTTGTCCAATATCATACTACACTAGATGCACTGTCATACTAATTTAATGCTATTCAATCAATCCAATCTCATCTTTTAAAAATAATTCAACCCAATCATACGCACCAAATGCACCCTAATAATACATATTATTAAGAATTTAAAAAATGAATAAAGAATTATTACTTATTCTTTCATTATATTAATGCATCATTTTGAAAGAATACATTTGATATCTTATACGCATTAAAACAATTATTTTTACGATATCAACTCTTAGTAGACCTCATCATTTACTAAGATGTTGGGGGGTTTAATTATCATAAAATGTATTTTAAAGTTCATATATTTAGTTTTCTTCTCTGTGTGGGAGTATTTGTCTCCTATTTATTAGAATAGATATTCGTACTGTTCAAATAATATTTAATCTTAGTAAGCTTCGATAAATCTTTGACTTGTTTGGCATCAACTTTAAAAATGCACTTGTTTTTGTTGCAATTGGTTCATTTCTTACACGGCTCCTGTGATTAAGTTTAATTTTTGAAACCTTGTTTAGGCAAAGACTAAAAATTAAATTAAATCAATAAAAGAAAAAAAAAAGTTCTAAACGTTAAACTTTAATCTTTAATCAATATGGAATGAAAATAATAGGAAAACAAAAACGGAGACATCAAATTAAGATTGCAAAGTCATTTTAAGACAAAAAGCAATTCTCAATTTGTTAGAGCGTATAAACCAAATTGTAAAGAAAATAAACAGACAGATGACAATGTAGCATTAATAATAATGTATAGAGTAATGCCACACATTTGACTCAGTATCCGAAATTTGACTCCAACTCATGATGTGTTAACTCATGAATAAGTGTTCATTAATAATTATTTATTTTCATTTGATAAATATTTTTTTCTTATTAGTGGAAGAAGGAAGATTAAATTCAAAGAAAACTACCCACACTTTGTGTTTTAGGATAAAAATAAAATTTGAATTCTTAACCTTTTAAGATTAAGGGAAGTGCTCAACCACTCCTACTAAGAAATGACGTGTATTTTTATTTAATAAATATATCCATTCATGAGTTGATATATTATGAGTTGTGATAAAAAGATATAATATTTAATATTATTATAATGTATAACCCCACGACTCGGTTCAAACAAACAGTAAAGCTAACCCGACAATGGAAAAAGACTATACCATGCCACTGCCGCGTCAATTGGTTAAATGTCTTTAGGGACCCAAGCAGACTTTGACTTGTTTTTTAATTTTTTAATTTTGTGAAAGCGAAGTGGTTTTTCATTATCCACATTGAAGTAAGGCAGCTAGTTGATATATCCTTAATACATCTATTCCATCACATGTCGGCGAAAGTTACTTGGGGAAAAATATCTTGGGGAAGGACCTGTTTACACGATATTCACATTAAAGTATGACTTGTTTTCTCAACTAGTGGCTTCCAAGTTGGGCAAAGTACAACAAATACACTATAATACATAATCAATATTTTGGGGCAGGACCTTTCCTTCATCCCGCATAATACACTTCACATAAAAGGAAAGGTTGTTCATCGTTAGTCCTTTGGGATCAACGTAGCCAATATGGTAGTGGTAGGATTTCAACTTGTAATGCTAAATGTTTTGTAATTCATGCAGTTAGACTTATTTTAATTTTAATGTGCTTTTGATATCAAGTTAAAGATCAACTAGAGACTAATATATTAAAAAAAGAATGGAAAAATGATGTCAATCATGTATTATATTACACAAGCTGACCCCTCTTTGTCTGTTTGAATATGTCAGGATACTAATGGTGTGTCCACCACCCTTGATTTACACAATATTCTATCCTGTTTTGTTTGATTACAATAAGATGATAATAACATAACTACTCTAGCAACTACATATCAAAAACCATTGAATTCATTGCAGAAATGCTTATCGGTACATTTTTTGATGGTTTTGTACCATGGTCTGGAAGTTCTTAACTATATCAGATAGTTGTTGGCATTCTGTTTCCAAAACTTGTAAGAATACTATATTTTTCCTGAAATTTGTTTTGATATTATCTATGTTAAAGTCATAATGGCTGACCTTTGAATTTTTTTTAATAAAAAATGATATGCTAATTGCACTAAAGAAGTAATTCAATGATATCTACAAAGCATCCAAAAACATATTTAAAATAAATGTTTCCTTTTTGTTCTTGAAGTTAAATCTGGCAGAATTTTATAATTGTTTGATATGGTAGTTGTGTTGCGATTTTACTTGGTCTTTTGGCTACCTTCTTGAAGTGAAACAAATCTTATACAGAGTATTCAGTTCTGATAGGTGGGAGTGCCAGTACTAATTGTTTAATTGCTTTTTGCTGGCCGTAATTGTAGAATTGTATCTTAGGCTCCTAATTTTTCGTGAGTGTAAAGTTTCTAGTATAAAAGACTACGGAAAATTAATAATAATAAAAATATGAAAACAATGACTTACTGATTACATGCATATTTTGGAGAGGAAAGAAAGATATGTTATAAAAAAATATTTTCTTCTACAATTACGAAGTGTATATGTTAGCTTTATTAAAGAAAAATAGGGTACCAACATGATGCATGAGAAAATAATTAAGACTAAATTAATGAAAAGCAAATTAAGTGTAAAACCTTATTAGAAAAATTGGCTTTTCTATCAGCTGATGGGACACAAATCCAGTTTATGAACATGGAGGGTAAGGTTCAATGAGCTTTAAAGTCCACACGGTTTTAATAAGAAGCCAAAACATTATATCATAAGTTTCTTTTCTTTGTGTTTCGTTTTCAAGGGCATCAAGTCATGGAGAGAAGTTACTCTATAATTTCTATGAGCTATAATTTCTATGAGATACTAGCAAGACATTAGATATATTTCAAATAGATGAGTAATACAACATAATTCAAATATCAAATTCATTGTCTAAATGATATGACAAACTTATATATAATTACTGCATCATCAATACATCAACACAAAATTAATGTGGTAACTACAAATTAACCTGTTATATCATTTTTGACAAATTTTTGAAAACTGTAACATTATCAAAATATAGATTAGGTTCATCTTTTCATCATCAATTTTGCACACTATCCTTTAGTAAGAGAGATTGAATACTTCTCTTCATTTTAAGAGGTCAAGAGTTTAAGTCTCCTTAAAGTGTGAATAGTTTTATATGAATTTAATCTCTCATTCCTCACCATAAAATAAATAAGTAAATAATGATTAGGTGATGAGACTACAATTTTTTTTGCTCTTCTAATTTACCAATGCTAACGACTCATGATGTAGCTTTATATATATTATTGGTAACATTTTTTTTTTAATTGTTTTTTCTTAGATGTAACTTAGTATTATACACCACTCTTTAGTAGCAGTGGTCAAACACTTTCTTTGATCCTAATAGATCAAGAATTCAAGTTCAACTCTTATTCTAAAATATAAGGTATAAGTAGTTTTCTCTGAATTTAATCGCCCTAAAAAAAAAAAAAAACTGTGGAATTGTGCCCCTAGGCTTCTAATTTTTCGTGAGTATAAAGTTTTCAATACAAAAAACTACAGAAATAATAATGAAAAAAAAAAATGAAAACAGTGATGTATTGATTATATGCATATTTTGGAGAGAAGAGAAAGAACTGTTAAAAGCAATATATATTTTCTTCTGCAATTACAAAGTGTGTATGTTAGCTTTATTAAAGAAGAATAGAGTACCGACACGATGCATGAGAAAAAGTCAGCTATGTGGATTTAATATTTGCATAGTCAAGGTGCTTAATGCAATTTACCCAATCAGAGGTTAAATGCATGAAATATTTCAATATTTAAATATTTATAAAAATTTAAAACTAAATTCATTTTCAAGACTTATATCAAGACAGTTATTAGATCAATAATTTTAAATGATAATTAAAGTTCGTGGGAGAAAAACTTTGAATGTTGGCCTTGTGGATCATAGGAATTGATTTTCAATAGAATGAATTGCATATCACTACCTAAAAACAAATGAAAACATAATTACCTTTTTATTACACAAAACCCCATGCCTAACGTTGATTTTTGTCAACGTTAACTAAGTGAAGGGCATTTTGATCCTTTCTCCCTGAATTGGTAGGGTTAGTGGGAGATAACATCAGCATCTGACATAAAAAGAAATAAAATAATAAAAAAGTCTTGGATCAAATCAATAAAAAAATTTTAATGAAAATACTTATATTTCATTAATAAAAAAGTCATGCATGTGGGGCATGTTTTTATCTGATAATGATACAATACTTTTATTTTTGTGTTAGTTGGTATTTGTTGCAAATGCTTGTTTAGGTGATACATTGTTTCTACAGTGTTAAGTGATATAGTATTTATATTTTTGTGTGTGTTTAGGTGAGACACACTACTTTTACAGTGTCATACTTGTTGTACATAATATTTTTATGTTTTTATTGAACAGTATTTGTAATTCACTATTTAAGTTATACTTATAATGTGTTAAGTGATACATGCTTCCACAAGATATTTTCAGTAAATAAAAAGAAAAAAAGTGCAAGAAATAAGAATAGGAAATTAGAAAAATGAAAACAAAGTGTCACAATAGATGAACAAATAAGAGGAGAAAAAGGGTAAAAAATAAGAATAGGGAAAAAAAAAAATCAATGAAACAAACGTGAAGGTGCCGAAAGCTAGACACAAAATCCATGTCGTCATCCCTTTCCAAAGAGTTGAAAAAATTTGAGAATTCTTTTTTAATTAATTTATGAATTGCAAATTCATTCCATTCCAAAGGGTAAAATGGTAAAAAAAAATATTACATACAAAACTTACTTTCATGACATTAATTCAATTCCTAAGGGCAAATTGGTCAATTAAAGAAAATTATAAAACCTTAAACCATATGCAAAATTGGTGGTGTTGTTGGCTGAACATGCGAAGATGGAAGAACATTTTATTATACATTTTTGTCATATAAACGGGCAATTAGGTAACTTTACATTGTTGAGGGTACTTTAGACTTTCATTCAAAATTTTTGATCAATCGTTAAAGTTAATGAAAGTCAATGTTAAGCATGAGGATTTAGTATAATAACAAGGTAAATGTATTTTCATTTGCTTTTAGACAAACCTCGGGGTTGTTGTGCAATTTTTTTTTTTCAATATTGTCCTAACACCTATCAATACAACCTACCACTATATAGCTTGTCACATATAGTCTCACTTCATGCTTCACTTTTGAAACTATTAGACTTTCTCAACTTCTCTTAATCTCAAACTCTCTCAAATTCTCTACTTTAAAGTTATAGTGCAATTAATTATCAAGACAGCAAATAACTTTCGTTTCTACAATCATCAAGTTCAGGTATGCTCAAATTTTGTTATGTTTATTGTTGAACTTTCATTTGTCAACTTAATCTTTTTTTCTTTTTCTTTTTTTTTTTTAATTATCAACTAAATCATTTCGTGTTTCTAAGTTTGTTAATTTAATTTAATTTATTTTTGAAACTAGTATTTTATTTCATTTGTTGGCAATTTATATTTGTATTCATTTTATTTCTTCACCTGTTTCCTTTGAGTTACCCCAACTCACTTACCTTACTCAAACAAGTCGGCTAGATTTCTCTCTCATGAGTGGTCTCAATACTACCTCCAAACCTTTAAAATCACCACCATCAAACTAGACAATCCATTAATCGCAACAACAAACACAAACCTCAATAAATAGTAATAATAATAATAATAATAATAATAATCCATCTCCAATAACTATCATACAAGCTTCACTCAAAAGTTATAGGAGAAACTAGAGCAGTTCATCATCATCATTCATTTTATACAAAGAGAGAAGAAGGATGAGATTCCTCCATAGTTAGATTTAGATCCTAAAATAATCTTATTCTTCATGAAGATCATAAAAATACCATAATGATCCTCTCCAATTTTTCATTTTAAATTTTAAACTTTTATTGAATTTAGATAAATAATTTTTTTTTTTTTGCATTTTTAATTTATTAGAAAATTTAACTTAATTTTTATTTTATTGAATGTTGAATGTTTTCTTCTAACCTATTTAAAATTAAAAATAAATAAATAAAGCATAGTAAAAAAGTTATTTGATCACGTTTTGATCGGGGTCAATGTTAACAAGTAACAGTGCTTGCCAATTACAAAAACATCAATAGGCGTCTCTCATAAGCACCAACCTGGTAGTTGTAAATGGTAATAAGGTCATAGCCCGCCATGGGCAAATTTGATTTTATGTTGGCACAAAATAATAGGTAAATGTCATTTTGGTCTCTATATATTTGGGAAACTTATCCATTTTAAATGCAGATGTGTTTGTGACTATCAAGGTCCCTCAAGTTTAAAAAACACTTCAATTTGATCCCTTTAACATTATTTTTGGTGGTCAATGTTAATAGAAAATGTAAAAGGGCTATTTTATCCTCGAGTTAAAAAATTAAATTAGTATTTTATTTTTAAAATTAGAAAATAAAAAAAAAAAAAAATAGATCTCCACCATCCATCAAGTTGAAATGTATAGTGGAGATTCAATGATCAAAACAAATAATAATAATAAAATAAAATTAAACTAAAAATTTAGAATCCATTTCTAATATCGATTGTCCATCAACATAAATGAACAATGAATTTCATTTTTTAAATTAAAATATTAAAAAAAGAAAGAGAGGAAGTGAAGATATACTGTCCATCAACATTCATAGACGATAGAGATCCTCTGGATCTCCACCTCCATTGTTAGAGATGAAGTTGTTATATTGATAGACAGTGGAGATCCAATCTAAATCTTTACCTTAATCAATAGAGATGGAGTTGTTGCACATCCATCTTTATCAATGTTGATGGAGATCCAAATAGATATCCATTGACCATCTAGCTCATGGGAAATCTAGTAGGCTGATATGGCACTCTGCTTCTATTTTTGTTTCTTTTTCTTCTTCGATTTTCAAGAATTGAGACAAAAACTAAATTGGCGATAATATTTATCTTTGAAAATTGAGACAAACCAAGGTTTATCTAAAAGTAGCGCAAAAAGAGCATTTTAGGTTTGGAATCCAAAAACTTAGACGAATCATGTAGAGGGTCAGATCTATAAATGTACTATGGAGATACGTCTTAACAATCGATTTCATGAGACCTAGCAACTACAAAAGAGTCGAACAAACAGAGCACTTGTATCCTTGACACCAAGGTGTTATCAGTTGAAGGCATTCTGACGTTCAAGTTAGAATTTAAAATGAATAAATTAACAGTGTACAATTAACAATTGTGCAATGTCGCTTGACAAGTTTGGAAAGGGGGTTTTCAGAGATCATAAGATCTAGTTGTTGAATGACTATGCGAAAGCCTTAGATTGTAAGGGTAGTTGTCCACTTATGTTAAGGCAACTATCCTTCCTTAAATAATGTAGATGATGGGCTTAGTTGGTGTCTAAGAATGTAGATATCTAAGAATATAAGTGCCTGAAGGAATTTTAGCAAAGTAACATAAATGGAAAAAAAATTGGATCCTCCCTTTTGTTTGCTCTCCTTTTTAAATAAATGCGAAGAGAGCTGTTGGTGGAATTAAGGCAATGAGGACCAAGGGATCTGTTCCCTTGATCCACATTTCTATGTTAATAGGGGAATCTCCCTTGAATGCATGCGTTATTGTTCTAGATTCCTTTTTTTTCCGTGTAGTCAGCCCATCATTAATGATAACCGAGCTAGTAGACGTGGTATTGAATTATAGGTTTTGGGCTTTAGGCCTTATTTGGGCTTGACCCCTTTATGGGCTCATCAATTGGGCTACTACATTGGGCCTTCACGTCACATATCAATTGGGCCCAAGTAGGGTAGATTTTTACTATTATAATTTGTTCCCCGCTTCTTCGGTCAGCATTGTCGTTCGAAGAAGTGAGTAATAATCAAATGCCTAATCCTCTCAAGATGGCAACTCTATGAATCTAATCCATTGCCCGACAATTTCTAGTCGATCGACATGATTTAAAGTATCTCCACTAATTGCTCTTGCATGTCGATTGAATATACGACTTATATAGCTATCCTTTGGAATGTCAAGCACATCTGACAGTCACGTTAATCTAGGATTAATGGATTCCACTGTTAAATATTCGTGCAGAGGCGGTTTAATCAACTTCAACGGTAGTAGTCCTTTCAACTACTTCAACAGTTTCGAGTTCATACATGCGTGACACGTGGCCTTTGGGTTTGAAAGTCAAAAATCAAACTTCCTGCTCTCCCTGGTCTATATAAACTCTTGCTCTCAGTCATTTTTTGTTCACTGTCATTCTTTTCAATTTTTATTCCTCCTTTGCTCTCTCTTTTTCTTATAATTTTTGCTGTCGTTATTGCTTATGCCAAACCACCGCCCACTTTATGCTTCATGTCTACATAAAAACTTTCAGGTCAATTTTGTATTCTTCATCTGTTTTAAGTGGTTGTCTCCCTTTGATTCCTTATTTTCTCTTGGTTTTCTCTCTTAGGAATTCTTGATTTTCTTAGCAAATCTTGCGTTTTTTATCCAAAACTTTTGACATTCACGTTGCCTGCAACAAGTTATTGTTTAACTATAGTAAACTACTAACCCTAAAATAGAATTAAGGTTAGGATACGAACCTTAGATTTTCCATATGATGGTTACTTGGATGATCTCGTGCTCATTGAGCTCTACTACCCACTTTTTTAATCAGCTGGATAGCTCTAGCTTGTGTACTACGTTCTTCAATGGAAAAATGGTATAGATCACAATTAGATGACATTACAAGTATCGCTTTAGCTTGTGAGTTGTCGTTGTCAATGCTAAGACAAAAATTTTCTAGATAATTATACCTAGTCTCTACGTTGAGTAGAGTTTGATTGATGTGGTAGATCGGACTTTGCTTCCCATCTTCTTTACTTGCCAAAATTGCGTTAACAACAGTTAGGGTGACTGCCAGGTAAACATAAGAGACTCCCCATCTTTTAACTGCGATAATAGCTACGAGTTTAACAGATACCTCTTGAGCTGTCGGAGAGCTTCTTCATATCCAGCTGTCCATTCGAAGCCTTAGTTTTTTTAGATGGTGTCGAGGAATGGCTAGTATCATTCGGATACCTTTGCGATGATTCGCCTTAGTGTTATGAGTCGATCAATCAACTTTTACACATCCTTCTTGCACTTTGGTGATCCAATTATAGTGATCAATCTGTGATGGTCAAGATTGGCCACTGTTCCTCATTGGGTTACCAATAAATCCTAGAACTTTCCAGCCCAAAAGAGCACTTTGTAGGGTTCAATCTCATGTTGTACTTCTCGATGATGTCGAACGCCTACCCAAGATGCTTCAAGTGCTCCTATACAATCAACGACTTCATCAACATGTCCTCGATGTAGATCTCCATTGTTTTTCCCAGCTTCTTTTGGAATATTTTGTTTAGCACCCACTGGTAGGTAGCCTCATCATTCTTCAAGCTGAACGATATTACTTTGTAGCAATATATGCTGCGCTCCATCATAAAAAATGTCGTTTCCTGATCATCAAGATCCATGAGAATTTTATTGTACCTTTAGAAGACATCCATAAAACTTAATAGTTTGTTCTTAGCTTTCCCATCGACTATCATGTCGATACGCAGGAGTGAAAATGAGTCTTTAGGGCATGCATTGTTTAGGTTTGTAAAGTTGATGTAGACCCTACATTTGCCATTCTTCTTCTTCACTGCCACAACATTTGCTAACCAATCAGGGTATTAGACTTCCTTGATTGATCCTATGTCGATCAACTTCTGGATTTCTTCATTGATTATGCAGTTCCTTTCTCGTGCGAACTTGCACCGTTTCTACTTTATGGGGATGTAAGAAAGGTCAATGTTGAGCTTATGTTTAATAATCTTAAGGTCAATCCCCATCATGTTAGTATACAACTAGATGAAGCAGTTATCTATTAAAAACTTGCTCAACTTGGTTCTTAACTCTGGCTTCAGTTCTGATCCTATTTGCATTTTATGATCTATAAGGTGAGGATGGATCAACACTTTGTAGAGCGCTACTATTTGTCGATAGTCTAGCTCGACTCCTTTCTAACCTATTGTAATTGCTATAAGATCTCTGACTTTCCTTTGAAGGTGTTCTAGTAACACTCATGTGACATTCTTTGCTGGCCTCCATTTAGTAAAGAATCTAATCAACTGGTAATATGTCGATGGAACTGCCCTCATTTCATAGAGCCAAGGCTAACTTATGGTTACATTACACGTTGATCCTTTATCTAGAACTATAAACTCTGCATATAGGTTCACTCCTTCCGCATACACTGGTAAAACTATCTCCCTTACTATACTCTAATGCTCCCCATTAAAACCCACAAGTATGGTCGAACGCCTGGTGATGTTCGACTCATCAATCTACATTTCCTTCAGAGTTTGTAAAAACATCTCATTGCGAGAGCTTCCATATAGTGTTGATCAATATTCACTTAGCTAGAGAAGTTGGCTATGTAAAGGCTAATGACTAAGGCATCATGATGGAGGTTAAGTAGGTCAGTTGCTTCATTACTACTGAAGGTGATTGTATAGTCTTCAATGATGGTTGTCATGCTACGTCAGCTGTTGGCTAGCAGTGCCTCTCTTGTATGCCTCTTGGCAATCGAGTGTGTCACTCCATTGACTTCTGACCCCACAAGTAGTTACATTGATGGTTCTTTCAAGCACTAGAGGTGACGGGCCTCGACTTCTATTCTTTAGGTGACCTACCCGGCACCCCACGATAGTCTTCCAGTCGGAAATCCCTACAGCTGAAAAGTTTCCGTGAAGCTAAGCCTTTTTAAAATTATATTCTAAAAATTCATTTTTTATATTTATTTTCCCTCGAAAATGAGTGAGAACTTTTTCCATTTAAAATTTATGTTTATAAACAGAATTTTATAAAAATTTTAACAGCACAACAGTTGTTTTTATGAAAATACCACCCCGTAAAATTACATTTAAAATACCTGCACACTTCAAAATCATTCATTTTCTCAATTGCTGGGCCTCCGGCTCTCTTTCCACAAATCACAACCCATCCATAAACATGTATCAATTTTAAAAACAATTTCATGTCTCAAAACATGTCATGCTTGAATATATACATAATTTAAAAGAAGAGTATATTTGCATACAAAATATTTCACATGATTTAACAAAACCTAACATCATACATGTGTTGCTAAAAGAATCACAGCCGCACCCGATGAAAATCTATCTACTCCTGATGTGAAGTCCCGACTGCTGAAATGTCTGCCCTTGTACCTAATCTTGGGAGGTTTTTATTTTAAAACAACAAACTAAGGTGAGCAAAATACGCTCAATGAGTGTCATTCATTTCTATTCGAGTCGATATTCAAAAATTTTCCTCCCTAAAAGCATTTATAAACTCATTTCATACATAAAATCATGTTGTAGAATTTAAATACATAATTCGAGAACCATAAACATTTCATAGCATGAATAATCATTTGTAATACACACATATATCGTAACTTGATAGTTAACGCAATAACTTGAAAAGCAATTATAAATATCAACGATTACTATCAAATACTTTTCTGTTATAAAATACTTCAATGATGACAAGTTGTATTTTCGAAAAGCTTTTACTTAAAACACGTCAATCATTGTCATTTTTAATTCATATGATATTCGAAAATAATTGTATGGCGGAGCGGAATCTTACATTATCTCAAGCCATGCGTGTTCGGTATTACGTAGTGGAATCCTACATTGCTACGGAGTGGAATCCTACATCGTCTCTCAGGCGGAATCTTATATCACCTTTGAGTACTCTACCAATACTGGAAATCACAAAATATATATCATATGTTATAGATCATTTCAAATACATGTTTCTTATTTCAAAACTCACATTTCATGAGAACTTTAGTAATTCATGCAATTTGATTCCCGTTCAAAAAACTCATTTTTCATATAAAAATTAATTTACAATTATCAACAACATGAATATATATATATATATATATATTAACATACAAATTTAATGTGAATAGAAATAATCTCATCTCAAAACATTTTTGTGAGGACATTCACATAGATTCCTAGCTCGTCATTTACTCTAATCAACAGGATATTTCACTTTGCCTCCGAATAATCTATACATTTCCGCAATTTAATTTCAGACTACACTATGACTAACATAATTCGTACGTACATACATTTACGCATCAATCAATAAAATACTTAACCCATCAAATATCTCAAAACACTTCACTTTAATGCGTTTTAGTTTTGATTACTCGCGTTTAATATTCATTCACAATTATAATTATTTAAACACTATAAATATTTCAATTGGAGATTAAATTCACACGAACGAACTCAAACGAAGATTTTAAACTAACACTTCCTCACTTGACTAAATTCCATACATAGTCTTATCATCATTCTTTTTACGTTTTTACATCAATTTATGTTCAAACGCATCAAAAATCAATGCAAATTTCATTTATGTCTATTAAATATCGTTTCTGAGCGATTACGATATATTAAATTGCGAAGTGACCAATTAATGTCCAATGATTTCGTTTTTGATTTCCAAGCTTATCCTAGCATTCAAAAGTTCTCTAAAATTATGTCCACCAATCAAAACAATTTTTAAATGACCAAAATACCCCTTCGTGTTCGAAACTAGAATATATACATTTTTGTTTTCGAAATCAATCCAACACCAAATCATCCATAAGCCAACCTCCGCACTAACGATGTGGTAATTCATAAGATCCAATCATGTATTTACCAAAAACAAATCTTTCCGAAAGCTTAACTAAATTTTTTGAAAACTAACACTTACCTTCCGAAAACATTGGAACTTCTAAATGGCTTCCACCTTCCTAGATGGGTCTTATTTCATCAAAAACACCATCATCCTCCCTTGCTTGAGGTTCGGACCTCACTCCCCCTTCATAACTGTGACTCCTCCTTTGATTTATCTCACTTGTTTTGCTTGATTTCTTGCTTCTTGCTCCTTGCCCCTTCAAAATCGAAAGCTTGAGTGAAAAAGAGAGTGAAAACCGTGAGATTAAGTGAGAGAAGGAGAGGAAAATCACGAGCTAGAGAGAGAAGAGAACCGAGAGAGGGAGAGAAATGTTTACTGTGAAAAAAATGAGCTCGTGAGGGAGATGGGCTCGTGAGAGGGACAAGGGAACCGAAGAGAAGGTGTGTGAGTGAGAGTAAGAGAGCTTGTGAGAGACGAAAATGGAAGATAGAGAGGAGAGAGCTCGGTGAGACCAAAGAGAAACCAAGAGAATGCAACGTGAAAATGGAAGAATAAAAGAAAAGAAAAGAAAAGGAAAAGTGAAATGAGTGGAGAAGATATGTTTGACCGAGTGAGTGACGTGAGTTTTATCATGCTTTTTCATTTTTTTTTTTTTTTACTATACTAATTTGATTTTTTTTTTCATTTTGTTTATATATATTATTTTGATTATTTACTCTCCACCTTATTCTTGTCATTCCATCTCATTTAATTTTCATCCACTGACGATCCATTTCACTCGCGCATTTTACAAGTATCATCCAAACACGATTTCTTGGCCACTTGAATTATTTTGTTTTTCCAAGCTCTCAAAATGTAATTTTCGTATTCGTAATCTTCTCGGACCCATCTAAAAATTCTATTAAAGTCCAATTTTAATTTTGAAAACTTCGTTAGTATTCTACTAATTATCCGAGTTCATTCATTTTAATAAATTTTAAGATTTCGAAATCATAAACCTACTCCGGACCCATCCGAAAATTTTTTACGAAAATTTAATTACGTATATGAATTTGAATCTTTTAATAGTTTTATTATTTCGTACATAGCGATAAAATTTAAGGGGTTACCTGAATACCGGGAGAGCATGTTACAAGAGGGGCTAGGGGAGTTGGTTCATTTTCTTTCCGTCGATCATCTACCTGACATATTTTTTCTTTCCCTTTATCACTAAGAAATTGCCTTAGATGTCATTCCTCATAAGTGATGCGATCTCGTAACATAGTGAGATGCAGTCCTTCATGCGGTGTCCATAATCACCATGAAGCTCGCACTACTTGGACTTATCTCTTAACTAGGATGGACCGCTCATCTTTTTGGGCCACCTCATTACACTTCCCATATTTTTTATTATTGCGATCACCTTGACTGGGCTGAAGTTAAAATTGTAGTCTAGGAACGACTTTAATACCCATCCGACCAATCAAACTACCTGGCAAATCACTCATAAGGTTGATCTTATGGTCGATGCCTTTCTTATCAATCAACTCTTTTGCTGGTATAAAAGTTTGTTCTATTGGAGCTGCTTGAACTTGTCTGATTATCTGGTCAATCAAACCTGTTTTCTCTTTTAGCACCCAACTCTTTCGGTTGGTGATTGGCTACGTGCTCGCACTTTTATGAGCGCATCCTCTATAGTCTTGGAAGGATATTTCGTTAATTCCTTGTATAAATTAGAGTCATGAAGCCCTTCTTATGGTTGAGACTGCAGTTAAGACATTACGATTCGAGATTGAGACCTTCACTTTATTGAATTGATCGACATATTCCTTACGTCACTCATTTAGACGCTGCTGAATCAAATAAAGGTTGTCCGAGTGTTTCTCCAGCTTTCTGCTGTTGGCGAACTGTTTCATAAAAGTATCAATGAGTTGCATGAACAACTAGATTCTATCATTCGACAAACTGGTGAACCACTATAGCCCGAGCCAACAAGGCTTGATCTAAATCCCTTGCACATGACAGCTTTTTGAGATCATCGGGAATAGCTACCGTGAACATCTGTTGCTTGTATTAAGCAATATGGTCATCAGGGTCGATTGTCCCATCATACATCTTTATATTGGGCAGACTGAACTGTTTAAGCATTTCCACCAGCGTAATGGAGTCGATGAATGGGGAGTCTATAAAGCTTGTTACGGTGTTTTTCTTGAGGGATGCCGGTATACCAAGGATCCTGTTCATCATTGCTTTTATCTTTACGAATCTCTTGATGAGCTTGTTTAACAATGCTGTTGATCTTGGCTTTCTAGCTTCCTCCATGCTGCATGCTGCTCCTAATTGTACTAGCTTCCTCAACACTGAGCTGTCTAGTGTCTGACAGCCTGCGTCTGTTGTATTCAAGGAATTCATATGAAAACCTACGATCAATTGCATTCCTCACTGGGTCTTTGTCGAATCCAGCGACGTTGACATCTATTTGTGGAATTGTTGGTCGTCGAACCAAAATTATCTGGTGTTTAGGAGTTGACCTACTAGCCACCAATGGGGTTCTCTCCGCTTTATTAGCCAGTTGTGCTCCATTTTGTCGATTGGATCTCGGAGGAGCTACTATATTAGTTAGCTGCTCTACATTCACTTGTAGTTCTGCATTCTCGGTTCGAATCTTCTAATTTTTGGTCTCAAGTTGTATAAGTTTCTCTACGTAGGTACTCATCTGGTTCATTAGAGCGACAACTTGAGCTTCAGGTGTCTAACTCTATTGTTATGCCATTTAGATATATTTGACTTCACTGGAATAGATCACTAGTTTCCTATAAACGTTGCCAAATTGTAAAAGGTCAGATCTACCATTACTGATGCGGAGATCGGTCTTAACAATCAACTTCACGAGACCCAACAACTTACATAAAGGTTGAACAAACATAATGAATGCAACCTTGACACTAAAATAGTGCTAGCCGAAGACACTTTATGAAGGAACCTGGCCCGATTTCCCTACTAAGGATCCAAGAGGAGCTCTCCTGGCACCCTAACAGAAGTCTTTACGGTCTTCATATCAATGACTGACTTTAAAGGACTTCGTGGAGTAAACCCGTGATACATTTCCGTTTCATAATCATTTAGGAATTTGAGTAGTAAATTTTTTCTTTTCAAATAGGGTTTACCCAAAATTTCGATAGCATAACGACTGTTTTCCGATAATTCCAATATTTTGAAATCACCTGAAATCAATTTATAAACACTTCAATATTCATGCATTTTTTTCTCCACTTCCAAATTTGGACCTCAGGTCCACTTCACAATCAAAACTTAACCACAAGTTAAAATCTTTCCACCAAAAACCATTTCATATTTTAAAATATTTTATCATGCATATAGTTACAAATATTACATAAAATCAAAAGTATTTACATTATGCATATTTACCATATATCAAAATATGTATAATGACTTCACAATTGCAGTCATCGGAAGTGCCTACCTAATTTTGTGTCAGAGACCGCTCGCTCTGAGCACCCGTTTCTATCCCTGGGAAGGTTTTTCATAAAATAAACAAAAAAGATTGAGTTAAAGAAGCTCAGCAAGTATCATATGTTTCTATCAAACTTTAGTTTCAAAAATAAGCCTCCCTAAAACTTTAAAACATTTTATAAATGTTTCAATACTGTAAAACCAAAATGAGCTTTGTGAAAGCGACATATGAAAATAAATGCATGACTAAACATTTATTTACAATGTAAATCATGCATCATAAAAATGCATCCTTAACATGAACATACATGTTTAAAGAGTAACATCATTCATGAAACATGTATCCAATGGAATCTAGGGAAATCCGACCAATCTTAGGTCATTGGTGGTGGGGATGATCTATCTTAGTCATAAACCACTATACTACGGAATGTTACCTCGCCTTGTGTAGGGTATCAGTCATAGTACCTTAAAAATGCACAGAAGGTGACACGGCAGACTCAATTCCCCCACAGTTAGTGACATGCCCCCTCCTTGACATGCCCATTTGTGCATAAGATATTTCAGCCAGTTCTCAGTTATATTATGGGGATTAGGGTAACCATTGGTCTTGAAAACTTTCTTCGATTTTGCTTTAAAAATTTAGTTCTTCTACTAAAAAAAAAAAAATCAAACATAAAGGCATATTTCTTCAATTTTGTTGCTAAAAGCATAAAAATATAATGCTTTAATAATTTAGGTCGTAAACATTTTCTTTAGAAGCATATGTAAAGATATTTACAAACCAATATCTTTAATAAAACTCATTTCAAATTCAAGATACTTTAACATTCATAAAAACATTTTAAAGCATGCTAAAAGAATAAATACATTTAACATTTATAAAATACTATTACACTCACCGTTTCCTAACTTACGATAATTCACAATTTCAGATTCCATCACCTTCACATTACCTACGTATTTCCACATTCTATGTTTTAGGCAATGTTACAACTAAACTTATTCACACATACACTTCCTAACTCACGATAATTCATAATTTCAAATTCCTTCGCCTCCACGTTACCTACGTATTTCCACATTCTATGTTTTAGGCAACATCACAACTAAACTTATTCATACACACACTTCCATTGACATGCATTAATACACACAAACGCCAAATTACATAAAGATTTTGAAACACCCTTTTCCAAACAGTATCAACCTCAATTATTCACATATGAATTCCATTCGAATTTCTTAACATTTAACCATGTAAAATACCTCAATTAAAGTCCAAATTTCACATCAATGCATTAAACATATATTTTGAACCATTCTAACCTATGTTGGCCGAACCTTGATCGACTTTTACACCATCATTCTCATTTAATTTTTTTCATCATAATTATGTTCAAATACATGTAAAAGGGCGTAAAGTCAAGTTCAATTTATAAAACATCACATTTGAGTGATGAAACAAAGTTTGGCCGCGAGATGTGTCCTACAACATTCAATAGATTTTTTTTCGATTTTATGATAATTTCATCATTCAGATGACCTATAAAATCATTCAAAACATTCAAAAATAATTGTTTAACACTTTGAGCTCCATATGACCGAAATATGATAGCTCGATATACCATACTTTTGCTTCTAATTTCAATATCAAAACTCAACATTTCAACACATTTACATGCATGAAAATTACTCAAATAAGTTAAACTTAATTTGAACCATTCCAATCACGTCTTGGCCGAACCTTCATACTAACACAACTCCAACACTTCATCAAGTTTCACACTTAAATTCACATCAAAATCACCTCAAATATCATAACAAAACAACTAGAGTCTTAAATACAGCAATTTAAATTTCATATTAAAAAGTCAACTTCACTAGTGAGCTTACCAATTACTCTTCAACCACAAGCCTTGATTTTCCACAAATTTGAGCTCTCAAATCGCTAGATCCACACATAAAAATCACAAATAATCAATTAGAAACCATAAATTCACCCATTTACACAAATAAATCATGGAAACTTAGTTCTTACCTCTTGAAATCAACTTAAAATGGATGGATCTTGCTCGTAAGCTTGTGTACACCCTTAAATGACTTGAAAACCACTAAAAATCACCTCAAAACCTTCAAGTCAGCATGCTGTCTTCTGGTTTTTTCTTATGGCCAAACACCCTCTCTTTTTCTCCTTGTGAATCGAATGCTTCTCTTTCTCCCAAATAACTCCTCTTTTGTTTTTCCAATTGACTTCCACCTTATATAGTCTCCATTTAGTCTACTAATTTGCCCCCAAACTAAGCTTAAATTCACAATAATGCCATTAGTTTGTATGGGAGGCTTTTGATTGGTCCATGGCTAACTAATCATTCAATTAACTAAATCCACCAATTTTTTTATTGCAAGACAACTAATTAATCCATTTTAGTGATTTCCATATGGTCTTCTCTCATTCATTCATTTTGTTTCATATGAATTGTGCTTTTGTTAGTTCATTCCATATAATAATCATATGTAATCCATGTGTGCTTGAATTTAGAAATGCTTACTTTACCCTTTACTAAATTTAATTCTCATTCATGTCTAAATAAATTCTAAAAATATTCTATAGTCATTCTATCATCAAATTGACCATGTAATACTTAAATTGGGTATTTTATCTCTCAATTTCATATTTAAGAAAAATTCAAATGGGTGTAAAATCATCAATACCCGTTATTCTCCAAAAAGAGTAATTTTCGTCCAAAGATCTTTGGAGCTCTTAAAATCAATTCAAACGGACTCATTTTTTATCTATTTCAGTTTCTTTAGTCTTTACTGCCTATTCAAGAAATTTTCAATTTTCGAGATCTATTTTTCGAAAATCACTATTCACATGAACACTATTAATCTGAAAATACTATTCACTGAAAAAATTTTATTTCTCATAAAAAGTGAAATTTCTGGGCTTTACAATTCATCCCTCCTTATAAAAATTTTATCCTCAAAATTTAAAAGAAGTGAAATAAACATACCTATCTCAAAAAGGTAAGGGTACTAGTTTTGCATTTGTTCCTCATGTTCCCAGGTGGCCTCCTCCATTGCGTGATTTTTCCGCATAACTTTAACCAATGGAATGGCTTTGTTGCCCAAAACTTGTTTTCTGTAGTCGAGGATTGGTATTGGGTGCTCCTTATACGTCAAATTTTCTCTTAACTCCATTGGTTGTTCTATCAATACATAATAATGATTCGTTATATACTTGCAAAGAATAAAAACATGAAAAACATTGTGAAGTCTAGTTAGTTTAGGTGGTAATTTCAAATGATATGCCACTTCTCCAACTCTGCCAATGATCTTATATGGCCCCATGTATTGTGGGCTTAACTTCCTACGTTTTTCAAATCTTAGTATGCCTTTTCACGGTGATACTCTTAGAAAAATCATATCTCCCACTTGAAATTCTAAGTCCCTTTGATGATTGTCCACATAGCTTTTATGCCTGTCCTGAGCTATCTTTAATTTGTCTTTGATAACATTAACTTTATTTTTTGTGATCTAAACAATCCTAAGGTCTGATAACTATTGTTGTATGCAAACTCCATCAATAGTAAATGGGTGTCCCAATTTCCTTTGAACTCTAGAACACAAGCTCTAAGCATATCTTTTAAAATCTGTATAGTCTGTTCAGATTGGTCGTCCGTTTGTAAATGAAAGGTAGTACTAAAACTCAATCTTGTGCCTAGAGCTTTCTGTAGACTTGGCCAAAACCTTAAAGTAAACCTCAAATCCTTATCTGACACAATAAAGACTGGCATAACATGCAACCGTACAACCTCATCAATGTACAACTGGGCCAACTTATCTAGGGAATAACTACTTCGGATTGGTAAGAAATGGGTTGATTTAGTCAACTTATCAACAATCACCTATATCGCATCATGACCACTTCGGTTATGTGGACGTCCTATCACGAAGTCCATTGTAATCATTTCCCATTTTCATTCTGAAATAAGTAGTGGTTGTAATAACCTTACACGTTTTTGATGTTCTACTTTCACCTGCTAACAGGTTAAACATTGGGAGACATACTCAGCTATTTCGCTCTTCATACCATTCCATCAATAGTGTTCCTTCAAGGTATGGTATAGTTTACTACTTCCCGGATGTATAGCATAAGTCGAGGAATGTGCCTTATCTATAATCTCTTTCTTCAATTCACTAATATTCGGCACACAAAATCTTCGACCCACCATCAGTGTACCATCATCGCTTAACAAGAAATCCTCTCATTAGTTAGATTTCACCTCTCTTTTCAGCTTCACTAATTAAGGATCCTATAACTGTAACTCCTTGATGTGGTTCACTAAAATAAGTCGAACATGGAATGTAGCCAACAGTGCTCCTGAATCTGTCACTTCCAATCTTACCCTTAGAGAGCTCAATTCCACCAACAATGGCAGATATATAGCCTTCAACTGCGCTATCGAACTGGTGGGTCTCCTATTCAAAGCATTTGCTACTATATTCGCATTTCCTAAGTGGTACTTAATAGTACAGTTATAGTCCTTAATGACTTTAACCTATTGCCTCTGCCTCATATTCAGTTCTTTTTGAGTGAGCAAGTACTGCACACTCTTGTGGTTTGTGAAAATCTGATAAGGAACTCCATAAAGATAATGCCTCCATATCCTCAAAACAAACACCACAGTTGCAAGTTCCAAGTCATGAGTCAGATAGTTTAGTTCATGCTTCTTTAATTGCCTAGAAGCCTATACTATCACTCTGTCATGCTACATCAATATACACCTCAAACTCTGCCTAGAGACGTCATTATACACTGCAAAACCATCCTCCCCTGATGGAAGTGTGAGCATTGGAGCTGAGGTTAGTCTGTTTTTCAATTCATCAAAACTCTGTTGACATGCATTCGACCATACAAACTTTTCTTCCTTTCGTGTCAACTTAGTTAATGGTGTAGCTATTCCAGAAAATCCTTCAATAAACTTTCTGTAATAACCTGTCGAACCCAAGAAACTCCTGACTTTAGTTACATTGGTAGGCTGTCTCTAATTCACTATAGCTTCAATCTTCTAAGGATCCACACTAATTCCTTTAGCTGAAATTACATGTCCCAAAAAAACAATTATGTCTAGCCAAAACTGATACTTGCTAAGCTTGACATAAAGTCGTTGTTCCCTTAAGGTTTGTAAAACCATCCTAAGATGCTCTGCATGTTCTTCCTTACTGCTTGAATACACCAATATGTCATCGATTACCACTATGACAAACCTGTCTAAATAGGCATGAAACACTCTATTCATCAAATCCATAAAAGTTGCGGAAGCATTTGTCAACCCAAAAGGCATGACTAAGAACTCATAGTATCCATATTGAGTCCTAAATACAGTCTTAGGAACATCCTTATTACAAATTTTCAGTTGATGGTACCCGGATCTCAAATCTATCTTAAAGAATACCCTAGCTCCTTGAAGCTAACTATATAAATTATCAATCCTAGGGAGCGGATATTGATTACGCACCGTTACTTTATTCAATTGTTTGTAATCAATGCATAATCTCATATTTCCATCTTTTTTTTTTTTTTTTTACAAACAAAACTGGTGCTCCACATGGTGACATATTCAGCCTGACAAACCTCTTATCAACAAATTCTTCCATCCGTACCTTCAATTCCTTCAATTCTGTGTGAGCCATCCTATAGGGTGTCATAGATATGGGTGTTGTTCCCGAAACTAATTCTATTTCAAATTCAATCTTCCTGTCCAGTGGCATACCAAGAAGATTCTCTAGGAACACATTCAAAAAATCTCTAACTACAGGAATATCTTCCAATCTCATTCCATTATCCCTCACATTTATTGTATAAGCTAAATACCTTGGATATGACTTTCGAAACTTCTTACTAGCCGTCATTGCAGTCATTAGATTAGTGGAAAGTATTTTCCATACCTCACGAAAAACAATATCTAGCTCTCCGATCTGATAAATCTTACCTCCTTTCGGAAGCAATCCACAGTGGCATGATACTTCGACAACCAATCCATACTTAATATCACATCAAAGTCATGGATGTCTAGCAATATCAAGTTCATCTGAAACTCGTGACCTTCTATCGTCACTTTACTATCCATAAATACTTTCTCGATTGCAAATGAACCTCTTGTAGGGGTTGACACTATCATACTACAATCTAAGGGTTTTGATTTAACATCAATGTTTGCAGTAAAATTCATAGAGATAAATGAATGGGTAGCCCTAAGGTCAATTAATGCATGTGCATCACAATCAAATACGGAAATTATACCAGTCACCACCTCTGAAGTAGCATCTGTTTCCTATTGGGTCATTGTAAAAACTTTGGCTTATGTCTAAGGTCTACCTATCGGTCCTCTAGGCGGTTGAGCTCTACCCATTAGTCTACTTGGCTTACTAGATGTAGTAGGGCCTTTAACTTGTGCACCTCTCTGCTCCTAGCCTCGACTAGCGTCGAATGGCCTCTATCCTATTGTCTCCATATCTGGCCTACTGCCAAAAACTAGCTGTAGGCAATCCCTTGCAAAGTGTCCTCTTTGTCCACACTTACAGCATCTATCTATGCCCAACTTACACTCGTCAGGGTGACATTTACCACATTTCGTGCACTCTGGCTAGGTGTTATTTATGCTTCCAGTAGTTCTGAATCCAATCAATGACTTTATGAAGCCTTGGCTTGATTATGCCCCGTAACTTGACCGACTACTACCAGACCACTTCAATTTTTCCCCTTTCTTGCTTGTTTGTTCGACCATCCTTGCATCTAAATTGTTCTACTGTGTTTCAAACTCTAGGTGCCACTTCGAGGTTTCTCACCCATGCTCCTTTCAACCCTGACTGCAACCTCCACAAGTTGACCATACTGCTGGTGTACAGTCGATGCAATGTAGGTCCTGATTTCAGGATTCAAACCCACTGCAAATCTCTTGCTCTTCTATTCTTCATCATTTTGTATAAATGGAATATGTTTCACTAACTCTGAAAATTTCTTCTCATAGTTTGTTACTGAGAGTATTCTCTGTTTCAACTTGAAAAATTCTTCAATCTTAGCACCTTTATAACTTTTTGGGAAAAATTTATCTGTAAACTCTCTTTTAAATTGAGTCCAGGATACTTCCTTTGGGTTCCGCCTCTATAATGTCTTCCACCAATCCTTGGCTCTATCTTTCAACAGGAAGGCTGAAAATATCACCAGCTGCTCTTTTGAACACCCCATGACTTCAAAGATCCCTTCATTATTCTCCAACCATGATAAGGTTTTCTTTGGTTCACTGGTTCTATCACAATTCCTAGCTCCTAATTTTCGAGCTTTTTAATGGAACCACCTACTTCCTACGACTGACGGAGTGCTGCTACTAATAATTGAGCCATCTGTTCTAATTGTACATTTCTATCTTCAGGCTCTAGAGGTTGGGATGGCCCTGGATAGGACAGTTCTAAAGAGATTGAATCTTAGAGAACATTTACTGACTCATCCATTTGTTCCTCTATTGGTGTAGGAGTCTCTACGACGACTCTCTTAATAGTGGGGCGACCTTGACGATGCATTTTCTGTGAAGTTTAAACATGTATAATGTCATGTAATGTATGTGATTTTAAAAATATGTTGAAAAGAAATCATGCAATATTTTAGAGAAAACGTTAAGTCATTTTTTGGAATTGGAATGACTTTTCGAATCTTTCAAGCATTTTTCCAAAACTAGGCTCTGATACCACACTAAAGGAACCTAGTTCGGATTTCCCATTTAGGGATCCGAGATAAGCCCTCTTAGCACCCTAACAGAAGTTCTTGCGGTCTTCATATTGATGATTGACTCTAAAGAACTCCATGGAGCAAACCCGTGATACATTTTCATTTCATAATCAATTAGGAATCTAAGTGGTAAATTTTTTTTTTTTTTCAAATAGGGTTTACCCAAATTTTTGATAATACAACAGTTGTTTTTCAACAATTCCAATATTTTGAAATCACCTGAAATCAATCTATAAACACTTCAATATTCATGCATTTTTTTCTCCACTTTCAAATTTACACCTCAGATCCACTTCACAATCAAAACTTAACCACAAGTAAAAATCTTTCCACCAAAAACCATTTCATATTTTAAAATATTTTATCATACATATAGTTACAAATATTTACATAAAATCAAAAGTATTTACATTATGCATATTTACCGTATATCAAAATATGTACAATAATTTCATAGTTGCAGTTGTCGGAAGTGCCTGCCTAACTTTGTGTTAGAGATCACCCGGTCTGAGCACTCGTCTCTGCACCTAGAGAGATTTTTCATAAAACAAACGGAAAAAAGTGAGTTAAAGAAGCTCAGTGAGTGTCATATGTTTCTATCAAACTTTACTTTCAACAATAAATCTCCCTAAAACTTTAAAACATTTCATAAACGTTTTAATACTGTAGAACTAAAATGAGCTTTCTGAAAGCCTCATCTGAAAATAAATGCATGAATAAACATTTATTTACAATATAAATCATGTATTGTAAAAATCGATCCTTAACATGAACATAGGTATTTAAAGAGTAGCATCATTCGTGAAGCATGTATCCAATGAAACTCAGGGAAATCATATCTCATCGACTAGTCTTAGGTCATTGGTAGTGGGGACGATCTATCTCAATCATAAACCACTACATTGTGGAATGTTACCTCGCTTTGTGTAGGATATCAATCATGGTACCTTAAAAACGCATAAAGGGTGATACGACAGACTCAATTCCCCCGCAGTTAGTGACACGCCCCCTCCTTGACATACCATGTGCGCATAAGGTACTTCGATTGGTTCTCAATCATATCGTGGGGATTGAGTAACCATTGGGCTTGAAAACTTTCTTTGATTGTGATTTAAAAATTTAGTTCTTATACTAAAAAAAAATCAAAGGCATCTTTCTTCAATTTTGTTGCTAAAAGCATAAAAATATAATGCTTTAATAATTTAGGTCATAAATATTTTCTTTAGAAGAATATGTAAAGATATTTACAAACCAACATCTTTAATAAATCTCATTTCAAATTCAAGATACTTTAACATTCATAAAAACACTTTAAGGCATGCTAAAAGAATAAATACATTTAGCATTTATAAATACTTTCACTCACCATTTCCTAATTCATGATAATTCACAATTTTGGATTCTTTCATCTCCACATTACCTAAGTATTTCCACATTCTATGTTTTAGGCAACATCACAACTAAATTTATTCACACATACACTTCCATTGACTTGCATTAATACACACAAATGCCAATTTATATAAGGATTTCGAAACATCCTTTTTGAAACCGTATCAACTCAATTATTCGCATATGATTTCCATTCAAATTTTTAAACATTTAAGAATGTAAAATACCTCAATTAAAGTCCAAATTTCACATCAATATATTAAATACATTTTTGAACCATTCTAACCTATATTGGCCAAACCTTGACCAACTTTTATACCATCATTCTCATTCAATTTTTCTCATTGTAATTATGCTCAAATACATGTAAACGGTGTAAAATCAAGTCCAATTCATAAAACATCACATTTGAGTAATAAAACAAAGTTTGACCGCAAGGTGTATCCTATGACATTCAATGGATTTCGTTTTAATTTCATAATAATTTCATCATCCAAATGATCTATAAAATTATTCAAAACATCCAAAAATAATTGTCTAACACTTTGAACTCCATATGGCTGAAACATGACAGCTTGATATATCATACTTTTGCTTCTAATTCCAACATCAAAACTCAATATTTCAACACATTTACATGCATTAAAATTGCTCAACTAAGTTAAAATTAATTTGAACCATTCCAATCACCTCTTGGCCAAACCTTTATAGAAACACAACTCCAACATTTCATCAAGTTTCATAATTAAATTCACATCAAAATCACTTTAAATATCATGGCAAAGCAACTAGTGTCCAAAATAAATCAACTTAAATTTTATATCAAAAGTCAACTTCACTAGTGAGCTCACCAACTACTCTTGAACCACAAGCCTTGATTTCCCACAAATTTGAGCTCTCAAATCACTAGATCCATACATAAAAATCACAAATAATCCATTAGAAACCATAAATACACCTATGTACACGAATAAATCATGGAAACTTGGTTATTACCTTTTGAAATCAACTTAAAATGGATGAATCTTGCTCCTAAGCTTGTGTACGGCCTTCAATGACTTGAAAACCACTCAAAAATCACCTCAAAACCTTCAAGTCAACATGTTGTCTTCTGGTTTTTTCTTATGGTCGAACACCCTCTCTTTTTCTCCTTGTGAACCAAATGCTTCTCTTTCTCTCAAATGACGTTTCTTTTGTTTTTCCAATTGACTTCCACGTTATATAGTCTCCATTTAGTCTATTAATTTGCCCCCAAACTAAGCTTAAATTCACAAGTATGTCATTAGTTTGTATGGGAGGCTTTTGATTGGTCCATGGCTGACTAATCATTCAATTAACTAAATCCACCAATTTTTTTGTTGCAAAACAACTAATTAATCTATTTTAGTGATTTCCATGTGGTCTTCTCTCATTGGTTCATTTTGTTTCACATGGATAGTGCTTTTGTTAGTTCATTCCATGTAATACTCACATGCAATCCATGTGTGTTTGAATTTAGAAATGTCTACTTTATCCTTTAATGAATTTAATTCTCATTCATATCTAAATAAATTTCAAAAATATTTCATGATCATCTTATCATCAAATTGACCATGTAATACTCAAATTGGGTACTTTATCTCTTAATTTCATACTTAAAAAATAATCAAATGAGTGTAAAATCATTAATATCCGTTATTCTCAAAAAGGGTAATTTTTGTCCAAAAATCTTTGGAGCTCTTAAAATTTATTCAAATGTACTCATTTTTTTTTTTATCTATTTAAGTTTCTTTAGTCTCTAATACCTATTTTAGAAATTTTCGATTTCCAAGGTCCATTTTTCGAAAATCACTATTCACGTGGACACTATTCATCTGAAAATACTATTCATCAAAAAAATTTTATTTCTCATAAAAAGAGAACATTTTAGGTTTTGCACTTTGACACTTTAGTTATAACTTGAATTGAGTAAAATAAATATAAAAATAAAGAGCGTACGATCGACAATTGTTTTACGTCGTTTAATGAGTTAAAAAACGAGGGTTTTTTTTTAAGATTATAAGATCTAGTTGTTGAATAACTACATGAAAACCTCATAATGTAAGGGTAGCTATTCGCTTATCTTAGGGCAACTATCCTTCCTAAAGGAGTGTAGATGATGGCCTTAGTTGGTGTTTGAGAATGTAGATATCTAAGAATATAGGTGCTTGATGAAATTTTAGTAGAGCAACAGCAATGGAAATGAAATTGGATCCCCCCACCCCCCTCCTTTTCCCTTTCTAGTTGCTCTCTTCTTGTTATAAATGGGGAGCGAGCCATTGGTGGAATTAAGGCAATGAAGATCAAGGGATTCGTTACCTTGATCCATAGTTCTACGTTAATAGAGGGATCTCCCTATTAAGAAGTCGAGCATTAACTACCACAGGATTTCACTTAAATGTGTATGATGTTGTTGCAGATTCCCACTTTTTCTCACAAGCAACATATCATTAATGATAATTGAGCTGATAAATGTGGTATAAATTATAGGTTTCTTGGCTTTAAGCCTTATTTGGGTTTAACCCACTCATGGGCTCATCAATTGGGTTGCTACATTGAGCCTTTCAGTTTATATATCCCTTGGGCCAGAATGGGGCAAACTTTTACTACTATAAACTAGATTATTGCAACAATATGTTTCGTTTAATCAAATTGTCGAACGACGATCTGGTTCATTGAAACCACATCATAGTTCAACAATCTGGTTGCGAACCTGGAATGTTCTACATCATCGAACGATCTGGATTTGGAACTAGATCAGTCAGCAATTTGCTCCAACCAAATTGTTCATCGATCTGGTTCATGCATTTTTTTCTTTTTTTTTTTTAATTTTTATTTAATAATTTATACATTAATAAATTGATTATGATCTTTCACTGTTTATTTTAGAAATGGATGATGGTGATATTTTTTTATTAATTTTTAAATAAAATATTAAAAATCTAAATCAAAGTTAGTAAATAATATTGAATGAATCACAACTATTAATTTATTTGAGCATGTGTATATAGTTTGTGGTTTGCAGTTGCAGATGGTCTTACAAAAATATTTTTAATTCACCAATAGTTACTTTTAATTAACTATTTTACAAAAACAGGCCCGACACAGTTGCTGGAATTCCAAATTTTCTGTTTGCAACTATTTTATTAGTTTATTAATTTTATGAGCTTGACGGTCTTATAGCATATATTTAGCTTAAAGCAGGTAGTCTATTCTTTTGCATATTTTTAAAAGCAACTTATCATCAACTTCATTAAAAATAACTATTGCATGCGAAGATGCCTAGGATGGTTGAATTGTTAATATAATTAGCATTTTGTTTAGTTGAAAATTAACATTTCATTTTCCTATTGACGAACAAAACCAGAATCATGTCTGGGGTGGATGCTGTTGTCTCAGTTGTCCTTCCAATGTTGTTGGAAAGATTGACCTATATTGAGTTATTACGATTTCTACATCAAGAGGGTTTGTATTCAGAGATCATAAAATGGGAAGAAAATCTACAGATGATTAAGGTAGTGCTCCGCGATGCAGAAGAGAAGCAGATGAAGAACAGTAATGTGCAAAAATGGCTGGGTAATCTTGAAGACTTGGCTTATGATGTGGAGGACATACTCGATGAGTTTGCTACTGATGTTTTAGCAAGGGACTTGGAGGAGAAACAACATGAACAGGCCAGCACAAGCCAATTTCTTAAGTTTGTGTCGACCAAAATCAATAAATACATTCCGAAAGCTATAATGTCTCGTTTTCGCATGGGGTCGAAGATACAGGATGTCAAAGGCCAATTGGAACATGTCACAAGCCAGTTGAAACGACTTTGTGAACTGAAAGATAGCCTTGGATTAAAAGAAATAGTTGGAGGGACATCGACTGTTGCGTTTGAGCCAAGACTAGTCACTACAAGTTTTGAAACTGAACGTGCTATTTATGGGAGAGAAGACGACAAAGATAAAATACTTGAAATGTTATTTAGTGATGAACCAAGTGCTGCCAATTTTCACGTAATACCTATTGTTGGCATGGCAGGAATCGGGAAATCAACACTTGCTCGAAAAGTGTTTAATGATGAGGCAGTTAAATCTTTCGAGCTGAAAGCTTGGGTTTGTGTATCTAATGATTTTGATGTTTTCAGAATTTCGAAGGTGATTTTTGAAAACATAAATGATAAATCTTGCGATCTTACTAATTTAAATGCAATTCAAAAAAAACTCCAACAGAAGATAGATGGAAAAAAATTCTTGTTTGTCCTAGACGATGTTTGGAGTAAGGATCGTAGCTTGTGGGAAACCTTGGGGTCTCCCTTTAAGGTTGGTGCAAGAGGGAGTAAAATTATTGTGACGACACGTGATGAAGCTGTTGCATCAACAATGAGAAGTTCTACTTGGTTATATAGGGTACAATTACTATCAAATGATGATTGCTGGTGTTTGTTTAAGGCACACGCATTTAATGACGGCGTTAATCCTACACATCCCAATATCCAATCCATTCAAGCAAAAGTCATTGAAAAGAGCAAGGGCTTGCCCTTGGCATCGAAGGTTCTCGGTGGCTTTTTATATGAAATTAGGAACATAGATGAGTGGCTGGAAATCTTGAATAGCAAAATGTGGGATTTAGTTGATGGAAGTGATGTTCCTGCAACCTTAAAACTAAGCTACTTTTATCTTTCTGCTTACTTAAAAAGATGTTTCAGTTGTTGTTCAATTTTTTTGGAGGATTATGAATTCGAAAAGGATGAACTCATACATCTATGGTTGATTGAAGGTCTTATTCAACCGTCAAAAGAAAATAAACAGTTGGAAGATTTAGGTCATGATTACTTTAATGATCTATTATCCAGATCACTTTTTCAACAATCAAGTAGTAACAAAGCCAAATATGTAATGCATGACCTTGTTAGAGATCTTGCCCAATAGGCTTCTAAAGGAACTTGTTTTCATTTGGAGGATACATCGGGTGCTAACAAGCAGTTGGTAAACTCAAAAAAGGCTCGTCATCTTTCTTATGATCGGGGTTATCTCGATGGCGAATGTAAATTTGAAGTCATTAGTAAAGTTGAACGAGTTGAGCAACGCCTCAGAACTTTCTTGCCATTAGCTACAAAAAGGCAACAATGCTACATTTCTCCAACGGTTATTTCTAATTTGTTACCAAAATTCAAAAGACTAAGGATGTTATCTTTAGAAGATTATCAAATTACAGAGCTACCCGAGTCAATTGGCGATTTGAGACATCTACGACATCTTAATCTTTCTAGTACGAGAATTAAGAGCTTACCTAAATCAACAAGTTCTTTAATTAACTTGCTGATTTTGAAATTAAAAGGATGTTCTCGTCTGAGGAAGTTACCATCCAAGATGAGGAATTTAACCAAATTAAGATTTCTCGACATTAGAGGTGTTCCTTTAAATGAGATGCCATTGGGAATAGGTGAGTTGAAAGATCTTCAATATTTGTCCAATTTTATTGTGGGTAAAGGTGGTGGAGCTGCCTTGAAAGAATTGAAGAATTTAAAATTTCTTTGTGGGGAACTTTGTATTTCAGGGTTAATACATGCAGCTGATTTATATAAAACAAATGAGATGATACTAAATGATAAACAAAAATTGAGAGTGCTAGAGTTAGAATGGAACCATGGCACACATAATGTAGAAAAAGAAAAAAAGGTGCTTAACTTGCTACAACCACATCGAGATCTAGAAGGGCTTACAATCAAGTCATATGGTGGCATAGAATTTCCATCATGGGTAGACCCTTCATCATTCTCCAAATTGACTGTTCTAACATTGGAAAATTGTATGCATTGTACAGTTTTACCTTCTCTTGGGTTATTGGGATTGCTTAAAGATCTCACAATTAGATGGATGCATGGATTGAAAAGGATAGGTAATGAGTTTTGTGGGCAGCATTGTTTAATGCCTTTTCGATCATTGGAAACTCTTTGTTTTGAAAATTTGCTAGAATGGGAGCATTGGGAACCTATCATGGAAAATGAGTATCGTGGTGCATTCCCTTTGCTCCGAAACATTTTTATTCGAAATTGTTCTAAACTTTGTGGAAGTTTACCAAGTTGTCTTCCTTCACTAGAGAAACTTGTGATTAAGGATTGTAATCAATTGGTGGTTGTATTCTCAAGCCTTCCAAAGCTTTGCAATTTAAACATAGATAAATGCAAAGAGATGACATGATTCAATCCAATTAATTTTAAGTCATTGATGCTTGTGACTTTATCAAACATTGCAAAGTTTTGCAATGGGTCAAAGCAAGATTATTTTCAGAAGGCAAATCTGATCTCATTTCCTATGGTTTGTTACTTTTCGAATTTACGTAAATTGGAAATTAGACGTTGCAATGCTCTAATGTCGTTACCTGTGGAAATGAATCATAGAAATGAATGTTTGGAAAGTTTGAAGCTGTCACATTGTGATTCTCTAAAATTCATCATAAATGGTCCATTGCCATCGTCTCTTAAAAGGCTTGAGATTGAGAGTTGTAGTAAATTGGAGTATTTGTGGGACGATAGAGAGGTAAGTTGTACATCAGTTGTGGACAAAGCGAAGCACACGTTTGTACTTGAGTACTTACGTGTATACTATTGCACATCTCTCACGAACTTATCAGTAAGTGGTCGATTACCAAGCACGCTTTCTACTCTCTTCATTAAGGCTCTTCCAAAGTTGGAGTCAATTGCAGAGAGCTTTGATGACAACTTTTCTCTTGAAGAAATTAGTATAAAATATTGTGGAGAGCTTACAACCATACCCATAGGACTGCACCATTGTAGTAGTTTGCAAAAAATAGAAATAAGTAATTGTGGAAGTATTGTGAAATTAGCAGAAGATGGTCTTCCCAAGGACAACTTAACTAAACTTTATATTTCTGATTGTGTGAAGCTAGAAGGCCTACCTAAGGGCTTCCACAGTGTGGACTCTCTTAAAGAATTAAGATTGTATGAATGCCCAAGTATGAGGTCGTTTCCAGAGGGAGGTTTTCCTACAAACCTTACATCTCTTGCAATTGATGGTGAACTCAATATCTATAACTCATTGCTTGAGTGGGGTTTGCACAATCTCACCATTCTCAAAACTCTTTGTATTTATGGGCATGAGGTTGCAGAGTCGTCGTCATTTCAAAAACCGAAAAAAAGAGAAGTGGAGTCGTCGTCATTTCAAGAGCAAGAAATGGGAATGAGGTTGCCGCCTTCTCTAACTGACCTGTCCATTCACTATTTCCCAAATTTGAAATGGGTATTGAGCCATGATTTTCAAAACCTTAACTCTCTTGAAAGGTTGGAAATCATTGATTGCCCAGATCTGACATATTTTCCAAAGGTGGCCCTACCATCTTCACTTCTATCTCTGAATATCAAGGATTGCCCAAGTCTCACGTCCATTTCAGAGCTGGTTTTGCCATCTTCACTTCATTCTCTGAATATCATGGATTGCCTAGGTCTCACATTCATTTCAGAGCTGGGTCTACCATCTTCACTTCAATCTTTGAAAATCAGTGGATGTCCAGATCTCACATCCATTTCAGAGTTGGGTTTACCAGCTTCACTTCAATCTCTGGAAATCAGTAGATGCCCGGGTCCCACATCCATTTCAGAACTGGGTCTACCATCTTCACTTCGATCTCCAGAAATCAGTAAATACGTAGGTCTCACATCCATTTCAGAGCTGGCTTTGGCATCTGCACTTAAATCTCTGGATATCAGTTATTGTCGAGGTCTTACATCCATTTCGGAGGTGGCTCTGCCATCTTCACTTCAATTTTTGAAAATCAATGGATGCCCAAATCTAACATCCATTACAAAGTTGGGTCTACCATCTTCACTTTTGCATTTAATAATTTATTCCTGTTCAAACCTTAGATCCTTTTTAACAGAGCAACGCCTGCCATCCTCACTTTTGGAATTAGATATTTGGCGTTGTGCAACATTGGAAGAAGAATGCAGAAGAGATAAAGGAAAAGTGTGGCCCAACATTTCCCACATCCCTAAGGTTGAGATAGATTGGATATCAATGGATGAACCAGAGGATGGAGGATGAATGAGCTCTACAGAGTTTCATCACTGGTATGTTAGGCTCTAACACCTTAAATGTTTGATTCATCACTTTTAATCAAGCTGCAAACAGTTTAATTTTGTTGCTCTTGAAGTAGTAAGTCACATCAAATATTTAATGTACATATGAATACATATTTCGGTCTACTTTAATGTATGATATGTCTTAACTTATGAATGGAATATGATTATTATGTCACATAAAATATTTAATGTCCCTATGAACACATATTTAGCTCTTCTTTAATGTATGATATGTGTTAACTTATAATTATTATTCAGCTACAAGGTGGAATGCATGATTATCATGTGCATTTTCAGTTGTTCCATGAACTCATCCTTCTCTTATTAGTATCATTATCTGATTAAAATCATGCCCTGTCAGTGTCATTAACTACATGATGCAAGTAGTTGGGCAGGTAATTAGATTGTTCAAATTTAGCTTGGAAGACAGGATTTTTGGTTTGTTTAACATAGTTATTCAATCAGTTCTATCATGGAGGGTCTTTTTAATGGACAAAATTGATGATTATTTGAAATGAAAATTTGTAGGAGAAAGATGAAGCACTAGGAAACGGTGGTCAAGTAAGGTGGGCCTCATATGCTTTTTTGGACTCATGGCAGCATTGCATTTACAATCCTGTACAATCTGATCTTCAAAGGGTGCTTAAAGGTCTAATTCCACGGCAGCTTCTTGATAGGTTGGCTTGTCTCAGGAACCAAATTGTGTTGGTGGCTGAGGATACTGGTCAGCTTTTACAATCCTGTTATCTTTTATAATTCTAATAAAATGACCACAAATACGTGTTGGTAATTGAAAAAGAATGTTTTTAGTCTGTAATTTGCTTCTAATGATGAATTTTGGTCCTTGTATATGGATCTACAATTACAGAACCAAGACAGGCACTAGAGGATCGCTCGTCTCTGTTACTTGGGCTCACTAAAAAAAGGTATTAGAATCTGTCCCTCTTCTCACGCTTGTAGCGGCAATGGCATATCCTGTTTTGGTAGTAAATAGTCTGCATATGTTACAGAACATGGTCTTGAGGACTTGGTGGAATTCAAGTGGAAAAACCTGGAAGATGGGAAACAAGTAAGAGAGTAGAAATTAATTTCATTGTATTAACATGTTTAGTAATTGAAGCCTCAAATTTGACTAGCAAGAAGCCTGCGTTGCAAACTCCTGGTTTGAATTACTATCTGTTGTTGATGTGGAGATATGATTATTGTTAGTTTAACATGGTTATTCAACCATGGAGGGTCTTTTTCGACTTTATTTTTACGGCATCCTTCAATCAGTCTTTCTCTTAGAGATTTCTCTTTCTGTGATGTAGTGTCATAGTGATGATACTAGTACTTTTTGGATATGTAGGCATCAATTTGTCAAAAAACAGGGCTTAAATTATTATATGGGTTCAACATGTGAATGCAATTATGCAGTTAAAACTGCCTGTTCAAGAATCTGACTTCATTTATAGCATGGAGAACATTGATGATTATTTGAAATGAAAATTTGTAGGAGAATTATGAAGCACGAGAAAATGGTGTTCAAGTAAGGCTGTCTTCATATGCTTTCTGGACTCATGGCAGCATTACATTTACCTGCATGGGGTTATAGTTTGAGGCGCAAATATGGACTGTTCAAGCAGTGGATCACCAAGGTGGGTTTGGCAAGAAATTGCTGAGGATTGGCTTGAGGTGCAACTTTACTGATGGAACACATACTGCTCATTTCTTACGATTAATTGAATAGTATAGTAAGTTGCTGCTTCCCTTTGCTTAATAAGTTGATTTCCTACTTCAAAGCTTTATGTGTTACTAAACTTCTATGTGGCTGTGTTTATTTCGATCTATTTTTTTGCAATTATATTCCAATGAGCTTCTTTTTTATTTTATGTTGTATGTCCAGGTCTGCGTGTTTAAATTATGGTCAATTTGTAGCTCTATGTTGTTATGTATCCTGGGGAAGCTACAACAAGTGGGAATCTTTTACAGTTTAAACAACAATTCTTTCTCTGCAGTGAATCACTTGAGGTTGGTCGATTATGTTTTCTTGAATGATGCTAGAGTATAAGAATTGTATAGATGCCATAGATGTTACATATTGCACTTTCTATGCTATGATACTATTGGTTTTAATCGTTTTGAATTCAAATTCAAGTCCTTCATTGGTGAGCTCAGAAAGATCCAGGGATTACCTGCAGGTATTAAAAAGAAAGGTTTCTTGTGGTGTTACTATTACTCATTGTCATCATTTATATCTTGAGTTTAGTACTGGACATAATTCATAGATTCAATGAGAGGAAAGATGGCAAGGACTCCTGGCTGTGGTCTGACTTTTCTAGCAAAGTTGCTGGTCAACTGAATGATACTCATCCTACTCTTCTTGCAACTCAAGAATTTTATTTGATTCTGGAATTATTGGGACCTTCAATTGGACTTTAAAGTAGGCTTACTGGCATCGATGTTGAGGGTAAAAGGTAATTGGAAATATGTGAACCTAGTTTATTGAAATTTGATATTTGATGTAAATGTTGTTGTACAAACTAAAGTTGCGTGGTATTATTAGTGACACAATTGATTTCTTTCAGATGATCTGTTTTTAATCAGCCCTCTTTTCCATTTATATTTATTATGTGTCTTTTCAGTGGAGCAAGCTGCTGCTTGATTATAGAATTGGCAGACAGCCCTCCTTAAAATAGGCTTATTGGCATTGACATTGAGATGGATCTGTCATCTTTACTTCTGACATTAAGCTGATAAATTTGATGGAGTGCTTACTGGTCTACGAGTTGATGAGGTTGGTCGAGCGGGTTGAGTTTCGGATTCTGAGGGTGAATCAAGTGATGTTAGCGGGAAAGGAGAAGTGAGGTCTGAGTGGAATTGGCGGCCGTGGAAGAATATACCAGAAAGATATAAACTTATTGGAACCACTTCGCTTGCTTTTGTTACATGTAACATGGATAAGGAGTGCTTACTGGTCTACGAGTTGATGAGGTTGGTCGAGCGGGTTGAGTTTTGGATTCTGAGGGTGAATCAGGTGATGTTAGCAGGAAAGGAGAAGTGAGGTCCGAGTGGAATTGGCGGCCGTGGAAGAATATACCAGAAAGATATAAACTTATTGGAACCACTTCGCTTGCTTTTGTTACATGTAACACGGATAAGGAGTGCTTACTGGTCTACGAGTTGATGAGGTTGGTTGAGCGGGTTGAGTTTCGGATTCTGAGGGTGAATCAGATGATGTTAGCCGGAAAGGAAAAGTGAGGTCTGAGTGGAATTGGCGGCTGTGGAAGAATATACCAGAAAGATATAAACTTATTGGAACCACTTCGCTTGCTTTTGTTACATGTAACATGGATAAGGTAGTTGCTTTTTTCACTTTCTCTTGGGAATTTTTGCTAACAGTTTATGCGTTTTTGAATTAAAAAAATAGGAAGGTGACCAAGTAAAAGTGTGTATATATGAAGTGTGATTGTTTAGGTCATTGAGCTTTTGTGTTTTGTGTTGAAAAGATTGTATTTTGTTTGTTGAATGGTGTAGGTGAATTTGAGTGTTGCTATTATTCCTATGTCACACCAATTTGGGTGGTATTTTTCAGTGGCTGGATTGGTGCAATCATCCTTCTTTTGGGGTTATGCATTGAATCAATTGCCTGGGGGTTGGCTTGCCAAGATATTTGGTGGGAGGTTAGTTTTCATTATTGTTGAAGTTAATTTTTTTGCATGCCGGTAGCTAAACATGCAATAAGAAGAATTATTTGTTGCTGTTGGATCAAATAATGTCAGTTCATTCCTAAAAAGAGGAAGCGTCTGTCTTGATTTTAGTAACAGAAGTGAGGCATTAGTTAGAGGCTTTGGACTTGAATTGGACAAAGAGATTTCTAACAATGTTCATATGCACTGGTGAATCAGCATCAGTTTAGATGGACATTTAGTTGCACTTTTTAAGAGGAAAGAAACAAAAAATCTAGGATAAAACTAGATATTGAAAAAGAGGAATTATTTTCTTTTTAGGGCCTATTTTCTCAACTACCAGTGTGAGCTTTCTTTTTAGGACCTAGTCTTGGTATGTAGGATTTATGCCTGGAGTACTGACTTGGTTTTGCTGGATTGGAGTATCTATCTTGTTAAACTGAAAGGTAGAACGAATGATTGTCATATGAGCCTTTCAATTGTTTATGAATTAGAACCATTTTATCCATCACTAACTTGTCTTTATTAATTGATAATAATTTCCTTATTCCCTAATTTCAACAGACAAAATATATATTTAAGATTGATGCTCCATACACAATCATTTATGACTCATGATTTACCATTACCACACTCATCAATAACAACTCAGTACACTCAAAGAGCTAGGTACATAAAAAATTGAAATCATTTTGACTCAAATTTTATTTCTCTTCACTTAGTGATCAGGAATGAAGGAGCTGTACAAAGCAGTAATAAAAGAAAATTGGGAAGCACTGAAAACATTCTTTGATGATGATAGAAATGCTATCAACATTTTATATCCATCGATTGTTATCAAAGACTCTGCATCTTACATTGTTAGCATATTTGTAACACATAAAAGCTCACATCTTGTTCCTCTTATGTTCATTCTGTCTTTTGGTGGGAAGCAATTTGCTATTTGATTCAGGATATAGTGACAACTTCAATTGGACTTTATAGTAGGCTTATTAATGAGAACTTTAAAGTAACTATAAAGTATATTAACTTAATTTATCAAAATTTGATATTCAATGTTAATGATCATATTATACAAACTGAAGTTGATGTCATTGATGCAACAATGTTCATATTATTGATGAAGTGGATTAAATCGGGGCTTCAAAGTTTGTGGAACACCAAAATTTTCACTTAAAAGTCTTGTTGTTTTGGCGCTTTCTTCCGAGCTTCTGATAAGCATGTTTAGCTAAACTTCTGAATGATAATCATTTCCTTATTTCCTAACTTCAACATACAAAAAAGAATGCTCACAGGAGGGCTCTCCCTATTTGCCATCCGTTAGGTCTTGCTAGACAGACTGAACCAATTTGTTGTGGAAGAATGAGAGAATAATAGCAAGCAAACTATAGGTTTCATTCAGATATTGCTTCAATTCATTTTATGATTGTGAACTTAATTTGCCAATACTCTTTGTTCTTGTTGTCTAATTTTTGAATAAAATTATAGCTTTGTGTTTTGCAATTTGAAGTAATGGTTTTATATGACACATTTGGGTTTTATTTAGGTAACTACTTCGTTTCAATGATGAGGTGGACCAAATGAAGACTACAGTGTATGTAGAGGATTCAAAGTTTTGCATGAAAGTCTCTTTCTTCCCAATTTTAGGTAAGTATATTCAACCCTGATTGACTAAGTAAACTTTAATGTATGATACCCAATTATTTTTGTTTCACTTCACAAGTTAGCCTATTATTAAACTGAATGCATATTTCCATTGGCATATCTAGTCAGGCAATCATTTAAAATTGTTTTACATCATGAAATTGGTTTATTTAGAGTTTTAAAAAAGTGATATCATTAATTCATGGAAGGATTATAGTTGTATGTGATACAAGAAGAATGCAGGAATAACTTTTGAGTTTTGAAACTTTTAATGATGCAACCCATTCTCTCCTCAGTCTCATCCATGTCGGACTGAGAATCATTTTCTCATTTCTTTTGCAAGATAAAACAAAACCATGGCAATGACAAAGCTTCACCTCACTACCTTCCTTCAGGTCTTGTTGGACAGACTGGGGCACCATGAATTGCTATGATTAAGGTAATGCTCAATGATGCAGAGAGAAGCAATTGATTGATGGCTAGGTAAATATTAGGCTGGAAAATTTTCAAGACTTGGCTTATTATGAATTAGTTACTGAAGCTTTAAGGTACTAATGTTGGTGCTTAATTAAGTTCAAATTACATTTGGGGTCTACGATAAGGAGTGTTATTGGCCTGTTGAAAGAACTTTGTAAATAAATGACCTGGCATTTAATGAGTGTGCTTGAGGACCAAAACATCCAACATCATTTCATTAATTCGTATACTATAGCTGTTTGTTTTGGAATTGGTGGGGCCTTCAAGTGGATTTTAAAGTTGGCTTATTGGCATAAGCATTGAGACTGAAAGGTAAGTGGAAGTATATGAACTTAATTTATCCATTTGGAATTTGCGGCTAATCAGAGTTGATGGCATTTGTTGCAATTTTTTGTCTTCAATTCTAGTATCTTGTGATAATGCAGTGTTGTAGGATCTCCACCTTTCTTGCTGCCTTGGTCTTGGAGATAACTCTCTTAAACAAGTGAAAGACCATTTCCAGAGTCCTTTGTCTTGATATGAGCATCTGAGTGAACCTTCCTACGTTGAGACAAAAATATTAGTTGGAAGATTCCTCAAAATTTACTCAAGCTTTTGGTGAGTAATCATATTCTTTTTTCCTATATTTAGACCTCTATTATCTAAAACTCATTGCCTTCTTTTCTTGGATATAACATCTACTTATATTACATCTCCTTTTGTTTTGGATGAATCCTAGGATTTGTATGTGAAACTTCGATACCTATCAACTCTAAACGTTATATTTCACTAGGAAGATTCTCTCAAGTCTAGATGTATATTTCCCTTTCTACAATGGCCTTAGTATTCACTAAGAGCAGAAACAAGGAGATATATATTGGACCCTTCACTGTATGCTTTCAAAGCTTGTGTTTTTCTCCATGCTAGTAAAACATAGTCCCCAACCTCCACAATATGGTAATTCAACTAATTATTTATGTAAAGTGCTTATCTTAGCAGTGATTTGGGTGATTTGGTTTGCACGGAATAAGATGACTTTCAAGGAAATCCAAGTCCCCTTTGTTGCAGCCCTTTCTCTAGTTTGGTGTTCCATTCATGAGGCCAATCTTCTTCACTCCAATTCTATGTCTAATTCAGTGAGTGATCTAGAAATTCTACAAAAGCTTAAGATCCTTGATTGTGTTGCTAAAGCTCCACGTATCCTTGAGGTCATTTGGTCTCCTTTTTGTCCAGGTCAGGTCAAGACAAATACAGATGGTGTAGCTTTCGGTAGTTCTGGCCTTACTAGCTGTGGTGCAGTTTTCTGAAATTGTTGGGGCTTTATTAAAAGTTGCTTTGCAATACCCTTTGGTATTGCCTTTGCTTTTGAGGTGGAGTTAACAACTTCTGTTCATGTTCACTTTTATGTGTGGTTCCTTGGTGTTAGAGGCTTGCTTGGTTTTATTGCTTAGATATTTTGCAGATAGAGTTTGTTGTCACCCATATTTTTCATGAGGGTAATGGTCAAATTCACTAGCCTCTTAAGCTCCCAATATTGTTTCTCCTACTTGGTAGTGGAGCACTCTTTTGTAGTTCTTTAGTTTATGATAGTGTTTGTCAAAAGCTGAATTTTTGGGTTTGTTGATATATATATATATTTTTTTTTCAAGCATTTATGTATTCTCTTTTCTTTTTAATTTTATGGTAGGGATGGGTAAATGATGAGGGTGCTAAGGAGGTGCCAACCTAGTTGGGATGTCCTAGTGCATCTACTGATTCCTATCGCTAGCAACTTTAATAAAAAAAATCTTGGTCAAGTATAATGACAATCAAATACAAAGAGATCAATTGAGTATTGTGATTTGAATTTGAATATTGTCTTATGATGTTGGTGATAATGGTTTGGTATATGAAGCCATTTTTGTTTATTAGGTCATAATATAATGTTTTGATTAAATGATGAACACTTGATAATATGATTGGATTTATGTGAAAGTGTCCACATAACAATTTATGTTACATTCTGAAATAATGAATGAATTATCAGTTTTGTAGATTATATTTAGTTGAAATGTCTCTTCTAGGTTATTAGATTCATTCAACTATTCTAGTGAGCTAAAATAATATATTCTATTGAAAATAGTTCTCCCTTTGTCAAAGTTTTGCTTTCATAGAGCAAAAATTAAAATATAATTTCATTTCCTTCTTTTTCTTCTAATTTAAATTTTGCCAAAAAAGAAATAGATAAACAAAATTAAAAGGAAAAAAACAATCTCTTATTGGAAATTAGATTTCTAGCAAAAGATTCTAAATCAATATTTAAAACTAATTTCATTAAATTTTATTAAAACTTTTAAATTTATAGTTGAAAGGATATATATTAGCACGGTTTCCTCCATCTCCATTTCTATAAATACTCTCTTATGGAAAAAAGTTGCAAAAAGGTTCCAAATTTTCAAAAATATCCCTAATAAATAAGTATATATATTATTATTATTTTGAAAAGAAAATATCCCTAATAAATGTAAATAGTTACTTTTAACACAATATGATAATTTTTACTAACCATGTTTGTTCTTGCTAGATTTTGTTTCTTCTCCGACTATCACACTCCTATTCTCTTTCCTTTAAAAGCATAACCTAGCAAATGGTCCCTCTCTAGTATTTGTGGTACTTTTTAACCCTTTGATAATAGCTTTCATCATCCAATGGTATTTCCCTTCTGCTTGACATTATATTAAGTTATAACATGGTTGAACATATAACACAATGGGTTCATTGAATTGCATTTAATCTGCATCTTTTGGCCAAATTAGTTTATTTTTACTAAAACACAAAAGCAAGATTGATTAAATTAAATTAAAGACTGTTATGACCGTTTTCACGACAGGGATAAACGGGTTGAAGAAGGCCCATAGATTGGACCCAATTGTGAAGGGCCTAAGAGCCTAGTACTCAGATCGCAATGATGAGTTCGCTGGTTTCTTCCGCTCGTGCCTATGCCAAATCTACCTTAATGCACCCTCAGCTCGCGTTTATATCAAAGTCTACCTCAGCGCATCTTCAGCTCGCGAAGGTGAATAGGTCAGATCACTGAGCTCGTGCCAGGGAATCTATTAAGAAGTCGATGCTAGATAGTTCTGATTTTTCAATTTTACGTCGGCACAATCTCTACAGCCCCTGATCCAAAGAAGCATTTAATGCAGTGACGACTGTGCATTTAATGTAGCGAAGACTTCACATGAGCATTTAATGCAGGCATAACCATCTAAGAATAATTAGTGCAGTAACAATTAATGTAGTATGGTCAAGTCAGAGTGGTTAAATGTAATGATAACTTTTGACGTGAATTACACTCAATTGTAATCCTCCTTTTTTTTTATAAATAGTGGAGAAATCCTTTGTAAAAAACAAGTTCAAGCTAGTGTTACTGTCACTTTACCAAAATATATTCAGAGTGGCCCGTGGATGTATACACACTTGTCGAACCACGTAAAAATCCTTGTCTTTACAGTGTTCTTTCTTTACTTCTTTCGTTCTTAATTGTTTTCACCAACCTTTATCATCATTCATTCTCATTTTTATAAGATGTGTAGTCTGGGTCTAGGAATATCCACGTCGACCAATTCCAAATGTCGACAAAGACAAAAATAAATTAAGGTATAAAAATGATATGATTTGAACTCATCATTTCTTATGTATTTATATTCGCATAAAAATAATCTATGACAATATGATTAGGGTGTGTGCTCTAAGACCTTATAATTTCTAAACGTTAAAATAAATAATAAATAAAATATGTTCATTTTATTTAATTTATATGCATTTGTGAAATATTTGTTTTATATGAATATCATGTAACATCTATGATTATTTATGTAATTGAAATTACATATATAAGTGTTATACATAAGAAAATTTAGTTTAAGATAAGTAATTTATGATCTATTTCATATATAACATAATGATCTTATGCAAGATCATTCATGTGGTGACATGAAAATATATGCATCTTATATAATAAAGATTATATATGATTTAATCACGATAAAGATGAATTTCTTATTAATATTTGTTAAACAAAAAAAATTTATATTTATCGTGATAATCATAGATGGATTGATCTTAATCCTAAGTACATTATAAATTCCTATTTTTTGAGTCATATCTTTTGATTTATATAGGTGAGACTATTATATATTTACAGTTAATAAGCTTCGTACTTTAGAGATATGATTTAATAAGTGATTAAGAATATTCTCTACAATAATGGAATCTACTCCTTCTTGCATGAAGTAGATGAGTAGTTTCTTTAAAGATGAATTTCTTATTAATATCCGTTAAACAAAAAAATATATATTTATCAACCTGATAATCATAGATGGATTAATCCTAATCCTAAGTGCATTTGGGACTTTTATCTTTTGAGTCATATCTTTTGATTTATATGAGTGAGACTGTTGTATATTTACAATCAATAAGTTTCGTACTTTAGAGATATGATTTAATAGGTGACTAAAAATATTCTACATAATAGTGAAATTCACTCGTTTTTGCAAAAAGTAGATGAGTAATTTCCTTAAGTATTAATTCGAGTCTTATATAATCAGAGATCTTGACTTTCTATTTATGAGTAAATAGTAAGAAAAAATTTATAAGTTGCTATAAATATATTGTTCATTAGCGAATCAATGGTACTTAATAAAACGAGATAGAATTAGAGATATATAACGGACTTTATGACTTAACTCTAATTATGAACTATTTGTGGAGGATTAAACCATATGGAATGATTAAATTGATGGACACTAATAAATTCAGATTGTATAAAACATTTGCAATTTTGAGAGTACAATTTTAGATTTTTAGTGAAGTAACTCTAAAGTTAATAATAGTGAATTATTTAATTAAAGAGTTTAATTAATAATTTTGATATTATTGGAGTTTAGAATTGTAGGTCCATTTAGTTCCTTTGCTAGCTCACTCTCATTATAGGAAACAAGAAAATAGAAGAATTAATTAGATTATCCAATTATGTGTTACATGTGTAGCACAAATACTCACATGATTTAAATAATGTTGATAATTTAAATTAATAATTATTTAATTGATTATTTTGGATTATAAATTATTTTATTATTTATCTGAATAGATTATGAGTAAAATAATTAATGATTTTGAATTATTAAATTTAAATAGCCATGAAGTTTGAAAAGTCAAAGTCAAATTAATGAAAGATTATGAATCTTCATTAATTTGGAAATAGAATTATTTAATTATGAATTAGATTTTTCAATTTGAAAATTAGATTATCTAATTAAGAATTGGATTTTGTAAATAGGAAATTGTATGTTCTAATTAATGAGGAAAGATCTTTCCATATTGTATTTAAAAACCTAAAATTGGTCAAAAAAAAAAGAAAGATGTTTTATATTGGTTTATATTGGGAATCAATTAACTCAAATTGAATCAATATTTTCTTGTCTTAGCTGCTCAATACACAAAAGAAACCACCAAACCTTAAAAGCTTGGGGGTGGCCAAACACCGCCTAGAAAAGAAGAGGGTTGGCCGAACCCTCTTATGGCTCTTGTCTTTATCGTATTTTCTTTTATCGCAAGAGGGTTGGCTTAACTTTGATAGTTCATGCGCCAATGAGATGGAAAAATCCCAACCAGAAATATACTCAATAATGACCAATTTAGACAATCAAAATACACAATAGATGATAAAATAAAAAATATATATATGTAAAAAGCGAAAGAAGATATTAAAGACATATTCTCTGCAACAATGCATGACTACAAGCCAAGCACTAGAACAAGCGTCAAATGAAAGATAATATGGCTATCTATCTCAAACAGTCACAGATCACCTGTCCTGTCACCTGTGCTCTCCAAGCGACCCTTGTAAACATGCCCAAAACCCCTTCACCCAATAGACATTCCGGTCTAAAATTCTTTGTGGCAGCGGGAAGCTCTCCTAATGTAAATGTCTGTGCAGCAATATGTGCGATTGGTTCTTTCGGAACTGCTGGTTCCTTCTTTGCATCAGAACCACCTCGAAATTTTGATTTGTTTATATATACCAATGAGATAAAAATGGTAAAGAATTGATTTTACGTAAAAAAGAATACAAACATGAAAAAAAAAATTCGCTAGCCTAAGAACATCTTTAATGTTCTTATGGATTGTGTTTTTTAAAACAAATTAAAAATATCTCCAATGTTTCCTATATGATATAAATATCATTTAATAGATAATCAAATTAAAAATTATTGTCCAATGTTTTCATTTATTTTCATTTAATGCTTTCATGTTTTTCCATTTAACATTTCTATTTTTTTTTTCTTTTTAATTTTTAATTAGATTTAGAAATTATAATTAAATATTTATTGACTTGTTGAAATAACTGTCTAACAAGCCTTTTGAAAAAAGATAATCATGTTGACAATATCTATTTTTTTCTTCCCACCTCATATTGATATTGATGAGTGATAATTGCATTATAGAAATTTATTTTAACTCAATGTCTATTTATCATATGTGACAATTTTTTTACAATCGATGAGAGCATTAGAGATTCTCTAAGGATAAGAATCTAATACAACTAAATTACCATGCAAAAAAGATTAATCCTTATTGGATCAAAAATCATGCAGCATATCAAAATACTTGTTAGATATTAGCTATTAATAGAAAAACCTAAGTTTGTCTTTAACTAATTAAACCTTTTTGTACAACAAAAACGTAGACCAAAACAACAGAGCAACGTCAATAGACTCTGTTTCTCATTAATCTAACAGCACGAAAGTCATTGAGAACCATGCTATAGGATGGTATTCAAATAGCTATACAAAAACACCAGGTTAACTGACCTGAATGCATTGTATGCTACACATCCAACAGAAATGTTAACTCAATAGACCTTTAGAACGCTGTGACCCTAAGACATATAAATAGAGAAGACAGAATAGAAGGTTCCACGAAAAACAGGATTCCCTCGGTACAAGAGCATGAGGAAGCATAACCCCAAAGCTTTTGTCTTACTACAAGAAGCACTACCACCGATTCCCAGCTGGTTTCAATTGTCAGGATTTCTATGCAGAGGCATATATTCTGAGTAAGTAAAATTCCTTTTGACAGCAGAAGCTACAAAAATAAAATAAACTAAGGAAAATCACATTCAGAGGCCAAAGATTGTACCTCACACTTGTCAGCGCTTACATATTCAACATGCTTTCCAAATGAAACTCAGGAAAATGAGAAACTTTTCTAACTTCCAAATGAAATAAATTAATTTATACTTTAGTATTATTCAAACACACAGCAGAATTCATTGACTTAAAATGCATTTAGACCATCCTGCATCCTTTTTGAGTAATTCTATGACCAATAATTTGGCTTGATCACCAGAGGAAAATAAAACGGAAAATTGATAGTGACTCCAAAACGGAAGATACTCACCGTTTCCTATAGCAGAAACATCTCATCCAACTCCCTTTACCGTTCTGGATTTGCTCATTGCAGTCCTTCTGTTTCCAGCAAACTGTTTGCACATGTGAAATCAACATTTTAATGCTAGATAATTATAAAGAGTATATTGATGCCCTTTGTACTAAAAAAAAAAAATGCAACAGAAAATACCTGTACATATCTGTGAAATTTATATCAGGCTATTAGCAGCATTAAAATCAACAAGCAGAAAAGGCAAGTACAAAAACCATACTTTTTATATCAGGCTATTAGCAGCATTAATCTTTTTTTTTTTTTTTTTATATTAATTTCAATATGAAAGTCTGATGATTACTTTCACATACTTTCATATTATGTTACTGACATTTTAAAGGTTAATTAAAATAAATGAAACACTAAGGAAACTTCAAGCTCAATCAGTTTTCTACTAATGTTGAACAGATAAGTACACCAAAATCCGTCACCCGAAAGCAACTAAAAACAATCCTAAGCCTTGCAAAATGCTAATATGCTAACACCAAAAACCATAAAAAAGTAAGCTCTTCAAAATAATTCTAACTATAGTATCAAAACTAATACATAGTAAGCTGAAGCACAATGTGTGGAATGAACCACCAAGCTTTCTTTATTATCATTATTATTGTTGTTATCTCATCATTAACAGCAGCACCCAACTAAACTACGATATGCTTATAGAGTTTCTGAAAGCAACTTTACTCCAACCCTTTATGAGCCATACACTGACCAAAAAAAATCATAATTATTACACAACCCAAACTAAAATAATGTCATGTACAAAAATTAACAATCTCATTTCTCATTAACCCACAAAACTGTTAAAAGAAAAAATAACCTCTAATGCATTCTAAAAGTATAACCAAATATAGAGGTAACCTACTAGATCAGCAACAGAGCCACCAGCCATGTATTCCATTATAATCCATAGTAGTCAGTGATATATGGAGATCGACATTGTGATAAAACAAAAATTTCCTGACACAAAATTATGATACATGAGCAACCTAAACAATTAATTATCGCATCATTAGCAAGCTAGTTGTCCGAAGTATTTCAATTACCTTCTGGATATATGTCCTCAATCTCATCCTCTTTGCAGAAAAAAACAAGAACGTGTGGAGCATTAATAACATAGAATTGAGAAGATGAAAGAAGCTTCGTATATGCTCCATAGTCCAAACAGCTCACTTGCTAAAACAATTGAGTTTTGTATAACAGAAGGGATTTCTAAAGGCCATTATTAAACCAAAAGGGTCCAATAACTGCTTGTGATTAGCTATATAGCTCTAGATTCATCCAAACGTACAATGCTTTCGGGAAGACACGTATTTGAGGAAGTTGTAAACTCTATTGATCATGTATTTGATAATGAATTGGCATGAATAATTGTTACTTCCGCTTAAATGTCAGGGCATATGGCAGGTAGAAGTCTTTAACGTGATTGATTCAACTGAATCAGGAATATTTTCCTTTTTACTAGTCAAAGCACCAATTGCATATGCAACCAAACGTAGTACTGAACACATTCAGAAGCCAATTGCTATGTACACAACTACTTAACAGAATTTTTAAGGTCCACATCGCAAAACAGATAATTACCAAAGAGATATATCATTGATCTCATAATTACAACATCGAAGAGAAAACAACTTCTACCAAGAGGAGACTCGCAATCCACTATTACCAAAGAGTGATATGCAATTCAGTCATATCTCTTCTCAAACATTTTGTTTGTTTGATTATAAGCTTGAGAATTAGGAGAGGGATTGTATACGAACTTTAAAACACAATTTTATTGTTGTAGGTATGAGGAGTTTATGCTCAATCATTTTAATTTTTATTGGTTTCTTTTTGAACTTTTATGTTAAATCTTCTAGGTCAATGTTTGAGTCATTGACTTTTATTTCTATGGCAGGGTTATTTGTGTTTAGAGAATTTAATTTTTAAAGTATAAGGACGCTTTTGTGATTAATTACATCAAATTGCTTAATTTCTTCTGCAATAACTTCAATGTTATACTACCTACATTTGTGAAAAATAATTCACTATCATTTAAAATTCGGAATTAAAAATAATTAAAGATTTATGGTGATGTTTGATGGTAAAAGAAATTCATACATGCGGTTTCTTCAGAATTCTGATTTTTTTTTTTTAATTTTGTAAAAAGAATCCTATAAATCAAATTATGTTTGTCGTTAGCAATTGTCACTTGGAACAAAATTGTTATTTAAAATTAAAAAAAAAAATGATAGGGGTTTCTCTAAGTTGTTTGTATGGTGTCAAAAACACCGCTCAAACTGTATGAATTATTAATGTTGGTTATTACATTGTTTTGGGCTTCAGCCACTAACATCTGGACTCATCTTGTCTAAGAATTTTTTTTTTTTTTTTTTTTTTTTTAAATAAAATTATTGGCATCTTCTTTTAAAAACGTTAATCCTTAAGAGAAGAACTTGAGAAAAAAACTTCATCAGATATGATGGATAAAAATAATTTTTAAAAAAAGGTTAAAAAAAAAGAAAAGAAAAGCAAACAATGATCTGAATCAATAACAAAATAATATTTCAAAAATATTCAATAATTGATAAAATGTAAGAAGCAAACCAAAGACCAAGAATAGACCATATTAGAAATAGATCATTCTTGACCTTGTTGCTATGAAAAGTACAAGATAATCATAGATAGTACATAAACCATTTATGCATCAAATTAGTTTAAATCGACTAATCATTTGAGATAGTACACCGATACAAAATAATTAGTGCACAGGTACAAAACGATAATCGGAATTTACCGCATGCAATGGAAATATAAAAAATAGACATATAGAGCTGGGGAGAGACCGAGTAACAATAGTCAAATTGTAGGTCAAAGTTTACTAAGCTAAATAATAGCTATGTATAATCATAGATTCATAATCCTTCATTTCCAACTCTTTTATTTCTCTCAGCCTTCAAAAATTTATTATGACCAATAATCGTAAATGTTCAAAGTTTCCTTGACTAATGAAATTCTAGCTCTAGATTGAATTAATATATCTATAATATAGAACAACACTAAAGAGAATCTCTGTGTCTTCTACTGGCCAATTTCAACATGATGCAATCCTTTATTGACCTTATCTTGCACATCAGTCTTCTAGTGGCCAATTTCCGCGTAAGGCAATCTTTTATTGATCTTATCTTGCGCTTCAACTTGTGGATCTTGCGCATCAACTTGGGAGTACTTTTTATAACCTGTAAGATTATACGATAACCCATGGGAAGCATAAGGAGGAAGTAGCTCAAGCCAATGAAACAAGTGACAATAGCTAGCCAAAAAGTAGGTGCTAAAACTGCATATGTTCCTGTAACAAATGCAATCACCATTGCTGCCATAGCAACCACTGTTAACCAAGAGCCAACTTCGAACATATAAATGTACTTCCAAGAGATCTGTACCGACATAACGAAGTAGATGAAGACAGCAGATATGGAGAAAACCATGGCTATGGCATCTGTTATTACAAATGTTTGAAAAGCTAAATTTCTGCTCAGGACAGCAGAGCCTTGGTTCATACCTTCGCTTTTGTAACCACCAGGTAAAGTGAAAGCTGCTGCAAAGGTCACTGTCGCTATAAGTGCAGCTGCTACCAAATGTGATTCTTTTGCTTCTCTCATAAGTGCCAAAAATCCTTCATAACGTTTGCTTCTTAAACGGATAACACCTCGTGGATATACCCCATTACTAGTATCGTTTGCTAATCTCAAGATTTCTTGCTGCACATACATTTATAATTACTAACTGATACAGAAAGAGAGATATAGAGAGGGAAATTCTCAAAAATAGTCTTTAATAATTGCAGAGATTGTTTGATTCATTGACTAATATTATTTTTTTCTTTTATTTAATCTAGACCTCAAGTCTTCAACATCCACCATCAACTCTAATCGAAAGATTGATACAATTATAGTCCCACTCCATTGTAAAAATACGACAGTAAAATATATGTCTGCTTTTCTCTACATGCCCTTCATACCCTGTGCAATTAATTACCCACTCGGACCATAGGTATTAATATTTATCTACCTAAACTTATAATGCAATATGCATGACACAAACATTTAAAGATTGAAAATCATGACCATACGCGAACAAATTGATGCAGAAAAATGTATGCTCTCATAATTAAACTAACCTAATCCTCATAAAATGGGGAAGCAATATCTTAATTAATCAACACATAGATATATTGTAAATTAGGCTATTACCTCCAGCTCAGGACAGCCGTGATTAACTGCATCTCCAACACTAATATTTTGTCTGTTAACGGCACCAATACCATCGTCTCTAACTTGATCGAAAACATTAACCAATGAATCTCTTGAGCCCTCGGATCTAGCGCAGGTAGCAAGCACATGGAGAGGAGTGTTTCCTTTTGCATCCTTCTCATGTACAAGCCTTTCGATTGAAGGATTTTCAAGTAAATTACACAATTGCTTTGTACTAAAAGAAGCCATGGCAAAATGAAGAGCATTCCATCCTCTGTCATCAACCAGTTCATAACAATCTGGACAACATAAAATGATTTCCTTCATTACATCTGCATGACCTTGGCTAGCCGCCAAATGAAGTGGTGTCATTTTTCTTGACTTATCAGCCATGTATGTAGCAGATGCATCAAATTCCAATAATGCACGTACAACAGGAAGATAGCCATAATATGCAGCACAATGAAATGGAGTCCATCCATAGTCGTCTATTTCTTTTGTCAAACTCCTCCTTTTTTCAAGTATTTTTCTAGTGAAACCTAAAAGAATAATAACTAATTAATTAACAATATATAAAAAACATCATATACAAAGAATTGCTTGCTTTCTTTGTTTTCTTAAGGACCAAGGGTGCATTCTTGGCTTGCTGTACCAATTTATTTGATTTTTGCTTTGATTATTATTTGATCATAATCATTTATTCTTTGAGACTACTTTTTCTACATGTAACTCTTAACAAAAAGACAAATTATTGATACAAAAGTTGATAGTTTCATAAATTTACCTGGATCTTTCGACCTGATTGCTGCATGTAAAGCTGTCTTTCCATTCGGGCCTGCATGGGTAGCTGATGTGCTATTTTCCAAAATCTCAACAACACCTTTAAAATTTCTCGTCTCAGCAGCAATATAAAGTGGAGTTTCACCGCCATTATTAGTTGGGTGTGAAAAATCAGGGTCTTCCTTGACTAAAATTCTAACGATATAGACTCTTTCATGTTGTACGGCTTCGTGTAATGCAGTGTTTCCCTTGTCATTCGTCATCCTCAGCATCCGTCTAGTAACTCCTATCCCATTTTCTACGTCTTCCTGTTGACGTTTTGCTTGCTCAATTAGAACTCTCGCCACATCAAGACGCTCAAATTTGGCTGCAACATGCAATGGAGTGTCACCTCGTGCATTGACTTGGAGTAGTAGTGATGGACATATAGCAAGTATTTCTTTCACAAACTTGGTTGATGCTTTTTCTGATGTGATGTTGATATGCAAGACTGTATTCTTGAGTGGTGTCAATATGAGATGAAGCTGTTCAGCCATATTCTTGAAGGGTTCAATATTGCCATTAGCTGCAGCCTTAAACAATTGATCAGAATTATCATTACTCTGATCCGAAGTGGAACCCAAAATGACGATCTCCAGAGTGTTGTTCTGGTTCGAAGTGGTGCCTAAATTTTTTATCTCCGAATCATTATTCTGATTAGAAGTGGAGCCTAAAACGTCGATCTCCACGTTACTAATCTGACTTGAAGTGGAGCTTAGAACGTCGATCTCCATACCGTTGGTCGATTCTGTCCCACTTGCATTAGCATCCATTTATGTAATTTTTTGCTTTAGTACTCTGATAGAGGAACCCTCATTCACAGCCTGCACGCTCCTGCATATGCATTGCAGAGAAGTCAGGACAATCTCATGAATTGTGAACACAAGCAAAATACATTGAATGCAAAAGCAACTCCAGCAGTCCTAGTGACTTGAATTTTCTATCTTCTAAAAGATTAGATACCTACTGAAAACGGGGAGAAAAAAAAACATAACTCATCAAAAAAAAATAAATAAATAAATAGAAGTACTTCAATAATCATACAATTTCAATCTAAGGGTTTATAAACTTGTAAATCTGTTGCCTTGACAATTGTCATAGATTTCTCTTCCTCTTCTTGATTTCATTAAGACTTATATGTGTTATTTTGAAACCGACATCTACACTGGACCAGGAATAGCAAAACTGTTAAAACGACAACAAAAAACACACACACACACATATAATCATACTTTTACTTTCTTAAAGTATTTAAAAAAAAAAAGGAATTATACAAATACTTGCAAACACGTACACTGGAATTTAAACTCTGCAGCACTCTTCTTTTTTTATTTTATTTTTCTTTCATTTTTTGGGTACGTTTTCTTATGGTTTTATGTTTTTATTTTTATTTAAATTATTTTATAATTGATCTATGCATTAATATTTTCTTAAACTTAAAAAAAGGAAAAACTTCATTTTGATCCCTATATTTTTAAGAAACTCCTCGTTTTTAATTGTGAATCCGTTTATATGTTCCATTGTCTCTTGCATTTCAAATATACATCATTTTAATCTCTTACTAGAATTTTAAAGGTCAAAGCTAATGGAAAATGCATATTAACTATTTTACCCTTAATCTAAAATTATGAAATTAGCCTTTATAAAAATGAACAAAACTTAAAAAATAAAAAATAAAAACCCTTTAATTTTCCACCATCCATCAAATTGTGATAGATGATGAAGATTTAATTTAAAAATTAAATTAAAAATACATTTAAAAATCTAAAAAATTAAATGAAATCTTTGCACTCAATTACAATTATGGATGGGAGAGATTTAGTTTAAACAAATAAAAAATCAAAATTAATTTTTTTTTTGAAAAAAGGAAAATTTTGAAGAAAAAGGGAAAGATCTGGGTGGAGATTGAAGTTTTAGGTTCGAAACCAGATCTTCAATTTTCAAACCCAAATCTTAATCTCTAAACCCAAAAATAAAATAAAATAAAATAAAAATAGGCGATCAGACACCACATTAAAAAATCAAAATTTAACATTTTGAGGAAAAGAGAGAGAGAGAGAGAGAGAGAGAGAGAGAGAGAGAGAGAGAGAGAGAAATTTGAAGAAAAAAGGGAATCTGATTTCAACTTCAACCTTTGATATCTAGGTTTTCAAACCCAGATCTTCATCTCTAAACCACTAATAATAATAATAATAATAATAATAATAGTGAACAATTAGATACCAACTTAAAAAAAAAAAAAAAAAAAAAAATCAAATTGAACATTTGGGTTTGAAAACCCAAATCTTCATTCTTAACCTATAAATCCAAAAAAGGAAAAAAAAAAAAAAAAAGGCGATCAAACACTAACTCTCTCCTCCAACCAGACACTTCAATCAACATCAACTCTTGCCTAGCAACAAACCACAAAAAATAAAAAAATAAAAACCTTCACTTTCATCCTTGACGTTTCAAAAAATACAATGTTTCTAAAACTCTTTTGAAAACAATTTTTTTCATCTTTAACTTTTTCAGAACTTTTCAAAAAAATCTAAATAATCAATCAACTAATAGTTAATGGTGACTTTAAATAATTTAAATTATAATTTAACAACTTAAATTAAGGGGCATTTTAGATAATTGAACATGTAAATTCATTATTTTATTAGGGTAATGCGGTAGTTTATATGTCATTAATAACCATTAAAGGTAAAAATATTTTTTAACATATTCTGTTAATGTTAACTGTTAGTTGATTGATGTTTGAACTTTTTTTTGAAGAATTTTGAAAAAATTAAGGATAAAAAAGAACTATTTTTAAAAGAGTTTGAAAAACCTAATATTTTTTGAAATATCAGGGATAATGAAGTTTCCTCTAAAATAAATCAAAACCAACCAAACAATAACACTTGAACGTTCATTATACAGCTCTCTTCTCCAATCCGACACTTCAATCTCTGCCCTTAAGCCTTAATCTCTCAATAGCTTTTTCTCTCTCTCCCATACATTGTCAAAAAGACCACCCCTACAAATCGAAGATTTGACAGGATGAAGGCGTTGCAATTCGTCACAACTATAATCAACGGCCAAAACGCTTTGGTTAAGATTGTGGTAACAATGCCGAGATTGAAAAAAGAGAGCTTCTTGGTGCAGTTGTCAATGATTTGATTTTTGAATTCTTTAGAAGACTAACTGGGTTAGAGTTTTCAACAGGTTTGCTTTAATAGGTGTGTTTTTTTGTGTTGTTAATGGTGGGTTGGCTTTGGTTTCGATGTTTGGCTTATAAACTTGTTCAAGATTTGTGCTTATGAAGTTGTTCAAGATTTGTACTTTTTATTGGCCCTTTAAAAAAAAAAAAATTATTGGTTCCTTTATTTCTTTAGTTTGTTGAAGGATTTTAAGTTTGTGATTACGTGTTTAGTGTTTTTTATTGGATATTGTGTCTGTTTTTAATAATTTTTTTTCTTTTTTGTGATTAAGTTTTTTACTTTTTTTTATTTCTTTTTATTTTTTATTTTTGTTTTTACTTTTAATTTTAATTTTTCATTTTCCTTCCATGTGTCACATGTATACTTACCTGATATAAGTGTGAAATGACCAAAATAACATCATTTGTGTAAGATTTGACTAACGTTCGACCAAGGGGAAGGACTAAATTGACGTGTTTTTGAAACATGAGGGACCATGGGAGATATAAACAAATTAACAGTTAACAAGGAAAAGTTTTTCAAAAGCATAGGGAGCAAGATGAAGTTCTTCCTTAAAGGAAATGACATAATTGGTAATGTATAAGATGTAATTACAGATTATATTTTCCTAAAAGATTTTGGTGGGACGGAGATAAAAAAGGGCTCTTACACACAAATTTCATAAGAATATATGTAAATATCGAAACTCTACTAAAATTTTGAGTAACGATATTTAATTTACTCCCCTCAAAATTGTATGTACATCTCAACATGGTCTATTTCGAAAAATCAATATGATCCTTAAATAAAATTACTACAAAGAGTAAATAATTTGTAACTACACCCACAAATTAATATTAATCACTTCCTCAAATATATGATAAAACCTTTTTTATTTTCTCAAATCCTAAACTTCTCTTTTAAATACTAATTTGAAATCTCAAATAATTTTTAAGGAAATAAATTAATTGCATAATATTGAGAATAAATCAAAATTATCAGATGAAATTAATGCATTTAATTAAAAAAGAAAAAAGGAAAACATGTTTGGAAAAAAAGAAGAACATATATCAAGAAATATCTTTTGTTCCAAATATTCTATAAGGAATCACCAATCAATTCAAACTTCTTTTCTTCACAATACAAAACATTCATTGAACTAAAATAAAAAATTAGACCTTGATCAAATAAAAAAAAAAATTGTTTGAATACTATCATATAACTCCAAATTTACTATCCATATTTATGAACAATATTTGGTTGAGAATTGAACTAATGTTATCTAACTTATGTTGCAGCCTATAAATACCTACACATTTATGGCTGATTCTGACGTAATCTTCACACATTTGAAGAAGTATATATCCATACTATTAATTCCTATACTCATATAGATACTTTCAATAAACAGTCGTGGAGATACTTTCTCTTTGAGAAAGGAAGCATCTAAACCTTAACGTGTAGTTGCGGAGAAGAATTAACTCACTTTATTAGAAAAAAATTATTACGAAAAGTAGTACTAATAAGGATCATTTTCTATTTTCTATTGTTTATTCTTTTGGTTTTGGGTCAGTCCTAAAGGCGATCATAAGACAGTCCCCTTTTTTTGTTAAAATTCTTTTGGTTTTGGGCCAGTCCTAGAGTTATGATATTGACACACATAGTCACTGAAATTGAATTGAACTTGGAGAAATAAGTGGAAATAAATAGATTTTACAAAATATAATAATTAGTACGAAAATAGTTTCTAGATAAATATGAATAAAGATCTTTCAATAGTATTATTATAATCAATCACTTTGGTGTCTGAAGAACAAATGGGTAAGCACTTTGTTAAAAGTTAATGGAATAAGAAAATAGTAAACACACTTTGCTGTAAAAAAAAAAGTTGCAAGGCAAGAATAAATTCCAGCTGATCAAATAAAGAAATAGACGAACACTTTTGTACAATAAACAAATTAAAGTGAAATTATTACATGCAAGTTAAGAATGAATCATATCACTTTGTTAAAAGTTAATGGACTAATGAAAATTTGTTGAGGACTCAACTATAGATTCAAAAACAAACCATAGCCATGTTAACTTGTGTCACAAAATATAATAAATAACGAACCAATCCACCCATGGAACGAGTAAATTGACCCTCTAAAATAAGATCACGAAATGATCTAACCCTAGCCTAGGGATTTATAGCGAACAAACCAACCCATTCTATAAATTAACTTTCTAGAATTAAATCACAAAATTACCTAACCTTAGTTCAAGCACTGCCAAGCAAGAATACTCAGAAAAGCCAATAGCTAACAAACCAACCAACCTACAGAATGAGTAGATTGAGTCTTTAGAATCATATCACAGAATGACCTGATCCTAACCCAAACAATCTCAAGCAAGAATACTCAGAAAAGTTGAATAAAAATAGGATACTCACTTCGCAAAATTGCATGATTCTATTAATATTCCAAAAGCCAAAAGATAATAACAGTCCTAAACTAATTTTCTATTTATAACTAACTAGTTTTAATTCACCTAGGAAACAAGTCTTCCTTAGGAAATGGAATTCTAAAAGAAAATAAATTAAATAATCTAAGAAAATAAAAACCTAAAAGGAAATAAATCCAAAACGCAAAAGAAAAATAATTTGAATAAAATAAAGGAAACAATAAAAACCTAAAAGGAAATAAATCCAAATAATAAAAGAAAATAAAATTAATAAAATTAAGTCCACATGCATGTTCTCATCAAAATGATAAACATTTTGCTATTAAAAAAAAAAAAAAGTTGCAAGGCAAGAATAAATTCAGGCTGATCGAATAAAGAAATAGATGAGCACTTTGGTATAATAGAACAAATTAAAGTGAAATTAATTACATGCAAGGTAAGAATAAACCATAGTCACTGTATATATGACTATTTTGCTTAATTTGTTCACTATAATGAGATGAGCATCATACACGCAGTCTGTTATGTGATAACATGAATTTTGTCATGTTAAAGGACATTCTAAATTAAGGGGTGTGGATAAAAGCAGTATAGTTAAGTATTGAGTTAACATTTATGTCCCTTTTGAGAAAATGCAACAATTGAGTTCCAAATAATATGTAAAAGTATTAATATACCCTTCCAGTAAAAATATGTAATAGTAGTTGGGTTTTGAAAAAAACATATTCCCTCCAAAATCAAAAGCTTCTGCATTTTGAAACCTTGAAAAAAACCTATTCCCCCCCAAAATCAACAACCTCTGCCTCCCTCAAAATCAACAGCTGCTTCTGCCTTGCTGTCGTCGTCTGTCCGTTCTATACACAGAGCCACGCAACACCATTCCTCCATTCCCTTCTGCTATCGAGTTTTCTGTGTCAGTCGTACATGCACGACATTGGAGAAGGTGTTGTTGCTATGAAAGTCGAAATTGTTGCCTCCTTCTCTTTTGGTCGCTTTCGTCGTTTCCTTCCTAAGACGGAGCCGTTGTGCCCCTGATTTCATGTTTTCGCTACTGGTTTTTCCACTAGTCACACCGAGGCCACTGGTATTACTAACACTTAATACCTTGGTGTGACTAGTGTTTTTGCTACTGACTTTTTCCATCTGCCTATGACACCACTAGTTACACCGAGACCACTGGTATTATTAACACTCAATACCTTGGTGTAACTAGTGTTTTCGCTACTGGTTTTTCCATCTACCATGACACCACTAGTCACACCGAGGCTACTGGTATTACTAACACTCCTCATGGTGTGGTATGACTAGTGATTGGGTCACTGTTTTGATACAAAGCCTTAAGAATGTGACTCTCTTTAATAAAAAGATCATCAAACATAGACACAAACTAGTTTATAGTAAATGAAGATAGTTTTGCATTTTTTACAAATAAAAGCAACGATATTTCAGCAAACTAGTTTTGAAGATGGTGGATGGAAAGAATGGAAGTGGTTGGATAGTGAGGAACAAATTGATTCGTTGCGAATTAATTACAGAGAATGAAGATCGATGGTGGGTGGTGGCTGTGAAGACGAAAATGAAGAGAAGAAAATGAAAGAGAATGACAATGGATGGTGGATGGTGGCTGTGAAAAAGAAAATGAAGAGGGATGGTAGCTAGAATTCGTAGTGCAGAAGAGAAGCAAGGTGGATAGTGAATGGTGGCTAGAATTCGTAGTGTAGAAGAGAAGGAATGTGGTAGAAGAGAAGGAAGGTGGATAGTGGTTGGAATTTATAGTGCAGAAAATGAAGAGAAGAAAATGAAAGATAAAAGAGCAACAGAAGAGAGAAAATATTAAATAAGAAAATCACCAGTTTTAACTTTTAGAAAGGGTATTTGTATCCAAAAAAATAGGGTTTAAGACTCAGTTGTTAACTTTATTGAAATGAGATAAAATTATCAATCTAATAATTGAAAGTACCACTTACTGACATTTTCTCCTAAATTAATGGTAATTAATGAGTTATTATTGTCATATTCATGAATTATTTATTATTAATTATGACCATCAGCCATGCAGAAGCTACAATTTTTTAGGAATTTGAACTCTTTCTTTTCTTTTATTGTTGCTTTAAATTTGTTAATTAGACCTAGTTCATAAACTCCTACAGTAGTAAAGTACACTCAACGATTTAAAAGTCATAGTGTTGGACATTTATAAAAAGCTTTATAATTATTGGAAAAGCATCTCAAATATGTTCTCCCTGTATCAAATCCTTTAAGAGCTGAATTATAGTTCTGATTAGAATTTCATAGTTTTGGTATTTAATTAAGGCATTCTTTGAAGCAATATGTGTGTATATATATGAATCAACAAAGTCCTGATATACACACTCATTGGATTGATGTACAACTAAGCTTTGCAACAGATGCTGGCCGATTACGTGCCATTATTTATTGATCACAATTGAATTGACTAAAGGGTTGTTAGTTTTTTCCACTTAAGACTTAATGGTGCTGAATTGCACCTATTAAGTTGTTCTTGTTTATTTTTCTAAGTTGTCAAACCACTTAAAACTATCAAAAAACAACTTTAAAAAGTAAGTAAGAATTTTTAACTTTTCACTTAATTGCAAATCATTTAATCATATTTTAAAGTTTTTATTCAAAATCTATCATTTTCAAAATAACATAATTTCAAATTTATCCTAATTTTATATTACTCAAATTTTCTTTTCTTTTTTGTTTCTTGATACTTATCAAAAATAATTTGAAAAGCAAAATTTAAATACATCTCTTTCCAAATTATCTTATAATTGAACTAATATATTTTAATTTACAATTTAAGCATTCATTTTTTTAGTTGTTCTCTTAAATATATTAATATATTTAAATATAAATATGACTAATATTACTATATTTTAATATCATATTTTAATTATGAATAAAATATTATTAATATGTAGATAAAAATGTTTTAGAATTTATTAAATTATTTATTTCCAAATGTTTATATTAAATTAATTAAAATTACATAACAATAAATGATAAAAAGAGTATAAATGTCAACTTACTAGTTTTTAGACAATTTTAGATTTAAAAAACAAACAAGTTTATAATATTTTCAGAGGTAAGAGAGAAAAAGACAAACATGTTATTCAGATTTCAGATTTCAGTCACTATTCAATCTTAATTCTTTAGCAACAGACTGAAAAACAAATGAACCCTAAGCTCCAGCGTACACCATTTCATTGATACGATGGATTTTGTTAGAAAATCAGCAGGTTGATCATTGGTGCTGATGAATTCCGGAGCAACTTCTCCTCTGTTGACCAAATCTCTGATAAAGCGATAACGCAGCTCTATATGTTTTGATCGAGGATGAAAAACTGGATTATTTGTCATTGCTATTGCAAATTCGTTGTCACAGTAGATAGTTGTTGGCTTCTTTTGCTCGAGGTGGAAATCTTTGAAAATTCTTCTCAACCACACAAATTCACAAGCAGGATATGTAGCAGCAATGTACTCTGCTTAAGCTGACGATAATGCTACTGATTTTTGTTTCCTTGAAAGCCATGAAATCACATTTGAGCCTAAGCAAAAGATATATCCTTCTGAAACTGCCCAGTCAGGACCGTAATGACACTTGCATCTACATAAGCCTGGCATGATGGATCTTGCACTGCCATGGTTGCATTGGAACCAAAAGCCACCTGAAGGCGGGAGATATCTCATTTTGCACCATCTGAAACAAATATATCGCTATCCTCTATGTCAAGGCCCCTATAAAATGTTGGAGCAATTGTAGTGAAGCAGCTTTTCATCAAGAAAACATGTCGATAACACAATCTCTCTCTGTTTCCATGATTTCTTTGTCTTTGTCTGCTTTTCTAGCCCCAACCAATCTCAATTCCAGACCATATAGGCGATGGAGTAGAGCAAGGTGAAAGACTATTGAGAACTTCAATTACTTCAACAACATTTTATTGGGGCCTTGACATGGACAATAGCGATATATTTGTCTCAGAAACTACCCACAGCGGCCTTGACTGGGTTGTTTCTGAAACAAATATATCGTTATCGTCCATGTCAAGGCCCCAATAAAATGTTGTTGAAGTAATTGCAGTTCTCAGCAGTTTTTCACCTTTCTCAGCTCCATCGCCACTGTGGTCTGGATTTAAGATTGGTCGGGGCTAGAAAAGCAGATGAAGACGAAGAAATCGTGGAAGCAGAGAGAGATTGTGTTATCGAGATGTTTTCTTGATGAAAAGCTGCTACACTGCAATTGCTATTGCTCCAACATTTTGTTGGGGCCTTGATGAAAAGATGACTTTAACTCAACATAGAGGATAGTCATATAAGAAAGTCTTTTTTTGTTCGGAGTCTTCTTTTGATGAAGAGAAGTCATTATTGGCTGCACAAGGCCGACCAAAGGCTATTTCAAACAGGCTTCGGTCATAATAATAAGGGAAAATTATAGTGAAGTACCTGCATCTAGCTCATTATTATAGTCATGATGCAAGTTTGAACTAAATTACAGATAAATATCTTTGACCCGCTTTGACTAACATTGGTATAACTGAAAAGTTGAAGTTTGAAGAGTAAATGAGTCGTTTTAGATATTAAATCAATTTCAAAAAAATAAAAAATAGTTATACCCAAATTAAAAATTGTCATGTCACACTAAATTTTAAAATAATTTAATTAATTATTTTTTTGATACAAAATAATTTAATTAATTAATGTTATTATTATTTAAATAAAAAATTTAAAAAAAAATTATTTTCATCATCCATCATGTTGATGAACAGTAGACATCATCTAAAAAATTAATTTTTTAAATTAAAAAATATATTTTTTAGGGATGGACATCCAACACTTTTCGGTGATTACATCAACATCAATAGAATCTTCATTCACAAAAAAAGAAAAAAAAAAAAAGAATATCAACAGAAATTGACAAAACACCATTAACAAAATACCATAAACATTCATCAACCCACTAAAAACACTAACCCACTCATTTTTATAAAAAAAATAAGGACCATTTGTCAACCCACCAAAAACACTAACCCACTCATTTTTATCACAAAAAAAAAAAAAAAAAAAAAAAAAAAAAAAACCATTCATCAACTCGCCAAAAACATTAACAAAACACTATCCTTAATCCACCATCATCAACATCAACCCACCATTATCATCATCAACTCATCTTAAGAAATATTCAAACAAATCTTAAGAAAAAATCATATATATATATATATATATTCAAACATCTGGGTTCGTCAAACCTAGATTCGATTATGTTCACAATGAACCCAAATATCGAAAAGAATAAGAAGAAAGGAAGAAGAAGAAGAAGGAAAGAGTGATGAAAAAAAAAAAAAAAAAGAAGAAGAAGAAGAGGGAGAGAGAGACAAAGAAGAAGAAGAGAAGAGAGAGAAATTGAGAGAGAGAGAGAGAGATATTTTGTTTTTTAGTATTTATTTTTTTATAATATCCCAAATATTATTTAAATTGTTACAAATTTATGTGAAACGTGACATTTTTTGATTGGTAAAGAAATTTTGACATATAAAAAGACCAATTTGTCCATGAGATGTTAATCTTACGATTAATTGATTGTTAGTCAAACTTAGTCAAGGGTATCTTTGCGTAGTTTAGTCTAAATTGGCATCATTCTTATAATAATGTGATAGATGTAGGTACCTTAATGTAATTTTCCCTAATAATAATAAAAATTCTAGTGATAACCTATTTCAAACAAGATCAAAATGATGTAATATCCACCTTTATTTTTTATTTGTGTGTGTGGGAAAGGTGAAATTAAATTCATATAAAACTATTCACATCTTCATTAAGAGTAAAATTTGAACCCTTAACCTCTTAGGATCAAGGAAGGTGATGTAATATCCACCTTTATTTTTTATTTGTGTGTGTGGGAAAGGTGAAATTAAATTCATATAAAACTATTCACATCTTCATTAAGAGTAAGATTTGAATCCTTAACCTCTTAGGATCAAGGAAGGTGTTCAACCATTTTTATTAAAATATGGTATGCAGGATGTAATATCGACTTGAATAGATTCAAAATTAAAATTCTAAGTTATAAGAATGCATTAATCTACGTTAGCTTCCATGAGATTCAGTTTGGAAAATTATGAGATCATAAATATATAATATATGATTAGGAAAATTGGCTCGGTGATGACTAGTCATGGTACGATGATGAACCAAAGTGATATAAATGATGACATCATAATTTTTCTACCATCAAACCATATTAAATGGTGATATCAGATTACCTAATTAAGGGAATATCATAATGCTATAAACAAACTTGATTCTCAAACTACCAAGACTTGTTTTCCAAACTATCACAAGACTTACTAAGATATATCATTGATAATGTAATTTAGATAGTTAACTTTACAATAATGAAGAAAGAACAACTTCTAGCAAGTTAAGACTCATAATCCACAGTTATCAAAGAGTGATGTGCAACTCAGTCATATTGATATAATTTAAAAAAAATTAAAATCCAAATGTGCTGGATGCTGCTGAATTATTCCACACAGCACCTAAGAGCACAAAGAATTTAAGACAATAAAAAAGCATTCCATATCGAGTTGATAGGATCTAACTTCAATCAGAAGAATGTGGAAGTGGAACATAGAGCAACATACAATAATATATATACTTACTATTCTTGCAAATCAATAACTTTTATAGCAACTTCTTTAATCAGCTCCTTATCAAACCTGAAAATCCTGCATCTGCAGTTGGTTTTCATTTCAACTTTACTGCAAGACATCAGTCTAATTATCTATTTCCTCAATTATATCATAACTTACATGACCTAAGGCTACTCCAACCTCTGTTTCATGAAATTGGTGCTGGAAAGGGTTTTTCTTTTATTTTAAATTTTTATTTTTTAATTATTATTCAAATTCCATAGGTATCCCCATTGTCATATCCAGTTTGGTAATCACTTCATTTACAACACATAATAGATATGTTTAAATTTTTGAGAGATGCATTTACTAATATAGGACCGACTATTGTAGTTCCCATGTTGTTATTAAGCTACAAGTGGAATGCAAGATCAGCTTGTGACTTCTGAAATTTTCAATAATTCCAACGTTTTTCTCCTGAATCTCATCCTTGTCTGATTGGTAATCCTTTTCTCATTGATTTCTTTCCAAAAGATAAAACAAAACCTTAACATACTATGTAACAGCTCAATCTCTCTGCCTTCCTTCAGATTTTGTTTGACAGGTTCAGTGACAGGTTCAGGTAATGCTCGACAGAGGAGAAGCAATTGATTGATGGATCTGCAAATATTAGGCTGGAGAATCTTCGAGACTTGGCTTATTATGTTAGCAACCGAATGTTTCAAGGTATTAGTCTCTTTGTTTTTAAGTTCAGTTTACATTTGGGGTCCAAGGTAGAGAATGTCATTAGCCAGTTAGAAGGGCTCTGTAAATTAACAAGTAATTATGATCTTGCAATATAATAGTGTGCGGGACTGACCAAAGCATCCAACATCATTTCAAGTATACTGCATGCAGGGATACCAAATTCTAACACTATTTTCATTTTTATGATCCCTTACACTTGCAATGCTACAAGGTAGTCTTATCCTCTCTCAACAACACTATTTTTAATTTTGTGTAATTTTAAGACTTTGTCCTGCTAAATTCATTCTCATATGAGGTGGGGATTCAGTTTGGAACTGGTTAGGAGACTCCACATGTAAATGATGTTGAATCACACCTATAAAATGCTTTCTGTTTGCTTATTGGTCCTGATCCCTGAAATGTCAGTTTTAAAACAGCTGATGGTTATACTATTCAGGTATTTTGGAGGAAATCTGCAATGTTTTCCCAACTTACAAGATGATGAACAATCTGTGCAATCGCTGGCGTGAACAGGGCAATGGTCTCGTCTTATTGTTGGCAAGATATTTCTACGATTCTGATTTATTAATACTCAAGCATGTGTGATTTAATATGTAACTTTCTAGCCTTTTTGTCTAGATGTTAGAGATGCTGCTAGAATTCATGATGGATATTTAGCTGTTGGTTACTTGAGATCCAAAATGTGGAAGCCAAGAAAATATTGAGCATTTCTTGAAGAATTATTATGAATCAATCGTTCAAGGCAATAAACCACCTGTTAGATTTACAATTTCAAGGCAAAATAGTGTTTGGAATTTCGCTTATATTCCGATATGATCTAGGTAATCCAAACAGAGTCCAATTGATGCAAATGAGGTGCCTTTGGAAACAGGAGCCCAATTTTTGTGTGAGGATTGCTTGGACACCAGTTTTAGTTATTTTGGTAGCAAAAATGCAGGGTTGCTTGGGAACCAAGATGTTTTCTACATGGGGAGAAAGTTTTCTAATTGCCCGGGGATTAAGTTTTCCAAGTTATAAATAAGGACCCCAATTTTTGTTGAAAGACTGAACTTAGAACTCATTTGTAACTAAGATTTGGGGCTAGAGTGTCAATAGAGTGAATGAATATTAACCAAGATTGGGCTTCAAAGTTGGGCAATAAACCTTTCCTTCAGCCCCAGATAATATACCAAGTATGGTAGTGATAGGATTCCAACTTGTAAATCTAAATGTTTTGTAATTCATGCAGTTAGATTTATTTTAATTTTAATGTGCTTTTGATATCAAGTTAATTAAAGATCAACTAAAGACTAATAGATTAAAAAAAAAAAAAGAGAGAGAGAGAAAATAATATCAATCATGTATTATATTACACAAGCTGACCCCTCTTTGTCAATTTGAGAAAATGATATCAATCATGTATTATATTACACAAACTGACCCCTCTTTGTCAATTTGAATATATCAGGTACTAATGGTATGTCCACCACCCCTTGATTTCAATTGCAGAAATGCTTGCCGTACATTTTTTTGATGGTTTTGTACCATGGTTTGGACGTTCTTAACTACATCAGATAGTTGTGGGCTTTCAGTTTCCAAATATGTAAGAATACTAGATTTTTCTTGAAATTTGTTTAGATATTATCTATGTTAAAGTCATATAATGGCTGAACTTTGATTTTATTTTTTTGTTGTTTTAGTAAAAAAATGATATGCTAATTCCACTGAAGAAGTAATACATTGATATCTAATTGCACTGAAGGATCCAAAAACATATTTAAAATAAAATTTTCATTTTTCGTTCTTAAATTAAATCTGGCAGAATCTTATAATTTTTTTTTTAGTATAAAAACTATATCTGGGATAGAATCAAGGGACTTTCGGGACTAATTAAGATATGACATTAATGACATGGCCAGGGAGACTATTATTAATTGAGAGAGATTCATCCACATAGAGATGAGAGAGACACACACATTAGGATGAAAGAGCAACCTACACAAATGGTGGAAAACTAATTATTATTATTATTATTATTGTCATATTATAAAAATTTTGGATTTTACAAGATGGGGTGTCAGAACCCATACCTCTTATAAATGAAAGCATGAGTGATCGCTGACGTCAACCACCTGCACCAGTAACCGAATACACAAAATCTTGTAATTGTTTGATATTGTAGCGTACTAATTGTTAAATTGCTTCTTGCTAGATCTAACTGTAGAATTGTATCTCAGGCCCCTAATTTTTTCGCGAGTATAAAGTTTCTGGTATAAAAAACCACAAAAAAAAAAAGAAAAAGAAAATAAGTAGTAAAACAATGACGTACTGGAGAGAAAAGAAAGATATGTTAAATATATATATATATATATTTTTTTTTCTGCAATTACAAAGCGTGTACGTTAGCTTTATTAAAGAAGAATAGGGTACCAACACGATATTTGAGAAGAGAATTAAGAATAAATTAATAAAAGGCAAATTGAGTGTAAAACCTTTATTAGAAAAATTGGCTTTTCAATCAGCAGGTGGGACACTAATCCACTTTATGAATATGGAGTGCACGGTTCAATAAGCTTTAAAGTCCACAGGGTTTGTACAAGAAACCAAAATATTATATTATAAGTTTCTTTTCTTTGTGTTGAACAAAGCCAAAATATTATATTATAAGTTTCTTTTCTTTGTGTTTTGTTTTCAAGGGCATCCAGTCATCGAGAGAAATTACTCTATAATTTATGTGAGATACTAGCAAGGTATTAGATATATTTAATTTAAAATAGATTTGACAATCAGACTTCATTCTTTTTTGGCCTTTTATATTTTCCAATGCCAGCAACTCACGATGTAGCTTTATCTATATTTATTGGTTACATTTTTTTCTGATTGAGAACAAAGAATTAACATATAGAATATAAGTGATTTGATAGTCCACTAAGATACCTATAAAATATGCAAAGTGAAAATTATCAAAATTAATTAACCATTTAAAATATGAAAACTTTGTTGTTAACTATGAAGGAAACTTCATTCATTGTTAGCCAAATTGGCTTTTCTATCAGCAGGTAGGACACTAATCCACTTTATGAACATGGAGGGTAAGGTTCGACAAGCTTCAAAGTCCACACGGTTTTAACGAAAAGCCAAAACATTAGATCATAAGTTTCTTTTCTTTGTGTTTTGTTTTCACTTTGGGCATCAAGTCATTGTACTCTATAATTTCTGTGAGATACTAGCAAGGCATTAGGTATATTTCAAATAGATTAAGCCATGAGACTTCAATCTTTTTCGCCCTTCTGATTTACCAATGTCAAGAACCCACGATGTAGCTTTATCTATATTTTTCAGTTACATTTTTTTTTAATCTAATTGAAAATAAAGAATTAACTCTATAAAAGTGATTTGATACTCCACTAGGATACCTATAAATATGTAAATTGGAAATTATTAAAATTAACCGTTTAAAATAAGAAATATTTGTTTTTAACTACAAAGGAAGCTTCAATCATTTTTAGCCAAATTTAAAAAAAAAAAAAAAAAAAATTCAATTCTAGTCTGTTGTGGGTAAATTCTAGTATACAAAAATGAGCTGGTAAAAGCCCTGAAGGTTAATCCAATAAATGAAGTTTAAGATTCAAGGAATTGACCCAGTTCTCAGTTCTCAGCTAGCTAAGACATCCAGCTCACAGGTCGCAGTTCTCAGCTCACAGCTCGTTATGCATACAAAACCCAACTGTCGGCTCTCATGCGAGCTCAGTATCCAGCTCGTAGTTCTCAGCTAGCTAGACCTTCAGCTTTCAAGTCTCAACTCTCAGCTCGCAGGTCGAGCTCTCAATTCTCAGCTCTCAGACCTCAACTTTCAGATCTCAGGTCTCATACCTATGAGATCTATGCAATCCTAAATCTCGAAGAGCAATTAATACAAGAATGGTCATGTCAAAATTGTTAATTAATGCAGTATGACTATGATAGAGTAGTTAGTATAATCATTGTTTCTTAACGTGTACTACACTTAGTTGTAAATATCTCTCTATAAATAGGAGTGAAATTATTTGTAGAGGATGAGAGCTCATTTTTAGTGATGTGGTCACCCTGCCAAAATTTTTTAGAGTGACCCGTGGACGTAAGTACCATTGCTGAACAATGTAAAATTCTCTGTGTCTCCACTCTGTTCTTCCTCTATTCTCCTGTCTTCGTTTTGCTCCTTGTTTGCTTGTGTTTTGTGTGTTGTGGCTCTTTGATTGCAGGTATTGGGCTTAGAATCTTCGGTCGATCATTTCCATGTGTCGACATTTTTTGCGCTAGAAGGAGGGCCTAGATTGCAACCTTGAGTTTTCAATAACCATGGCGAGAGGAAGAACAACCAGAAGTTCAGACCCGACAGTTGATCCACCTGAAAGGCAAATAGATCAGTAAGAGCATGATTTCGAACCAACTGAGACCTCTCACCAGCCAGCACCGACGGATCCTATAGTTGGGGGGTTGCACGTATGGCATTAGCGACAATAAGCATTGGAGAGTATAGTACAGCAGCTCGCTGAGGCAATCAGGGCACTAGTACATGCCCAAGCACCAGCTCCTGAAAGACCACTCAGAGATCAGCTACAACCTGCCAACTCAGTTCGTTCCTCCAGCTTATATTCGAGAATTGAAGGTCTCCAAACTCGTGGAGCTGGGAGCTCACAAAGGTCTCATTTGGAATAAGTACCAGATCGCATCTCCCCAGGTCACGAGCTCGAGGGAGGATATAACCCTCAGAACCCAGCGATAGAAGAGCTCTTTCAGAGAGTTCAGCAGCTGGAGGAGCAACCTGGACCCCAGGATCTAAAAGAGCAATATAAGGAGAGAACCCCTTTCATCAGGGAGCTCGAGACATAACCTTTCCCTCCCAGATTCAAACTCCCCAACATTCCACCTTATAATGGGGACAGCAACTCCTACGACCATCTAAACGCTTTTAATATACAAATAGACCTTCAAACATCCAACCCCTTAGTGAAATGTCACGTTTTCCCAGCCACCTTGGGCGATGTTCCGCGAGCTTGGTTTAGGTGTCTCCCAACTCCCAGTATAAATTGCTAGGGGGAATGTCAACAAAGATTCATCAGGTAGTACCAGGCTTGAAAAAGGTAGCTCGCACCCCCTTGCCACCCCACTATAGTCTTTCAGCGATAGGGCGAGTTTTTAAAAAATTACATCACCAAGTTCAAGAATGAGATCGCTAACGTGGAGAATCCCTCAGATGACAACATCCTAATTGCGATCTCAGCTGGGCTTCACAAGGACGGGAAGCTCTATGAGAGCATATACAAATCCCCAGTAAGGGACCTGGGTGAATTCTATGAACAAGCTGCAAGGGAGATTAGATGGAAAGAAACCTTTGGCTCCAAAAAGTCTAACCAAAGGGATGATTCGGACAGTCCCAACCAATTGAAGAAAAGAAATAATGGTGAGAACAAAATGAAGGTCAAAATGAGGACTCAAGCCATCAGGTAGCCAAAAAGGCCATAAACGAGCTCAGAAGCGAGCGATCTCAGCATCAAGGTCACCATGATAGCTACAGCGTCTTGTTAATCACGCAAGACAGTATCTTTGTAATGGAAAGGGGCAGAGAAGATTTTGGGAAACTCAATCCTATGAGGACCCCTATTAAGTTTAGAAACAAGAACAAGTTTTGTATCTATCATGATGAGGTCGGACACAATACTTCAGATTGCTGGAAGCTGAAAGATGTTATCGATGACCTAATTAAACAAGGCCATCTAGGAGAATACGTGGTGCAACTAGCATAGTAGCAGCCCCAGCAGGCTACCAAGCTAGATGTGAACCCTTAGTGCGTCCACATTGCTATTGCTCCCAATAGGCCATGTCCCTAATTTGTAATTCAATTTAAGAAATCAATAGAAGATATGAATTTTCTTCAGTACTTTATACTACGACTGCTTTATTAATTTCTTAAAATCATGTCATGAAACCATGGAAAGCGCTTACGCGACCTGTTAGTTGAGGTCGCAACCCTCTGGATAGCTTGCTATTACGCTATTTTAGTTGAGGCTCCGATCTACTGGAGATAGCTAGCTATAACGTTGTTAGCTGAGGCCGACCTATTGAACAGTTCACAAAAGCGCGTCGCTATAGTAGAAGAGGTTACGACCTACTGGACAGCTTGCTAGTACACTAACTTAGCTGAGGCTCCGACCTACTGGAGATTGCTAGTGCTGTTAGCTAAGGTTACAACCCCCTACGTAGTTCGATGAAATATTGCTATAGCAAGCGAGGTTCCGACCCTCTGCATAGCTTGCAGCAATGTTTTATATATTATGCTGGTTGAGTTCTTGAATCGAGTTTGGAACCACAGCCTGTGATGGTCAAGCGACCTTCCGAGCTCTCATAAGGTGTTTTTATCCTTAAGCAATACATTGATTAACTCATTAATCATCTAGATTTGATATTCACAGGAAAATCCAGGGGAAAGAAGCACAATCATGAAAGGACTCAAAGAAAATATATCAAGCTTAGCAACTTCAGTAGTCACCACAAGATGGGACAAAACCTGAAAAGGCGCCAAGGCAGATCAAGACACATCAACTTTTATCAGCGAGCTCAAGCTCCCAGTCCGAAAATCACACTAGAAGCTGGGGGGCTCATGTTGTGGGTAAATTCTAGTTTGCAAAAATGGGCTGGTAAAAGCCCTGAAAGTTAATCCAATAAATGAAGTTTAGGATCCAAGGAATTGACCCAGCTCTCAGTTCTCAGCTAGCTAAGACATTCAGCTAACAGGTCGTAGTTCTCAGCTCGCAGCTCGTTATGTATACAAAACCCAACTGTCAGCTCTCTTGCGAGCTCGGTATCCAGCTCGCAGTTCTCAACTAGCTAGACCTTCAGCTCTCAGGTCTCAACTCTAAGGCCTCAGCTCTCAGCTCGCAGGTCGAACTCGTAGTTCTCAGCTTTCAGGCCTCAGCTCTCAAACCTCAGCTTTCAGATCTTGGGTCTCGTACCTGTGAGATCTATGCAATCCCAAATCTCGAGGAGCAATTAATACAGGAATGGCCATGTCATAATTGTTAATTAATGCAGTATGGTTATGACAGAGTAGTTAGTATAATCATTGTTTCTTAACGTGTACTATACCTAGTCGTAAATCTCTCTCTATAAATAGGAGTGAAATTATTTGTAGAGTGGGAGAACTCATTTTTAGTGATGTGGTCACCCTACCAAAATTTTTGAGAGTGACCTATAGACGTAGGCACCATTGTTAAATCACGTAAAAATCTCTGTGTCTCCACTCTGTTCTTCCTCTCTTCTCTTATCTCCGTTTTGCTCCTTGTTTGCTTGTGTTTTGTGTGCTGTGACTCTTTGATTGCAGGTATTGGGCTTAAAATCTCCGATTGACCATTTCCACGTGTCGACATAGTCTATGGTTAGAATTTATAATTTGCCCCTTAATTAAAAATATAAAATTCAGACTTTGTTTTCTTTCTCATAACACAACACGCATAGAATTTTGATGTACAAAAAAAAAAAAAAAACACGCACTGAATTTTAGTATATGACTAGAATTTATAATTTGCCCCTCAATTAAAAAAAAAAAAAGATGCACACATATATTTTTAGTCTATGGTTAGAATTTATAATTTGCCCTCATAACACACACATAGAATTTTAGTCCATGGCTAGAATTTATAATTTGTCCCTCATAACGTATGCACATACACACAACACACATAATTTTAGTCTATAACTAGAATTTATATAATTTGCCGCTCAATTAAAAAGAAAAAACCTATGGCTAGAATTTATAATTTGCCCTTCACGACGCGTGTGCACACACAACACATAGAATTTTAGTCTATAGCTAGAGTTTATAATTTGTGCCTCAATAAAATAAAAAATAAAAAGGCCTCAAATTTTGTCTTCTTTCTCATAAAACACATAGAATTTTAGTCTATGACTAGAATTTATAATTTGCCCCTCAATTAAAAAATATATATATATATATTCAGACTTCGTCTTCTTTCTCATAAAACACACACACATAACATTTAGTTAATAAGTCCAGCCAAAGAATGTCATGTAATATATCGAAAATATCATGTAACATCTTGAAAAAATGTTGTGTAATATCTCAAATACCCAGAAAATTTGGCTAGTAAGCCTAAATACCTAAGAAAAATATCATGTAACATCTTAAATATCTTGAAACACATGTCGTGAAACAAGTTAAAACATGATAATTTTATAGAAATCATTCAATAGTATTAATGTTTGATGTCCCAACTGCTTCCAAAACTAAAAAATCACAATCTCCGAAGTTGTCCATAGTTCAGTCGCCATTGCAGCTCCCTAGTTTGGCCATTGGGTTGCTCTTTCGCTCTCTACGTTTCTCACTTTTTATCTCTACAAATTCTGAAAGTTGAAAATTTATGGAAAAGGGTTGAGATTAAAGGAAAAGGGGCATTTGGATAATTACAAAAGCTAGGTGGTCAAAAACAATTGTATTTTCTTTGTGGCTAGAAATGGAATTTTAATATTCTATATAGTTAAAACGATTTTTTCCCCAAAGGAAAAGCATCAAAAGTTATCTTTCATATTCACACACCCACCACAAAAGATTAAAGACAACCCAAAGAAGGATAACACATTATTTCTCCTTCCCTCTGCAACATCACCATTTTCTCTTTCTCAATATTTGATTGTGTAGTTTCTTAAATGGTACTTTAGTTGTTTTCCGGCCCCTACAAATCCATGTTTTGGCATTTTGAAAGATTGTTCAATAGTCTGACAAAACTTGACACGGCATAATGGTTAATCTGTCGACTAGTTACACTCACACATTAAGATCATGGAGTTAGTTGTATTGTTCTCTCTCAACTCCCAAACGTTATGTTTTATAATTTAAATTTTTTTTAAATACACAGTAAATGGATTTTACTTTGATTTCTCAGAGCAATTTTCACCAATTCAAAGAATTTGCTATTGGGACTTTTGTATAAATTACCTTTAAGATACAACAGAACCAGAATATTCCAATTAGCACATTTAACTATTTTAAAACAATACCTTTGGAAATTGTGTTCACAAGTCACAACTATATAGAGAGATTTTCTGGATGCTCACAAGAAAAATATTCCACGAATGTTTAAGTGTATTAATTAAGGCTTTTTAGGTTATGTTTGACGTGTCATACTGTAACTGCACTGTATTAGATTGGATCAAGTTTTATATCATACGATCTTATATTTGGCATTACATTGCACTAGTCAATTTGTATTGAGTTACATTATTATGTTATGTGTAAAATCGTAGTGGGGTGCAATGCTTTTTTTTTTAAAATAAATAAATAAATAGTAATATTAATATACTAAATGCATGGGCGTATGATGGGCCCAATGAGAAGCAGACACGTAAGCATAATAACAACGTAACAATGGCACATGATGTGAACTTTGAGCGAAGAAGAAGTTAGACATGAGAAATTATGTAATTGGTATAATTTACCATCGAAGGCAAGAAACTTACCTTTAATGGCAAAGAGGATCCTAAAACTTGATGACTCAGCTAAAGAGCAAGAAATGCTAACCTTCACGCAAACTTAAGAGTCAATAATTCTTAAAGAAAGGCTAATTTCTCTTCTCTCAAGAGTTAATAACTCAAGCAAGGATTCCTTTCTTCCAAATTTATTAACTTTCATGAAAAAATCGAGGTTGATATAAGGGTATGTTTATTTGTGTGTATATTATGTCTTTTAAACTCAAATTACTAACTAAATAATAAGGATGCAAAAAGAGAATAAAAAATTTTTAAAAATTTATGGTATGCTTACTTCATTTAGAGGAATCGAAATGATCTGAAATCAGAATGACTTGAAATTGTAAGGAACTATCAGAATCAAATTAAGTTATTTACTTCAACTGCAGGAATCGAATCAGAATCAGTAATATTCTCGTTCAACTGTTTACTTTATTTTGAAATTAGAATGGATTAATTATAAGTCATAAAAATACCCTTAATTAAAATTATGGATTAATTATAATAGTGTACAGTTTCTTGTTATAACATGCAATTTTTTTAATATCAAATAAAAAACTGCATATTATTTTAATAGTCAACTAAACTAGTGTACAATTTTTTATTATAATATGCAGTTTTTTTTTTTTTTAAAATATCAAATAAAAAGTTGTATACTTTAATTAAAAAAAAAAAAACTACATCTTATTTTAATAGTCTACTATGATAATTAAAAAATTAGTGATAAAAAGCCAATGATGTACAATTTTTTATTATAATATGCAGTTTTTTTTTAATACCAAATAAAATAAGTTTTTTTTTTTTTTAAAGAAGGGTATAAGAGACTTTTCATTCTCACAAAGGGAATGAAAATGGGATTCTCAAGTAGATTGAGGGGAATGAGATTTCCATTCCACAATCCCAAATTGATGTAGGGCCACACTTAAAATGAATTTTAAGCAAGTAAACACTATTAATCAATCTCATTCCCCATTCTCATTCCTCAATCCATGAAGTAAACACAGTTCCCTATTCTGTCCCCCGATTGAGATATCCTTCCGTTCGCAAAAAAAAAAGGGATTAAATTATTAATAATCTGTAGCATGAAGTGCAATGAAATGTAATTAGATCCATTTGTGAAGAGGTATCCAGATTAATATTAGTAACTTAAAAATTTTATGGTCAACTTGGCTAGACCAATCAAATGAGGTATCTAGGCTCTATTTAGAAAAACCCAATTGATAATATATTTATTATTAGTACTTATATCATAAGATATCATAAACGATTCTCTTTAGAACTAAATGCTTCAATTTAGAAATTTATTTATTTTTATTTAAACAACAGTAAATTAAAACAGTTAATCAATCGAATAATGAATATGATGGATATGTCAAATATTTTTCAAAAGACATAAACGAAATGAATTGAAAATTTGAAAAAGGGGGAAGTCATAGCAAAAAAAAAAAAAAAAAAGGGACGTGGTATTGGGGTCATTGGCCCTATATGCGCAAATCAAAATCGAGCAAATCCTTACTCGGAGTAGAGCATAAACCTAAAAAATTTGAATAAACCCGTGTAGGAACAAGAAAATGACATCATGATTTTTGAATTGGATCTCGATGAAAAAATATATCAATGAAAACTTAGTCTGATACGTTTAGTGAATTCTAATATTATAGGAAAACCGACCAAACTCATCATTTTTCTAATGAAAGAGAAGCCCCTTCGCCTTCATTAGAAAGAATCCACTATAAAAAAAGAAAAAGGGTTGGAATCTAAACATTGATTTTTTTTTTTTCGCAAGTTTTGCTGAACCGTATGCATCAAAAGGTGCCTGTACGTCTCCTAAGGGCATAATTTTATTTAATGGAGTTGTGGTACTTGTATTTTGATTATGAAATGTATTTTTGAAATAGGTTTCAAATTTACTATTACTAGCAGCTGATAGGAAATCAAAAATCTAAAACCTCAAAGATGTCAAAGTCATTTGCTCTCAAGGACAAAGTATCGAATAATCGTCTTCTTCAATTGATTTTAGGGAAAATGACAATTAAATGCCTTGACTTTTTACCCAAATTAGACCTATATTTGAGTTTTGTCAAATTTACCAAAAATTACACTTGACTTAGACTATAGTTAAAGTTGACAACAATTTTTAAGATCAGATGATAAGTACCCAAATACCCTTTATATAATATTTTATTAATTATTATGAATTTATTTTCAACTAATAAAAATATTAAAAATAAATAATTAAAAAAGCACTCAATCGCGATTGCAAAGGTCTGGTGCCATTAGAAATTTATCATCTCAAAACTCCCATCAAGATTCAAATCAAAAGCAAAAACCTTTTAACTGATAGTCAACAATGCTAAGACGAAGGTTAAATCCGAGTTTTCAAATTCGTCGAAGAAAAAGTCGCAGTTGATTGGCGCACAATCGAGGCGCTTGACATCAGTGCTCTTCAATCATTTTTCCTTTCAATATTTTCTTTGTCTTCGCATAAAAGAAAACTCAATCTTTTTTAAGACAAAATGAGAAATGAAAAGATGTGGACGGAAGAATAGGAAAGAGAATAGGAAAGGAGGGATTTTTTCATGACTTTAATGGCAAGGAAAGTAGGCAGAACCTCTACCCCCACATAAAAAGGTTTAAACAAATACAATTACTCGTTTTCTTTGTTTCCAAGGATTCTCAAAACTCTTTCTTTTTCTTTCTCTCTCTCTCTCTTGGGAAATCCTAGAAAACTTATTGACATTTGGCATATTATTTATTTTTCATTACGTAGTTTCGTTTTTATCCAAAACCTCTCGTATGGTCAGTCTCTTAACAAAAATATTAAAAATTTAACAAAAATATTAAAAAAAAAGTTAACATATCGAATTTATTATTGATTTAAATAATATTAAAAAAAAAAATAAAAAATATTAGAAGAATAGGTTAATTGGAATGATAAGTGTAATGGTTAATGACCCAATTTAGGGTACCTATATATAATTTAAAGAATAATCAGCAATGAATCTAATTTGTGTAAAGTCACGATGGGTAATGCAATTTACACCTTGAGTTTACTTTCATGTTCTATTTTCTTTTGACTAGTAATTTGGATTATTGGTTTTTGCTATGTAATTTCCATGCAATGCAATTGTGGAAGCATGATTCAGTATTTCGATATTTACCAAAATAAAAAAATTAAAAAATTAAAACTAAATTTATTTTCAAAAGTTATATCAAGACAATTATTAAATCATTAATTTTAAATGGTAATTAAAGTTTTTAGTGGGACCATAACTTGATGGATTAGAGGAACTGACTTTTGCCACTCACGTTGGCCTCATGTTAGAAAAAGGAGCATCAATCAATTCAATCCACCACTTCTCACATCGTCTCATCTCATTTTTCACTTTTGAAACTTTCAAGACTTCCTCAACCTTTCTCAATCTCCAACTCTCAAAAATTCTCTACTCTTAAAGCTATTGTGCGCGAATTGTAGACGTTATATAACTTTCGTTTTTACAATTATCAAGTACAGGTATATTCAAATTTTGTTATGTTAATTGTTGAACTTTCATTCATTAACTGAAATCATTTTGTGTTTGTAAGTTTTATATTTAATATTTGTTCGCAAATTACTTATTTTTAGCCTCACTGATCTTTGTTTGATTCATTTATAATTCAATTTATATTTTATTTATTTTATTTCTTCACTTCTCTTTGAATTCCCTCAAATTGGTTAACTCACTCAAGCAACTCAGCTAGATTTCTCCCTCACAGGTCTCCACCTCCAAAACCTTCAAAATCACCACCATCGAACTACACGATCCATTAATCACAACAACAAACACAAACCTCTCATTAAAAAAAATAATAATAAATAAATTAAATCTATCTCCAATAACCATCACACAAACTTAATCACACAAAAGTTATTGGAGCACCTAGACTAATTATTTTATATAGAGAGAGAAGAAGGATGGGATTCCTCATAGTTAGATTTAGATCCTAAACTAATTGTGTTCTTCACAAATAAGATCACAAAAAATATCATAGTGATGGTCTCCAAAATTTCATTTTAATTTTCAAACTTATATTAAAATTAGATAAATGATTTATTTTTTTTATTTTTTAATTTATTAGAACATTTTATTGAATCAATTATTGAATTTTTTCTAACTTATTTAAAATTATATATATGGATCGCGGGACAGAGATTTTGACACAAATTTTAACACAATTTATAGACCATTGGATGATGAATATTTCTATAGTTTAGATCTATTCATATCTTTGTATACAACTTAAGTTTATACTCTATATTAATCTATTCCTTCTCATCTCTCTTCATCATTATATTATCTCTTTCCTCTCTCCAATTAATAATATATATATTTTTAAAACTTCTCCTATTAATATTAAAAACCAAGCAATTAATATTATTCTTTTTTCAGACAAATAATATTATTCTCACTCATTAAAATTCTTTACATTTTTAATTTTTTAATTCATTTTTAAAATATATTATTTTCAAATATATATATTTAATAATATCTCAAAAAAGACTCATATATATAATACTATATAATTAATGGATTTTCACCATTACATTAAATTATTAATTAAACTTAAAGTTGGTTTGCAATTTTCATTTCGTGTGCCATTTTGTGTACCCGAGGTCAGGTAATGACCCTAGCTGTACTATATACACATGGACAAGCTTTGCAAAAGTTGAATATATAAAATGAGAATAAAGTCTCTACTCTCATTTATCTTCTTGTTTCTCTTTTTTTCATATTTGACAGGACCCGATCCAACTCCTATCTCGACTTTGAGGGGATCCCGTGAAAACTGAGGTATTCTTGATTTAAAATTTATCTTTACTGAGAATCTTTTTAAACAATCATCGAAATTCTGAAAATGAATTTGATTGAAACCAAATTTAAACAAATTAAAAGTCTTTAAAATTTTTTCGTGGTGAACTCAAAAATTAAATATATAAAATATTTTCAAATATTTGTAAAATGATTTTAAATTTATAAAACTATTTTGGAAATATACTTACAAAATTCAATAATTAAGATAAAACGATATACGCATTTTCGATTGTCTCTCATCATGTAGCATTTCTCACAATACATAGTAATCTACACGAACCTACGGCGGATTCTTAGGGAGAACATTTTTTTTTTAAAAAAAAAGTGAGTCTAATGCCCAGTGAATAGATATATATTTTTAAAAACATTTTGAAATAAAACATAACATATTTTTTTTAACCATAAATATTTCTTAGTGATTCATAAAATTTCACAATCTGAAATAGTAAAACTAAACTTAAATAGTATGTCGTTGATAAAAAGAAACAGTTTCAAAATAAACGGAATAAAAATTTTAGATCATCATAAAACTATAATTTCTATGTAAAACCTTTCTATAAAACTTTTCTTTTAAAATGTCTTTTGGTAAATCTTGTATTCTGTAAATTTTCTTTCTTTACATATAAAATATGAAATTTCCATAATCCATAAAAACTTTTCTTTTAATATGATTTCGAATTTGCTCTCTACACCAAATTAGTACCCAAGGAACTCTACCATACATGTGGAGATACTTGATGCCCACGACAAGGGTGTGGGATACTCTGTCATACATAGTGGAGATACTTAACATACATGCAAGGGGTGGGGGAGAGGGAAAACTCACTTTGTTAAATCATGCAACTTACTTTGGAAACTCAACACAAAATATAAAATTCCCAAATCTTTAAACTGATCGTAGAATTATTAAAATGCATGCTTCCTAGTTTTATAAACCATAGGGTATACTTGAAATCACAAGAAACAAATTTTGAATTCATAGTTCTCGAAGTATACTTCAAGATTTCAAAAACTATAAAACATAATTTACTTTACTAGTTTGTGAAATATTCTTTGAAAACTCAATACAAATCATAAATTGTACAAATCATCAAACTTACTTTAAATTACCAAAAGACATGACTTCTAATTTTCACAAATTATAAGGTATGTTTTTCAAAATCACAAAACATATTCTTAAATCAATAACCATATAATCTAGTTTACTTTGTATAAATTGTAAAATATACTTTGTAAATAATATAACTTAGTTTACTTTTTTAAGTTGTAAACCATATTTTCAAAATCCAATACACAATATAAAACTCACAAATCACCAATTATACTTTAGGATCCTCAATAGGCGTAGTTTCTAGTTTGTAACTATAAAATATCCTTTGAAATCATAAAACATAATCTTAATTTCACAATCTACAAAGTAGCATTTAAAATTTTCAAAACAACGTCCATACTTTATAAATCAAAATCTTATCATAAAGCTTATAAAAAAAGATAATTTAAAGTCTATTAAAGAAATAATTCTAAAGCTTGTAAAAACATGATCTAAGGTTTATAAAACATAAACTAAAGTCTATAAAACATACTCTAGGGCTTATAAAACACAATCTAAGTTTATAAAACATAATCTAAAATTAACAGATTCTAAGTATACTTTAAAATTCTCAAAACCTATTCTAAATTCCATGACTCATAAAACACACATATTAAACAAAACTCACTTTTCTCAATTCATGAAAGATAATTTCAAATCTTAAACATGCTTCAAACTTTAAAATATACACCAAATTCATAAATCACAAAATATAATTAAATCATTAAAACTAATAAAAGTTAAAAAAAATATAAGCACTTTCATAAATCAAGTTTAGAAAAAGTATCTACTCACTAGGTTTCTTCCAAGCCTATAGAATTTCTCTTGCACTTGTCTTCAACTTGGAACCCTTTTTTACCTAAACGACATCAAAACTTATTTAAATCTATAAGAACTAAACTAAGGGAATTTTTCCTAAATTAGAACTAGTTTTCTTACCACCAACCCTTCTCCAAACTTCCATGATTTTCTTCACCCCTTCTTGTTTCTCCTTCCTTCCTTTCCTTGATCTCTCTTTCTTCCCTTGAATGGGGTGTGTTTTGGCCAAGAAGAAAAGAATTTGGGAGGGGTGTATTCGGCCATGCTAATGTAAAGTATGGTGAAGTTGTTTTTAATTTCACATGAGATCATATATTTATATATTCTCTTGTATGGCCAAAAATTAATACACCTAACCAACTTTTCCACCACTTATTTATCTATAAAAATCTAATCAGTTATCCTTTTGAAATTCCAATTTTTCCCTTTCCATAACATTTCATTTCCATCCTTATCCTTTCTAGAGAATTCTTTTCCTTTGCATTTCCAATTTTGCCCTTATCATAACACTTTATTTACATTCTTACTCTTTCTAGAGAATTCTTTCATTTCCATCAATTGCCCCTCATGAGTTCCATAATTCCTAACTTATCATTTTTAGAGTTTTTTTTTTCCTTTTCCATCAATTACTCTCCAAAAATTTTATAATTTTATCACTGTCCTTTCTAGAGAATTCCATTCTCTTTTATATACTTAACCTTAGGTGGGTGTACTTAGAAAACCAATTAGGTGTGCTTAGAAATAATTGGGCCATACAAATTCTAATTGAGCTTACTTGAATTTTTTTTTTTTAGCCCTTTTTACTTAAGTTTCTAAATGCACCGCTTATGGTTATTATTTGACCCCCTTCTAAACTTCATTTAAACACACACACACACACACACACACACACACACACACACATAAAATCTATTAGATCAGTTTGAATTGTAAATTAGTTCGAATTTGGGGTGTTACAATACCGCTCCTATTTCTCATCTAATTTCTTTTTATCCATTTAATTCACTTGTGCTTTGTTTTATTGTTAATCTAATTACTTTTAATCCATTTAATTCACTTGTGCTATATTTTATTGTTGATCACACATCTATATTGATTATTCCTTTTATTTTACAAAAAATAGATATAAAATTTCTCTTCCACATAGTACAGAAAGTACCCAAAAAAATTATTATTTTTTCTCCTCTTCATTTTTCATACACACACAAAGAAAAAAAAAAAAAATTTTTTTTAATATTTCTCTTCTATCATTATCATGCATCACACAAAATAAAAAGATTACAAATCCAATTTTCATTTTATCGTTTCTCTCTATTCAGTAATCAAATTATATAAATAATATATGAATTTGAAGCTCTCAATATAAATTTTCAAACAAGATCCATATTATAAATGTTTAAACAAATATAATGATTATAACAATCTAAAATCAAAAATCAATTTTAAAAAAAAAAAAAACTTATTCTGGATACATATCTAATAAAAAAGATAAAAATAATATAATTTAAAAATGAATAAAAAAAAGATGGTAAAACATTGATAGGAGTGAGAAGAATATTAATTGATGACTTTTAATATTAATGGAAGAGAGGAGAGATGATGTAATTAACGATGATGAGAGAGGGGAGAAAACAACATTTATGTAGAGTGTAAAATTAAGTTGTATATAAATGTAAATAGATCTAAACCATTGAAATTATTATAATTTGATGATCAAAAAATTGTGTCAGAATTTATATAAAAACTTGTGTCCCCAGATCTTGCCCCTATATATATAAAGTGGAGCAAAAATGTTATTTCACATTTTGACCAAGATCAATATTAACAAGTAACAACACTTGCAAGTTACAACAACATCAATAGATGTCTCTTAGAAGTAGGGGTGGGCATTTAGGTGTTCAGTGCAATTCCAATAGGAACCATACATGAATTGACAAATGTTTAGTTTTCAAACTTGAAAGCCAAACATATTTATTTAGAAGGATGGAACCTACCTCAACTGAATAACATCAAGTTTGTTCGATTTGGGTCGGTTCCATATTTAACACCATTTCCTAAACTAACAAGAAAACTTCACAATCTGCAATCCTCTGTTAGTTTGATATAAGTTTTAACCACAAAAAAAAAAGAAAAAAAGATAAAACCAAAACTAACTAGAAATCAAAACACAAGCAAAACTAATATTCAACAAAACTGAAATCAAATATACAAATTGAATTTTTTTTTTTTTTTTTTTTAACAATTCTATCGTAAATCAAACCACTCTAAGACTCAAAAGTTAAAGAAACCCACCACAAAAACATCAATCATCATAATACAAACAATTAAAAAAAAATCCCAACTTTAAACAAACCCACCAAACAAAGCACAAAACCCAAAAAAATCTACCACACAAACCATCAAAATTTCACAGTCCCACAACAAACCAAACTTAAGGAACACCTTTAAGAACCTAGTTTGGTTGCAAAACAACTTGGTTAACCGATAGGGCAAGTGAAGGGAGCTTAAGACTGGGGTGTCAGGTTGTAGCGAAGAAGAAAAATGAAAATTAAAGGGGTTTGGCCGATTAGGGTGCGATGAAGAGAGGTGAAGAAGAAAGGGGTATGTGTTAGCAAAGAGAGAACCAAAATGGAGTTGTTTGGTCGATCAAGGGATGTAATTAGGGTTGGGTAGGCATGAATTGATGTATGTGCCCTTCAATATTTAGTAATACTGAAGGGCATATACATAAATTTATATATAAAAAAATTAAAAAAATTATATATATACTAATGTTATATGATTCGGTTTGGCTATGGATATTCATACCCGAACACAAACTGAAAACATGTCAATTCTTCACCCTGATAATCAAACACCCTCTCCCTCTCCATATGAACCGACCCGAACACCTGAAAATTAGTTCAAGTTGATTTATGTTCATATGCCTAGCCCTAGTTAAAACAAATTTTGTAGTTGTAAATGGAAATAAGATCATACTCACCAATGTTTGAATAAAATAAAACAAGTTGAATGTGAAAAAATGCAGTTTAGCATGAAATAATGTAAAGTACCATTTTATGTATATAAAATAATTTTTACTTTAACATGCATTGAAATTAATTATGTTAGTATATTGAACATAGACTACTGATTAAATATAAAAGAATATTAACTAAATCAAAGTAAATGAAAGTAAGAGAATCTAAAGACTAATAATTGAGAAACTGGAATTATTATATCAATATGCATTGAGGATAATGTACACAAAGTGTAAGAAATTGAAAAAAAAAATTCTTGAATTCTTTATTTGTAAAATCTTGAGATTATTATATTTATACATGATATTAAATTTAATAAAATGTATAAAAAGTATAATAAAATAATTTAAATTAATATATATTTTAAAATATAATAATATATTTTTATTTACATATAATTATGAATATGAAATTAAAAGATTTAAAACATTTACAAAATTTGAATAAAAATGTCTATGATAAACTCTCAAAAAATTATTATAATAAAAAAATGTTTCTACTCATTCTTTACATGTCATATTTTTAAATATTTTGTTTTATATATTTATTTTCAAGTTATATATGAATAATGTTATATTTCTCAAAATTTTGCCTAAATGGTTTGGTAAATTGATTTATAGTTATCACATTAATTTTGGGATGAGATATTGATGATGTGGTAATTACACATAAACTTACAACATTATTTGGTATTGAATTTAGATAAATTTTTAGATAGTATAGTAGAGTGGAAAGGGGGGGGGGGGGGGGGAGAGGGAGGTTGTGAATGCAATTTTACTAAAATACCCCTTTAATTTGTTCTTTTTGACTAATGAAAGACTTAGGTGGTAAATTTAGACTAATAACAAAGCAATGATTTTATTAAATTTTCAATGTGATTTTATAGCTTAAAAGTTTAACTATAACAAAGGCTTTCAAACTAGTATATTAATATAAAAGATCAAATATCTGGATATTAGTATTTAAAAGTTAAAAATACTTTTGATATAACAAATGGAAATAGATAACACACAAAAAGATCATAACTTTATAGCAAGTCTAAGAACTCGTAAGAATTTTTAAATACAACATTTATTATCTGAATCAAAGTCAATATAATATTTGATGAATCACAATATTAATAAAACAACAATATTTTTAATTTACCACTAGTTGCTTTTAATTAATTAGTTTATAAAGCAGGCCAGACACACTATTGGAATTCCAAATTTCTGTTTGCAACTTTATTAAAGTACATGACAACTTTATATTAATTTATTAATTTTATAAGCATGATGGTTTTTTAACATATATTAAGCTTGTAATTTTTTTTATGGTGCGCTCTACTTAAAGCAGGAATTTTTTTTTTTTTTAAATTAAAAAAAAAAAAACAACTTCATCCGAAGATGCCTAATTAGCATTTTGTTTAAATTCTCAAATTTAACTGAAAATTAACGTTTCAATTTCCTGTCGAAGAACAAAACCAGAATCATGTCTGGGGTGGAGCTCGTTGTCTCACCTGTCCTAACAGTGTTGTTGAAAAGACTGACCTCTCCTGAGCTGCTGCGATTTTTGCGTCAAGAGGGTTTGTATTCAAAGATCAAAACATGGGAAGATACTTTGAAGATGATTAAGGTAGTGCTCCGCGATGCAGAAGAGAAGCAGTTGACGAACGACGATGTGCAAAAGTGGCTTGATGATCTCGAAGACTTGGCTTATGATGTGGAGGACATACTTGATGAGTTTGCTATTGATGTTTTAGCAAGGGACTTGAAGAAGAAACAACGTAAACAGGCTAGTACAAGCAAGGTTCGTGAGTTTGTGTCAAACAAAATCAGTAAATTTAGTCCAAAGGCTATAAAGTCGCATGTTCGCATGGGGTCCGAGATAAAAGATGTCAAACACCGACTGGAACACGTCACAAGCCAATTGGAACAACTATGCATACTGAAAGACGGACTTGGATTGAAAGAAATAGTTGGAGGGACATCGGCTGCTGTGTCTAAACGGAGACCCCTCACTACAAGTTTTGCAACTGAACGTGTTATTTATGGGAGAGAAGACGACAAAGCAAAAATACTTGAAATGGTATTCAGTGATGAACCAAGTGCTGCCAACTTTCATGTAATACCGATTGTTGGCATGGGAGGAATCGGGAAAACAACACTTGCTCGAATGGTGTTTAACAATGAGGCAGTTAAATCTTTCGAGCTCAAAGCTTGGGTTTGCATATCTAATGAATTTGATATTCTAAAATTTTCGAAGGCAATTTTGGAGAACATCAATGATCAGCCTTGCAATCTTACTGAATTAAATGCAGTGCAAAAACAACTCCAACAGAAAATAGCTGGAAAAAAATTCTTGTTTGTCCTAGACGATGTTTGGAGCAAGGATCGTAGCTTGTGGGAAATCTTTAGGTCTCCCTTTGCAGCTGGAGCAAGTGGGAGTAAAATTATTGTAACAACACGTGATGAAGCTGTTGCATCAACAATGAGAAGCTCTGCTTGGTTATACAAGGTACAATTACTATCGAATGATGATTGTTGGTCTTTGTTTAAGGCGCATGCATTTGATGATGATGTTAATCCTACACATCCTAATATCCAATCAATTCATGAAAAAGTCGTTGAAAAGAGCAAGGGCTTGCCCTTGGCATCAAAAGTTCTCGGTGGCCTTTTATATGAAAGAAACATAGATGAGTGGTTGGAAATCTTGAATAGCAAAATGTGGGATTTAGTTGATGGAAGTGATATTTCTACGACCTTAAAACTAAGTTACTCCTATCTTTCTTCTCATTTAAAGAGATGTTTCGCTTACTGTTCAATTTTTCCAAAGAATTATGAATTCAAAAAGAAGGAACTCATACATCTATGGTTGACTGAAGGTCTTATACAACCATCAAAACCAAACAAACAGTTGGAAGATTTAGGTCATGAGTACTTTTATGATCTATTATCCAGATCATATTTTCAACAATCAAGTAGTAATAAAGCCAAATATGTAATGCATGACCTTGTTAGAGATCTTGCCCAGTGGGCTTCTAGAGGAACTTGTTTCCATTTGGCAGATATGTCGAGTGTCAATGAGCAGTTGGAAAGCTTAGAAAAGGCTCGTCATTTTTCCTATGGCCAGGGTTATGTCGAAGGCAAATGTGAATTTGAATTCATTAGTAAAGTTGAACGAGTTAGGCAACACCTCAGAACTTTCTTGCCATTAGGTATCAAAAGGCAACGATACTATATATCTCCAACGGTTATTTCTAATTTGCTACCAAAATTGAAAAAACTGAGGATGTTATCTTTAAAAAATTATCGAATTACAGAACTACCTGAGTCAATTGGTGATTTGAGACATCTACGACACCTTAATCTTTCTGGTACAAGAATTAAGAGCTTACCTGAATCAACAAGTTCTTTAATTAACTTGTTGATTTTGAATTTAAAATGTTGTTTTCATCTTAGGAAGTTACCATCCAAGATGAGGAATTTGTCCAAGTTAAGATATCTTGATATTAGAGGTGTTCATTTAGATGAGATGCCATTGGGAATGGATGAATTGAAAGATCTTCAATATTTGCCCAATTTTATTGTGGGTGAAGGTGTTGGAGCTACCTTGAAAGAATTGAAGAATCTAAAATTTCTTCATGGGAAACTTTGTATTTCAGGGTTAGAAAATGTGGTTGATTTATGTGAAACAAGTGAGATGATACTAAATGATAAACAAAAATTGAGAGAGCTAGAGCTAAAATGGAACTCTCTATTTGATGACACACGTAATGGAGAAAAAGAGAAAAAGGTGCTTAACTTGCTACAAACACATGGAGATCTAGAGAGGCTTACAATCAAGTCATATGGTGGCATAAAATTTCCATCATGGATAGGCCCTTCATCATTATTCAAGTTGACTGTTCTAACTTTGGATAGTTGTGTGAGTTGTACAATTTTACCTTCTCTTGGGTTATTAGAATTACTTAAAGATCTCACAATTAGAGGGATGAGGGGATTGAAAAGAATAGGCAATGAGTTTTGTGGGCAGCATTGTTCACAGCCTTTTCAATCATTGGAAACTCTATGTTTTGAGGATTTGCAAGAATGGGAGCGTTGGGAACCTATTAGGGAAAATGAGTATGGTGGTGCATTCCCTTTACTCCGAGAGTTTTCTATTAAAATTTGTCCTAAATTTTGTGGAAGTTTACCAAGTTGTCTTCCTTCACTAGAGAAATTTGTGATTGAGCATTGTAATCAACTGGTGGTTTCACTCTCAAGCCTTCCAAAGCTTTTGGATTTAGACATAGATGAATGCAAAGAGATGACATGTGTTGATCCAATTAATTTTAAGTCATTGAAGTCTATTACTTTATCAAACATTGCAGAGTTTGACAATTGGTCAAAGCGAGATTATTTTCAGAAGATAGATTCAATCTCATTTCCTATGATTTGTTACTTTTTCAATTTATGTGAATTGAAAATTACACGTTGCAATGCTCTAACGTCATTACCTATAGAAATGAATCATAGAAATATATGTTTGGAAAGTTTGATATTGTCAAAATGTGATTCTCTAAAATTCATCATAAATGGTCCTTTACCCTTATCTCTTAGAAGGCTTGAGATTTGGAGTTGTGATAAGTTGGAGTATTTGTGGGATGATAGAGAGGTAAGTTGTACATTAGTTGTGGACAAAGAGAACCACACATTTGTACTTGAGTCCTTACGTGTCAACGATTGCACATCTCTCAAAAACTTATCATTAAGTGGTCGATTACCGAGCACACTTTCTACTCTTTTCATTCGCAGTCTTCCAGAGTTGGAGTCAATTGCAATGAGTTTTCATGAGAACATTTCTCTTGAAGATATCTATGTAGGCAATTGTGAAAAGCTTACAGCCATACCCATTGGACTGCACAATTGTAGTCGTTTACAGGAAATAGAGATAAGTGGTTGTAAAAGTATTGTGAAATTCGCAGAAGATGGTCTTCCTAAGGACAAGTTACGTAGACTTCATATTTCTAATTGTGAGAAGCTGGAAGGCCTGCCTAAGGGCTTCCACAGCCTGGACTCTCTTAGCCATTTATATTTGTATAAATGTCCAAGTATGAGGTCATTTCCAGAAGAAGGTTTTCCTACAAACCTACGATTTCTTGGAATTGATGATGAAGTCAATATCTATAAGCCATTGCTTGAGTGGGGTTTCCACAATCTCACTGGTCTAGAAGATCTTATTATTTATGAGCATCGAAAAGCAGAGTCGTCATTTGGAGAGCAAGAAATGGGAATGAAGTTGCCCCCTTCTCTAACTTCTCTGTACATTCGCCGATTGCCAAAATGGGATTTTCGAAACCTTAACTCTCTTACATGGTTGATACTCAGTGGTTGCCCATATCTGACATCTTTTCCAAAGGTGACCCTACCATCTTCACTTCAATTTCTGGATATCTGGAGTTGCCCAAGTATCACATCCATTTCAGAGCTGGCTTTCCCATCTGCACTTCAACATCTGAGAGTCCATAATTGCCCAGTTCTCACATGCATTTCCGAGCTAGTTCTGTCATCTTCACTTCGATCTCTGAGTATCGATGGATGCCCAAATCTCACATTCATTTCAGAGCTACCATCTTCACTTCGATGTCTGCATATCGAGGATTGCCCAGGTCTCACATTCATTTCAAAGATAGGTCTACCATCTTCACTTATCGAATTAAGGATTGGTGGCTGTCCAAACCTCAAATCCTTAACAGAGCAACGCCTGCCATCCTCACTTTGGGAATTAGATATTCGGGATTGTGCAATGTTGAGAGAAGAATGCAGAAGAGATAAAGGAAAGGTGTGGGCCAACATTTCCCACATCCCTAAGGTCGTGATAGATGGGAAATCAATCGATGAACTAGAGGATGGAGAATGAATGAGCTCTACAGAATTTCATCACTGGTATGTCAATCTCTATCACCTTAAATGTTTGATACATCACTTTTAATGAAACTGCAAACATTTTAATTTTGTTTCACTTGAAGTAGTATGTCACATCAAACATTTAACATAGTTGTTCAACCAGTTCTATCATGGAGGGACTTTCTCAACCTTGTTTTTACTGCATCCGTCAATCAGTCTTTCTCTTGGAGAATTCTCTTTCTGTGATGTAGTGTCATGGTGATGATACTAGTACTTTCTGGATATGTAGGCATCAATTTGTCAAAAAAACAGGGCTTAAATTAATATATCGGTTCAACATGTAAATACAATTATGCAGTTAAAACTACATTTTCAAGAATCTGACTTCATTTATAACAGAACATTGATGATTATTTGAAATGAAAATTTGTAGGTGAAAGATGAAGCACTAGGAAATGGTGGTCAAGCAAGGCTGGCTTCGTATGCTTTATGGACTCATGCAGCATTCATCTACACAGGGTAATAATTTGAGGTGCAAATATGGATTGTTCAATTAAGCAACGGATCACCAAGGTGGGTTTGGGAAAAATTTGTTGAGGATTGGCTTGAAGTTCAACTTTATCTCAAAAGTTCTGCTATTGTTGCTTATCCCCTTGGATTTTACTGATGGATTTCTTTATGGGAAGCAAAATTGAGTTTTGGGGATTTCAATTTATTTTATGTCGTATGTCCTGCATATTTACATATTTGCATAAAGCTTAACTTTAAAATATGGTCAACTTGCAGCTCTATGTTGTTCTGTACCTTGGGGATGCTACAAGAACTGGAAATCTTTTACAGCTGAAACAACAATTCTTTCTCTCAAATGCATCAATTCAGGTAGGTCAATTATGTTTTCTTGAATGATGCTAGAGTATAAGAATAGTATAGATGCCATAGATATTACAGATTGCACTTTCTATGCTATCATACTAATTCATTTTAATCATTTAGAATGCGCTGTTTCAAATTCAAGTCCATTGCCAGTGAGCTCAGAAAAATCCAAAAATTACCTGCAGGTATTAACAAGAAAGGTTTCTTGTGATGTTACTCATTGTGATAATTTATATCTTGAGTTTTATACTGAACATAATTCATGGATTCAATCAGAGAAAAAATGGCAAGGACTCCTGGCAGTGGTCTGACTTTCCTAGCAAAGTTGTTGTACAACTGAATGATACTCATCCTACTCTTGCAACTCCAGAATTTTATTTATAAGGGTGAATCGGATGATGTTAGCGAGAATGGAGAAGTGGGGTCTGAGTGGAATTCACGGCCATGGAAGAATATACCAGAAAGATATAAACTTATTGGAACCACTTCGCTTGCTTTTGTTATATGTAACAAGGACAAGGTAGTTGCTTTTTTCACTTTCTCAGGGGAATTTTTGCTAACAGTTTATGTGTTTTTGAATTCAAAAAGGAGGAAGGTGACCAAGTTTGTTAAAAGTGTGTATATATGAAGTGTGATTATTTAGGTCATTGAGCTTTTGTGTTTTATGAAAAGATTGTATTTTGTTTGTTGAATGGTGTAGGTGAATTTGAGTGTTGCTATTATTCCTATGTCACCAATTTGGGTGGAATTCTTTGGTGGCTGGATTGGTGCAATCATCCTTCTTGTGAGGTTATGCATTGAGTCAATTGCCGGGGGGGTGGCTTCCCAAAATATTTGATGGGAGGTTAGTTTTCATTAGCGTTGATGTTAATTTTTTCACATGCCGGTAGCTAAACATGAAATAAGAAGAATTATTTGTTGTTGCTTGTTGGATCAAATAATGTCAGTTCTTTCTCTCCAACCCCCACCCCGCCGTGCCCCCCCCCCCCCCCCCCCCCCCCCCCCCCCCAAAAAAAAAAAGGAAGCATATATGTTGATTTTAATGACGAAAGTGAGGGATTAGTTAGAGGCTTTGTACTTGAATTGGACAAAGAGATTTTTTAACAATGTTCGTATGCACTAGTGAATTAGCATTAGTTTAGATGGACATTCAGTTGCACTAGATATTGGAAAAAAAAAAAAGTACTTTCATTTTAGGGCCTATTTTCTCATTTACCACTGTTAGCTCTCTTTCTAATAATGTACTTGGTTATATGGATTTTATTTGAACTTGAACTAGTAATTTAGTCTTTAAATTGAAAGCAAGTCCAATTACAGTAGTAGCCAGAGGCTTCCGTCATTTCAGAAAACAATGATCCTCTTAAAACTCATTGTGATTAAAGAGGACACCTTAGATGGATATCAGTCTGGTTTATTGTAGAAATAAAATCTAGATTTGTTGTAGTTTTGTTGAATGGAAACCATGATTTATAGAGATTACTGCAACAGAGGTTTTGCTATGTTGATTTTGGGGGCAAATGTGGTAATCTGATAGATTATCATGTTTACTTGTTATATTTTGTTGCAGAAAAGTTCTTGAGATTGGAGTGCTGACTTGGTCTTTGGCTGGAGAACTTGTACCCTTCTTGCTGGATTTATGCCAGGACTAGTTTTGGTATGTAGGATTTATGCCTGGAGTACTGACTTGGTTTTGTTGGATTGGAATATCTATCTTGTTATAAGCTGAAAGGTAGAATGCATGATTGTCATATTAACTTTTCAATTTTTTATGAATTACAACCCTTTTTTTCCATCACTAACTCGTATTTATTAATTGATAATCAATTCCTTATTCCCTAGTTTCAATAGACAAAATACGTTTATGATCGATACTCCATACACAATTAGTCATGACTCATCATATATCATTCCCACACTCATCAAGAACAACTCAGTAAAGCAGCTGAAAACATTTTCACTCAAATTTCAATTCTCTTCACTAAGTGATCAGGAATGAAGGAGCTGTATAAGGCAGTAATAAAAGAAAACTGGTAAGTGCTGAAAACATTCTTTGATGATGATAGAAATGCTATCAACATTTTATATCCATTGATCATAGCCAAAGACTCTGCATCTTACATTGTTAGTATATTTGTAACACATAAAAGCTCACATCTTGTTCCTCTTACACTTATGTTTATTCTTTGTCTTTTTAGTGGCAAGCAATTTGCTATTTGATTCAGGATCTGGTGACGACTTCAATTGGACTTTATTGTAGTCTTATTAATGAGGTCTTTAAAGTAACTAGAAAGTATATTAACTTAATTTATCAAAATTTGATATTCAATGTTAGTGATCATGTTATACAAACTAAAGTTGATGTTGTCATTGATGCAACTGTGTTCATATTATTGATGAAGTGGATTAAATCAAGGCTGAAATGTTTGTGGAGACACCAAAATTTTAACTTAAAATCTTGTACTTTTGGTGCCTTCTTCGCAGCTTCTGGATGATAATCATTTCCTTATTCCCTAACTTCAACATACAAATAAGGCTCTTCCTATTTGCAATCCTTTAGGTCCTGCTAGACAGACTGATCCAATTTGTTGTGGGGCAATCAGAGTTTAATAACAAGCAAACTATAGGTTTCTTTCAGATATTGCTTCAATTCATTTTATGAAGTTGAACTTAATTTGCCAATACTCTTTGATCTTGTCTTTTAATTTTTGAAAACTTGTTTCTCCTGGAACTAAGCATTGGTTACATATGATAGATATTGAATAAAATTATAGCTTTGTGTTTTGAAACTTGAATCAATGGTTTTATATGACACATCCGGGTTTCATTCAGGTAACCATTTTGTTTTAATGATAATGTGGACCAAATGAAGACTGCAGTTTATGAAAAGGATTCCAAGTTTTGCATAGAAGTCTTGTTCCTTCCCAACTTTAGGTAAGTTTCAACCCTGCTTTACTAAGTGAACTTTAATGTATGATGCTAAATTATTTTTGTTTAACTTCACAAATGAGCCTACTGTTAAACTCAATGGATATTGCCATTGGCATATCTAGTCGGGCAATCACTTAAAATTGTTTTACATCATGAAAGTGGCATATTTAGAGTTTTAAAAAAGTGATATCATTGATTCATGGACAGATTATAGTTTGTATGTTCTTATTAAGCTACAAGTAGAATGCAGGATTAACTTTCAACTTTGCAACTTTTAATGATACAACAAAACCATGACTATAAAGCTCCACCTCTCTACCTTCCTTCAGGTCATGTTGGATAGATTGGGGCACCATGAATTGTTGTGATTAAGGTAGTCCTCAGTGATGCAGAGGAGAAGTAATTGACTGATAGCTCTGTAAATATTGGGCCGGAAGATTTTCAAGACTTGGCTTATTATGAATTAGTTACTTCAGCTTTAAGGTACTGATGTTTGTGCTTTGTTAAGTTCAATTTACATTTTGGGTCCAAGATAAGGAGTGTTATTAGCTAGTTGAAAGAACGTTGTAAATAAGATGATCTTGGATTAAAAGAATGAGATGATCATTCCATAAATTGGTATATTATAGCTGTTTGTTTTGGAATTGGTGGGGCCTTCAACTGGATTTTAAAGTAAGCTTATTGGCATTGGCATTGAGGCTAAAAGGTAAGTGGAAGTATGTGAACTTAATTTATCCAAATTTGGTATTTGTTGCTAATCGGAGTTGATGGTATGTGAACATCTTGCCTCTCTGCGATTTTGTGGCTTCAATTACAGCATCTTGTGATAATTCAGTGTTGTAGGAGCTCCACCTTTCTTGCTCCCTGGTCTTGGAGATAACTCTCTTGAACAAGTAGAAGTCCATTTCCAGAGTCCTCCGTCTTGATATGAGCATCTGAGGGAATATTCCTCAAAATTTACTAAAGTTGTTGGTGCGCAGTCTTATTCCTTTTTTCTATATTTAGACTTCTATTATCTAGAACTCATTGCCTTCTTTTCTTGGATATAATGTCTACTTTTATTATATCTTTCTTTGTTTTGGATGAATCCTATGATTTGTATGCGAAACTTCAATAACTATCAATTCTTAATGTTATATTTTGCAAGGAAGATCCTCTCAGGCCTAGTTGTGTATTTCCCTTTCTACAATGGTTGCCTTAGTATGCATAGAAAGCATAAATGTGGAGATATATATTGGACCCTTCACGATGCGCTTTCAAAGCTTGTGTTTTTCTCCATGCTAGTAAAACATAGCCCCATGCGACCTGCACAAGGTGGCAATGTAGACTAATTGTTTATGGAAAGTGTCTGTCTTAGCAATGATTTGGGTGGTTTGGTGTGCACGAAATAATATGATTTTCAAGGATGTCCAAGACCTCTTTGCTGCAGCCCTTTCTCTAGTTCAGCGTTCCATTTATAAGACCAATCTTCTTCACTTTGGTTTGATGTCTAACTCGGTGAGTGATCTAAAAATTCTGCATAAGCTTGCAGTCTCTGATCATCCTGCTTAAGCTCCACATATCCTTGATGTCATTTGATCTCCTCTTTCTCCAGGTTGGGTCAAAATAAATACAGATGGTGCAGCTTTCAATAGTCTTGGCCTTACTAGCAATGGTGCGATTTTCCGAAATTGTCAAGGCTTTATTACAGGTTGCTTTGCAATACCTCTCGGCATTGCCTATGCTTTTAAGGCATAGTTAACAGCTGCTATTCATGATATCTTTTATGCTTTGGGAGTTTAATTGGAATAAGATTTGGCTTGAGAGTGACTATGCTTTTTTGGGTAGCCCTTCTTTGGTCTTGGTCTCGTGTGGTTTCTTTGGTGTTAAAGGCCTGTTTGGTTATGATGCTTAGATTTGATTTCGTGGACGGAGTTTGTTGTCACCCATATTTTCATTAGGGTAATGGTGTGGCAAATTCATTGGCTTGTCAAGTTCCCAGTATTGTTTCTCCTACTTGGTCATGGAGCACCCTAAGTTTTTGTAGTTGTTTAGTTTTTGATGCTGTTTGTCAAAACCTAAATTTTATGTTTTGTTGATTTTAGTTTTCTATTTTATTTTTCAAACATTTCTGTATTCTTTTCTTTTTAGTTTTATAGTAAGGATGGGTAGATGATGAGGGTGCTAAGGAGGTGCCAACCTAGTTGGGATGTCCCGGTGCACCTACTGATTCCTATCATTAGCAACTTTAATAAAAAAATTTTGGTCAAGTTTAATGACAATCAAATACAAAAAGATCAATTGAGTTTTGTGATTTGAATTTGAATATTGTCTTATGATGATGATAATGGTTTGGTATATAGACATTTTTGTTTATTAGGCCACTATGTAATGTTTTGATTGGATGACAGCTTTGAAGTGTTGACGGTTGATAAAATGATTGGATTATGTGTAGTGTCAACATATCAATTTATGTGACGTTCAAATATAATGAACGGATTATCAATTTTTTATATCATTTGTAATTGAAGTATCTTTTATGGGCTATTAGGTTCATTCAATTATTCTAGTGAGCTAAAATAATGGATTTCTTTTGAAAATAGTTCTCCTTTTGTTTAAAGTTTTGTTTTCATAGAGCAAAAATTAAAATATAATTTCATTTTCCTCTTTTTCTTCTTCCAATTTAAAATTTACCAAAACAGAAACAAATATAAAAAAAAAATAAATAAATAAATCTCTTATAATTGGTAATCACATTTTAGCAAAACATTCTAAATCAATATTTAAATCCAATTTCATCAAATTTTATTAAAACTTTTGAATATATATATATATATATATGTATATGCAGAAATATTGCTTCCTACACCTCTATTTCTATAAATACTCTCTTATAGAAAAAAGTTGTCAAAATGTTCCAAAATTTCCAAAATATCCCTAATAAATATAAACCATTGCTATCAACACAATATGATCATTCTTTGTTAACCATGATTTGAAACTTAATAAAACTAATGAACAAACAATTCTAACAATATCATCCAAACACTAATCTCATTTCATCACAATTCTACTCGCACAAAATTTAAATATTCTTCACATTTATACTCATACAAAAAATATCTTTTTAATTTTTACCATTTGGGTGCTTGAAAGTTGGAAGAAAGTAGTAAGAAGTGTGAAACAAAAAGTTATGATTTTTTGGGGAAAAAATGATTGTAAGAGGGAAATCCATCAATAAATAGTTTGCTTTTCATGTAAGGCTTGACTGGAAGAACAGATTTTGTTCTTTGGGCAAGGGCATGTCTGAAAAATATTCTCAACCCAAGTTAAAATACAGATACTAAATCTTTTATATGTACAACATACAGTTACATATTTTCTTTTCAAAAAAAAAAAAAAACATACAGTTACATATTTTAAAGATAGTTTACACATTTGCTATCTGAATATTATTATTATTATTGCTATGATTTTATATTATCTGAAACTATATTTACTTTTTTAAAGGTAATTTGTATACATATAAATAGGGGTAGACCCAAAACCGAACTAAAACAAATAAAAATCAGTTTTCAATGTGGAAAACTAAACCGAACCGAACTAATTTGTTCGATCTGGTCCACATCTGTTTACAAAGCTTTGTTCCAAAATTAATCAAAACTTTGCAACATCAAAACTAATCATCATAATAATTAAATGTCAAACATAAAACTTTCCAACTAAGACAAATCGAACTACAAAATCCATAACATAAAAATTAATCAAAAGCAACAAATACAAACATCATCATCATCATTAACCCACATCAAATACCAACCATCAAAACAAGAAAAATAGAAAGATTTAAACTTTCCAACAACCAAAACAAAACCTTAAATCAGAGTCAAAATCAAAGCAATAAAAACTAAAGCTTTACAAAAAATAAACCGAAATCAAGTGAAAATAAGAACAACAAACAAAGCTTGCTATTGACGAAGGAGAACCGCTTGATGACAACCAGCAAAAAGAAAAAACGAGAAAAGAATGAGAGGAGAAGAAGAGAAGAAGAGGAAGATAAAAGAACTCACAAAGTGACGAACAACGAGTGCGGGTGAAGGAGCGATAAACAGCAAAGCAAGCGGTGGCCAAAGGGAGAACAAGCGACAGGGTCCAATTCGGCGGTGCGAAGATGACGATGACAGTGAGATGAGAGTGAGAGAGTAAGGTAGGTAAGGCTTTTATATTTTTAGGATTTTTTAATTTCTTTTTAATAAAATTTAGTTTTCAGTTTGGTTTGAAGCTTCTGACCCAAAACCAAACTTGACATGACTCTCTCAGATTTTCTATCTCGAATCCGAGAAGATCTTGTTACAAACTTGAAAACTATATATGATATTAAACTTTCTTATGAAAATCATTTAAAAACTCTAACAATACATAAAGTGGTTTGATAAAAATTTTGACAGTAGAAAAACTATTTATTCAATAATTTTACTCTATAATAAAATGAAATATACACTTCTAAAACATTTCAAAATTCAACCACTTAGGACCTCTGATCCCTCTTCCAAATCTTATTTCAACACAAGTAGCATAATGTAAAAAATATATATATAAAGTAAACTAGCTTTCATATAAAAACGTAACTATAATGTATTCATATAAAAACGTAACTATAATGTATGTTCATATCATTTGTAGACTTGGAAACAAAACATGAGCAAAACTGACGGAAAATTAAATATTTTACAACGTACATTAAAGTGTAAGTAAACTCACGCTTAACTAGATGTTTGGAAGTATACAAAATACATATACAATGTCAAAATATGATTTCCTTGCATCATTTGATCGAGTGGCCCACCTCTTGTTGATTGGATATTTCTTTTGAGACCTAATGGTTACTTGAAAAATGGTTTTAAAATAGAAAAGAGTGAGTGTTAATATCCAATGAGTGGAAATAATTTTCAAAAAAATTAAATAAATCATTTTCAAAAGTAGCCATCATAACATAAAACTAGAAAGAAAAATAAAGTCTTGATTATCCATATTCAACATATCTAAAAACAATGTTGAAACCACATCTGTATCATTTCGTATCATAATAAATTGAAAACAACTATATGGACCATTTCTACACATTTATAAAATCTCAATCTACACCAATATAGTACCCAGAGGACATCTGTTATACGTGATATAGATACTCGATATATACGCAGAGCGAGGGATTACATATGTCATACATGTGTTAGGTGACTTAATGACTCTCAAACATCTACCACACACATGCTAGACGACTCTCTGGGATTTATACACGTGAAGTCTACTTGACCGTTAGAGGGGAGGGTACAACCTTGGTGTTTTGAAAACATCTTTATTATTATTATTTTCAAACTTTAAATCATTTCGGTAAACAATAATACATAATATTGACTAATACTTTTTCAAAAACATAACCAAACATTCTTTCTCATAACATAACATAATATTACTAAAAATATTTTAAGCATTTCTTATAATAAATTCATGCTAAAATCATAGAATATAATTTAGAGTCTATAAAATCAATTAACTAAATAAATAGTTTATTTATAATAAATAATCAAAACTAAAATATAAATAAACATAATTCAATCAATTTAATTAAAATAAAACTATCCACTCACAAATTAAATTTCAAATTTATTTTGAACCATTGGGACCCATGTTATCTTTGAGTCCATTGCTACCAAATAACAACACAACAAAATTTATTTAATATTTATGAAAATCAAATCAGAAAATTGAATCCAAAATTGAAATAATTGCACACCAAAAATATGCTCCCAAAGATTTTTCTTTTCTTGGCTTCTCTTTTTTTGCTCACGGTTTCCTTCTCTTTCTTTTATTTTCTTTTGCTTTGCTATGAGAGTCAGATTTGTGTATCTGTGTGTGTAATGTGCTTTTAATTGAAAAACCAATATATATATATATACAAGCACATGTGGCTAACATACCACCCCACACTCCTTCAATCTCTCTTTGCATACCAATCCATTCAATTGCCACTCATCTCCATACTTTTGCCACTTTGACTTTTCCTCTTTTATCTTTTCCTTGTTCTTATCTCAACTCTTTTACATTTGTTTGGTTTTACTTTTATGGTTATGACCTATCCACTCTCTCTCCATTTGATTTCATTTTTTTTGCATTTTGTCTCATGTGTTGACCTTATCACCAAAACTTGTCTTTTTTCTCTTCATTTCTATGTCATTTGAAATTTGCACGCTTTTCTATATTTATATATATTTTTTATTTTTTAATATCAATGAGTACATTTAGTAAAAAGGAAATGGATTATACTTATTCCAAATTTAGGCTTTATACAAATTAATTGAGCTATTCTTTTATCACTTCAATTTGACTCTTTAAATTAGGAATTTCTAATTGAGCCACTTGACTTATTTATATGAACCTTATTTATACTTTATTATAAAGAAAAATAAATATTCTAATGAATCTAATTGGATTTTGACGTTAAAAAACCGAATCGAAAAAAATTGGTTTTTTATCATTCAAAATCAAACCAAATCAAAATTTAGTAGAAAACTAACATTTTCAGGTCAGGTTGTTTTGGTTCTAGGTATTTTGCCCACCCTAACATATAAATGTTCTAAGTGAAAAAACATAAATACATACAAGCTACAACCCAAGTTTAAGGAGGGATCGGTTTACCGCTTGTACTTGTCGTACATATGTTAAAACATGACTAGCAAACTTCAACTCATGAATTATGTTTGACATCTCTCGTAGATACTCCCTTCTGTTGTGCTCTAGGCACTTTCGATAGATGTCAAACTTAATTATGAACCTCCTCACTTGATGGTTGATGTTCTACCAAATTTGTCTTTTAGAGCCACCCAAATGTCCTTTGCCATCTCCTATCTTTCATAGGCACACATAAGGTCATCAACCATTATGGATGATGTTATTATTCGAGCAATACTGTTTTTTTTCTTCTAGACATGATAAACCTCTACATCCCTTATATGCTAAGTAGGAGTACCATATTCGGGTTCAACCATGGTGTTTATTTAAGGTTTCAATGGCCTTTTGCTCTTTTAAGATGTACTGAATCTTGCAGTACCAAATATTATATTTATCACCATTCAATTTGTAAACTCTTTTTCTGTTCAGTAATTATGTTTTTCAAAGTAGATGCCATTTTTTGAAATGACATTTATTCTACTTAGAGACTTATGGTCCATATCTTTCTAAGTTTATACTAGCATATAGCCACTATTATTTTATTAAAAGATTGCAACAACTGTACACTCGTAAATATAATAAAGTAATCTTTAGATAGAAATTGAAAAAATAGTCAAACTACTCATTATTATCCATTTCCAAATAGCAGTCTTAACAACATTTTCCAAAAAAGATTTAGGACACCCACATTTAAATAGCATAATTTATGGTTAAGTAAAAAATAAATAAATGCTAACCTGTCATAAATAATTAAAAATACCCAATAAATTTCAATATATACAAAATAACCAATATTCAAAATATTCATGAACTATATATAAAGTGAATGAATTACAAAAGAAATAATGTCATCTACTTCTTAATCAGGTAAGTTCATATTTGAAAAATAAATAGTATCACAAAGGTCTTGAAACTGGTTGAACTCAAAGATCATTTCTAAATCCTCTTCATCCGATGAGATATCAATCACCTCAACCTAATCATCTGAGATCTCTGTGACTTCAGGCATTTCATCATCAGAGATGTCTATGATGACATCTCATTTCAGAGATCTTAATGACCTCAAGCTCCTCGTCATTCGAGATCTCTATGATCTCAAAGTCTTTCTCATCATTTGAGATCTTAATTACCTTCTTGTCATCTAAGCGAACAATGATCTCAACCATGTCATCAGATGGTTGTACATCATAATGAGTTGACCCAATCCCAAAGTAACATAGATCATAATATGATAAATAATCCAAGAGATCCATCTTTAAGCAAATTGCAACACACAAAATAAACAAATATGCAAGCATGGTAAAATATATTTAATATAAATACTAAAACATTTTTATTCAATTCATTTTAAAGTGAAATAAATAAAATAATATAATTCAGCTTACCCATTAAAGCTAATAATAATTGGGATGAAAAGAGGAGAAAAAATTTTTAAAAAATTCTTGTCGGATACTACCACCAATTATGATGTGTGGTGGTCATGACCCAGTGGAGCTAGCCACTTGCAAAAGCATGCCTTGATGTGCTTGATAATAGCGGGTTACGAGTCGTGTAAGCAACGTGACACGCGTCTCTATAAGCATCATGCTTCAGGTACAAAAGTCATCACGTGGCAACACTACTATGCGACACGCGTCGCTAGGACTGTGCATGGCGTGTCACCCATTTGTCTATCCACCCATGGATAGGTGTCGCCATGTGTTGACACGTGGCTACCACGTGTTGCCATGTGGTAGCCATGTGTTGCCATATGGTAGCATATTGGTAGGGCCTGGCATCCCTATGTGTCACTTGCCTACCCAATGTGTGCGTTACACACTAGCTTCCTGATTTTGTCTGGCGATTGGCTGACTACCATTTTAAGCATAATTTCATCTCGATTTCAATTATGCTTGTATTTTCTTCATTTTAATTAGGAGTGATGAACATTCTCCTATTGTGCGAGAGTGATTACCATTTGAACTTAAAATCAACATATTTTTCCAAAAATAAAAACAAATTTCGACCATAACCTTCATTTGATCTGTTCTCACTAGTTTCTCAACAAAAAAAGTGTGATTCAAGTTGCTATGGATTCATCTCTAAGTCTAGTTTCATATAAACTTTGAATCGATTAAAATAGAGACCTATTAAATGAGATATCATACGACTACGATGCAAGAGTCAAATCTCTATTTTTCAGGTTTTCAACTAAAAAAGAAGTTTTAACATACGCTCTTATCATGTCAATTAGATATTAGGCATATAATTCACTAGCAAATAACCAACTAAGCTCTGATACTAATGATAGTAAAAATTAATCATGGACCATTTATATCAAAAATAGTAAAGAAACAAATCATTCAACCACAAAAAAAATCCTTTTAGAAACCTTTATGGTTGTTTAACTAGTCGGAATTTAATTACTAATGAATGGAATTAAAATCTCAATTCACAGTGTAAGAGTTTTTTTGCATTTTTCTAGTTTTGGTCTCATATTCATATATTATTAATTGCAATAACAAACCTGATTGTTCAATCGCATGACCGATTGTCCTATCGTGCTTAAAATTCTCTAACCAACTTTGTTCAATAGCATGATCTCATATAACTGCCATTACAATAGTTTGGTAACTATTCACAACTGCTTATGTAGTTATTCTATCCCATCTAATGTTAATATGAATCATTGTTCCAAAACTTGACTGAGTTCTCAATAGGTAATAGTTGATTGGCACCTCTTAATCTGAAAAACCTCAGATTGAGGGTTTTAGTTGGGTAAAGTGAGTACCATAGCAAGTTAGTTGAGTACTTGGGCTAACTTAGCCAACTTGGCCTAATTCGAATTAATTTAAAAAAATAATAGAAAAAACAAAAAAGTCAGAAAAAAGAAACTCAATGTAAGCCTTTTTTTCGTAATTTCGCATTCCCTAGTAATAGTAATTAACTTAGGAGGTGAGAATAATAAATTCTATAAATATTACCCTTAGAAGTCATATTAAAAATGTTGTAGAGATTTTAAAACTCAATTAAACCAAATAGTAAGTAAAATACTAATAAAGGGTAAAATGGTTATTTGTCACAAAAGAGCCTATATATATAAGTGTTGAGCTCTCAACACTTAGTGAAATTTGAAGCCAAAATAGAGAGAAAGAGAGGGTGATGGTCGGCCAAGAAAGGGAGAAGAAGAACCAACCTTTCTCAACTTCAATTGAAGCTCCAAATCAAGATTTTAAGTAGAATCAAGCTAGAAAACCCAAGTTTGAGCAAGATCAAGGTAAGTTTCCATCATTTTTGCTTAGAAATGATGATAGTTGCATTGTATGAGATGTTGGTGATTAGGTTTGTTATTTGTTGTAAAATTGATGAGGGTTTTGATAAGAATTAGGTGTAGAACCCTAATAAGTAAAAAGAGAGAACAAGAAAACCCATGCAAGAATTGAAAGTTAGGGTTTATATAGGAGAAACCCTAGAATTTGAACTAAGCCTTGGTTAAGTAAATTAAGTTATAGATAAGGTGTTTGATGAAATGCCTAAGAGAATCACAATGCAAAAATCTTGAAAATTGAAAGAAACAATAGGTTGTGTGTGAATGTGTAGGTCATGGTCATTAAGAGGGTTATGTGATCCCATTGAGTTTTGATGAAATTAAGCTTGAATTCATGCATGTGACAAGCTAGAATATCACATAGAAATATTAGAATTGGAAAAAGGAAGTGAATGGAAACAATGAATTGTTTTGGGCTAGATGAAGGGCATTGATGGTTACCATACAATGCCACTCTCTCTTTGCATTTTTATGTCATGTATGATCTTAATTGAGTATATGTGAGTCTAAGAACCCTAAATGAAAGAGAATTGAGTTGAGAATATAAAAATGGTAGATTTTGACATGAAAAAGTAGTGAAAAATAGGGGTATTTCATAAGTTTCACCCCTTTATAGTTGGAATTTTTCAAAACTGTTTTATGGGTGACCTAAATCAGAGATAGGGAGATGATTCAAGCGAAAATGGAAGCGAAAAAACCTACGGAACGGGCTGTGAACAATATTCGGTCAAAGAGGTCCGAAAATTTTGACTTTTCGTTCCGGGCCTCAGAAAATTATACGGACTACATGGGGATGTCCCTAGGGTATATAAGTAAAAATTTTACAAAGAAATCAGAATTTTAAAGTTTTGGTTGAGTTAGAACCTAGACAAAAAAATTGTAGTTTAAAGAGTGTTCAATAAAGTTAGTTGTGCTGAAAGTTTCAATTGTAGCTTTGAGTAGTTCATTTTAGAGTATTTTAAATAAGAATATGATGTGTAAGTGAAGCACAAGCAAATGGAGCAAGAGAGGCCCACTGGAGGTCCTTGGCACGGTTGGATTCAAGGTAAGTATCACTAACTCACTCTATGGATATTTATGTGACCAATGTAATTTTATTGCTTATTGATATGTGTATGAAGGATTTTAATATGGATTCAAAGTAATTTTGAAAGTGAAGTATTTTCTATAAGTATTCAGCTTAAACATTCGAGCCTAAAGTTTTCACAAAAGAAGCTATTTTGTGCTTATAGCACCTAGTAGAAAAGAGTTTTCGAAGACCATGCGTATACCTTCAGAATAAGAGATTTTCTTGAGCTACAATATGCGATGTAGAAAATTCCACAATGTAGTTCCCAAGATTTGATATAGTGCCTTACGCTACAATTTGCGATGCAGAAAATTTCGCACGTAGTCGCTAAAAGTTATAGATAACCTCACACTACAGTTTGCGATACAAAAAATTTTGTACATTGTCAAGGAATTCCAGTAGCGTCACGGTTAGTGTCAGTTAAAAATCGCCACGTGACATAGCAGTTAGGGATACACATGATGCTTTTAGAAAGAAATGGGTTATGTAGTGTTTTGGTGCATAACTAAATGAGTTTATAATTATTTAGTTAACAATTGTTAAAATTCGTTGATTTCTTTGAGATTTCATTTTTCTATGTTGTATTGTATAAACCAATTTCAGGCCCTCATACGGGCGATTGAAGCAAATAAATCCCTTCATCGATATAGATGGACGTACAATGCACATCTCATTTTTGCATTTTGAAATACTCATGTGGAATTTGTGTGGAAGTGTTTTTGTAATGTAAATGGTTGTAAATTTTTTTATGGTGTGAAAGTTAGTCATCACTTATGGTTTGTGAAAATGATGAAACGAATATTAAGATGAATGTTTGTGGGAAAGAAGTTGGGTTGTGATTGATAAAATTTGGGAGTGTGATTTCTTTGCAGGAAAAATTTTGGTAACCTTGTATTTGTAGCCGTTATGCTGCCGGATTTTTGTTAAAACTTTTTTAGATTTCGAAAACAAAAATGGTTACTTTTATGGTTTAGTTAAATTTCCAAATCAACAAATTGAATATAAATTGTAACCAACCCAACTAGTTTTCAACAATGAGATTAAATGAGATTCAAAACAAAGTTAAACGGGTAAGTTCAGGGTTCGCTCTATGGATTTCTTTTAGCCACTTAAGAAGGTTCAAAAGGAGTCTGTTGGGGTACCAGGCGAGGCCTACCAGATTCTAACCTAGAGAGAATCTGGTTTGGGTAGCGTCACTCATACTCTACTAGCAATGCCACCAACAACAAAAGACTTGTCTATTATGAGAAGTGCATGGCACGATGCCTTGACTCCTTTGCTAGCTAGCTCGACTTCCTTTGTGAGATTTACAATTGTCGAAACAATGATGATTGTTGCACGAGCAATTTAACAGAGAGTTTACTACCATTTGTCAAGGTTTTAGAGAGAGGGAGAGAGACAGAGGTGGAGGTAGCATTGTCTTTTAGAGAGTAAGGGCTTTTGCGCTTATGTTTATATATGTTAGAGCAAATTACACAAACTTCTATTAAGGTTTGATGAAATTATAATAATATCTAAGTTTTGTCCATAATGATATGAACCGCCTTTGAAATTCCAAAAACTCAATAGAAATACCTCTTGCCTTTAAAAAGTTGCTATTAAATTCAACGGTTAATGGTCAAAAGTGTCAAAAGATTAAAATTCTCCACTCTTAAAAGATTAATATATTATTATTTTAATTTTAAATTTATTTATATATATTATTTAAATTACGTGATTTTGTTAAAATGGCTTTTAAGATTACATAAGATAGGTTTGATAATATTTTGTGATCATATGATTGTATTTTGATATTATAGAAAATTATTTTTAAGTTTTTTTTTTTGCAAGTTTCACCCAGTTTGACTGTCGGTTAGTGGTATGATCGTTGACCAACTGTCTAATTGAGTACTTGCTGAGTAACTGAAATTCACTACGTATTACCTCATCGATCGAGTAGTGAATAGCAAGTTCTGGAATCTTGATCTAGATTGGGTCATGAGTTTGTGTCATTTTGTTTGGACCTAATCCATAATCCATTGAAACTAGCATTTTTTTTTATTAAATAAATTACACAAAATATAGTTAAGATTTGCACTTGACACAATGAAATAATTCTGCATACAACTTCCCCAATTTTAGTGCATTGAAGTTAAAATTGAACAACTAATTTAGTTATTTAAATAAAAATTAAAACTAATAATAATTAATGGGATCTTCTCCATGGAGGAGATTGTGCACCTAATGTACTCCGAATGGAGACCGTAGCTACATAATCCTTTAATCATAACCACCAAATTACCCAAACAGATACGCAAACACGCAAACTCGAAAAATAAATTATAATAATTGAATTGCATCTCCAAAAACCATCACACAAATGCAATCACTTTAAGTTTTTTAAGTACTTAAACCATCTCCATTTTTCCTTCTAATCTTTTACTAGGTCATTTTCTCTTATTTTATATTTTTCCTTTAATCATTTAATGAGTTGATTGTATTAAAATTTTAAAAGCTATAAAATAAATTTCAAATTTAAAAATAATTAAAATGTAATTTTAAATGTAAAAAATATTTTTCAAATGGATTGGAGCCATCCATCTCAAAGATTAAGATTAATTTTAACCAAAAAAAAAAAAATGAAAATGACAGTGGAGATTTAAACTCGATCTTCACTGTCCATCTTGATGGTTTATCAACAACACCCATTGATCATCAATTTTTCTAGAAATGTTGCACTATTGTTAGAGACCTAGATTTTGGGTCTCCATCGTTGAAATTTAGGTCTCCAACAAGCAATGAAAGCCTATACATGATCTCCATCGTGAAACATGGGTACATCTCCTTCGCAAACTTTGTCTCCTTTAAGAAGCGGCACAACGAAGATCTAGAGATGGTTGATATGTTGCTAATGATTTTTTTTTTTTCATTCTTTTGAATGGTTGATGAGGATTTTCATTGATTGGGTCTAAGTTTGATTCTATGTTGAATTTTTTGGGTTTGAGTTTTGTTATGGGTATATTTTAGGACTGGTAAAAATCTAGTAAAAGTTTAATAAGCTGGCTCGATAGGCAGAAGCCCAATGAATTGATCAAATGGATTAAACCCAAAAGATAAATGCCTTGCTATCAAACACCCAACTTGTGTTAGCCTAAGACCCAGTGCTTCAATGACTAGCTCGCAAAAATAATCAGCTCACTACTGCAATACTCAGGTCACTGGCCAGCTATGATTCAGCTCATCTCATGCTCAACTAAAGGTCGTCCTAGCGAGGTCCAGCTCATAGCTTGAAGCGCACGTTAAGGAAATCTTTCTAGAAAGGCAACAACCTAAATTATGAATGAGTTAATTACCAGAATTGGAAGTAAATTCATATTCAAATTCTTAAGTCGATAGAATCTATCTGTGATATAGCTGAATTTACTCCTGATATGGTGAAAACCGATTTTGAAATGTAATTAATATGAAATTCTTTCTTATTGTAATTGTATTCAAATTGTAACGCCTCACACTATAAATAGGGACTGAAACTTCATTGTAAATACATAATAAACAATAATATATTGTGACTCTACTAAAATAACCAGAGAACACAATCATGGATGTAGGTATTGTTCTTAGGCCAAACCACGTAAAGACCACCATTCAAATTTCTATTCTTCCTCTGCCTTCTCTTGTTTTTGCCTTGTTTTCTCTTCAATTACAGGGATTAGGTCAGAAACTTAGGTTGATCAAATTCTTATGTTGACATTTTGGCATTAAAGGAAGGGCCTAGATTGCAATTTTTTGGAATTTTCATTAGCCATGGCAAGAGGAATGACCACCAGAAGTTTAGACGCAGCAGTTGATCAACCAGAGAAGCAAATGGATCAGCAACAGTGTGATGTCCAACCAATGGAGGATACAACCATGTCTATGGTAAGCGTGACCCATGTCCCCGTGATTGGCATTGTTGTAGGTGTGCCTCCACTGACCCCTTGCCAGCCAGCTCCGATGGTCCCTACGGCAAACGGATTACAGGTTTGGTACCAACAGCAGGAAGCATTGGAGGATACGGTCCGACAACTTGTATATACAGTTAGGGCATTGGCACAGGTCCAAGAATAAAATGTGTCTAGACCAAAGGCTGTCGTTCCCAACGAAACTTGTCAACAACAATGACAGATAATGCTAGTTGCTGAGAGACTCGTCAAAGAGCTACTGCGACCTATAAGCTCATTTCGCTCTTCCAACTCGTGTTCAAGAGTTGAAGGTCATAGGGTTCTTAAAGAAGAAGTTCCATGTCTTGCGAGCTTAAGAGTGAGGGTGAGCTAGGATGGGAGCCGCAGTGTGGAGGTTGGCCATGACTGAGTTTGAGCTGCACCTTGATATGAAGAAGATGAAGTAGACAATCAGCGATGTGCGAAGTTGCACCGAGCTGGAGGCTTGCGAAGGCCTAGCCAGGGATATGTTCCAGAATGCTGCTTCTTAGATCGTGAGCACGAGGAATGATACAACCCTCAAAATCTAATGATAGAAGAGCTCCTTCAGAAGGTTCAGTAACTTGAAGTGCATCATGACACTACAAACCAGCATGATCAGTATAGGGAGAAGATCTCATTTACCAAGGAGATCGAGACACAACTTCTCCCCTTAGATTCAAAGTCCCCAGCATTCTTTAGTACAAGGAGGACAGTGACCCTTATGATCACCTGGACGCATTTAATGTCAAAATGGACCTTCAGATGGCTAATCCATTAGTCAAGTGTCATGTCTTTCCAGCCACTTTAGGGGATATTCCATGGACCTGGTTCAAGAATCTCTCAGCTCGCAATATAAATAGCTAGAATGAATGCCAACGGAAATTCATCAACCTGTACCGAGCTCTGAGGAGACAGCTTGCACCTTTTTGCCACCTCGCCATGGTCTTCCAACGACCAAATGAATCATTAAAGGATTATATCACTAGATTCAGATGCGAAGTTAGCAATGTAGAGAATCCTTCAGTCGAAAGTATTCTGACTACGATCTCAATCGGACTTTATAAGGATGGAAAGTTGTATGAAAGTATCTATAAATCTCCGGTAAGGGATATGAGTGATTTCTATAAACAACCACCCAGGAGATCAGATGGGAGGAGATCTTCGATCCCAAGAAAACCAATCAAAAGGGTGAAACAGACAATTCCAACCACCAGAAGAAAAGGAACAATGGTGGGAACGGAGGTGAAGGTTGAAACAGTGGCTCAAGCAATCAAATTGCTAAAAAGGCCAGGAAAAAGCCTAGAAATAAGCAACCTCAATGTCAAGGTCGTCATGACAACTACAACATCCTATCAGACACGCAAGAGAAGATTTTTATTACGGAGAGAAACATATAGGATTTTAGGAAGCCCCATCTCATGAGGACTTCTGTCAACCTTAAGGACAGAAGCAAGTTTTCTGCTTATCACAATGAATTCGGGCATGATACTTCAGAATGCAAGGCCCTGAAAGACGCCATTAAGGATCTAATCAAGAGAGATTGCTTAAAAAATTATGTAATGCTACCAGTGAACTAGAGACCTCAATAGCAACAACCTCAGTAATAACAGTCAGCGTAACAGCAGTATTAGCGAGCTCCTAAATAAGGACATGTGCCTATGATAAAAACCATCTTTACTATACATGGAGGCCCCCATATCGCAGATACATCCAATAGATCCCGTGAACGCTATGTGTGGAAAGCGAATCATATCCTGTTCACAGGTCATAACGGGCTAGAAGGATCTGCAAAGAAAGCAAGAATATCCTCGGATGACATTATTTTTACTGAGGAGGATGCCAGAGGTGTGTATCAGCCTCATAATGATGCCTTGGTCCATTTGAGCTAAGATTAGCAACACCGAGGTACGAAAGATCATGATTGATACAGAGAGCTCGGTAAATATCATGTACAAAGGGTGTTATAACAAAATGAGACTAGGAGCAAATTAGCTGAAGCCTTCCCCAAAGCCTCTTTATGGTTTCACCGGGGATGCCATCACCCTAATTGGCTAGATAAGACTTTCGCTCACGTTTGGAGATTCAGGTCGTCAAGCGACTGTACTGGCAAATTTTTTAATTATTGACTGCCCCTCAACCTACAATATGGTTCTAGGAATACCTATGATGAACGATCTAGATGTGGTCACCTTCACTAAAACCCTCACAATCAAATTTCCAACCCTCAATGCAGACTACGTGCGGGGTGAGCAATACTTGGCCTGATGCTGTTATAAGGACACAGTCAAGATGGGTGTCCGAGGAAAGAAAATGAACATGGTGTTAGGGGGCAAGCCACAAGTCATGAGTGAAAAAGAAGTGAGTCACGAACTTGACCCACACAAGGTGGATGTAGACAGAGCAACTAGGCTAGTAGAAGAGCTCGAAGATGTTCAAGTCAGCAAGGTGGACGCTAAAAGATACCTCAAGTTGGGCGAGGTTAGCTCTGGAAATGAGATCCCAACTCGTTGACCTCTTCAAGGCAAACTTGGATGTTTTTGTCTAGAATCACGAAGATATGGTGGGAATAGATCTCAAGGTCATATTGCATAGATTGAACATTGACCTTCATCACAAGTCAGTTCACCAGAAAAGAAGGCTAATGATTGCAAAACACTATGCCGCTTTGAATGAAAAAGTAAACAAGTTATTGACCAATAAGTTCATCTGTGAGGCCTACTATCCTGCTTGGATTTCCAACCCTGTGCTCGTAAAAAAGAAGAATGGAAAGTCAAGAACTTACATTGACTTTATAGATCTAAATAAGGCGTGTCCAAAAGACAGCTTTCCTCTACCTAGAATTGACCAGCTTGTAGTTACAACAGCTGGCCACCAACTCCTAAGTTTTATGGATGCCTACTCGGGTTATAATCAAATACCAATGAGCTTAGAGGACGAAGAGCACACCTTGTTCATCACAGATCGTGGCCTATATTGTTACAAGGTGATGCCCTTTGGACTGAAGAATGCGAGGGTAACTTATCAGTGCCCAGTCAATATGATGTTCAATGAGCAAATCGGGAAGATGATATGCTGGTGAAGTTTAAACAAATGGTTGACCATTTACGCAACCTAAATGAAATGTTCCAAATACTAAGGAATTACCAGATGAAGTTGAACCACTTAAATATGCCTTTGGGGTAGCCTCCAAGAAATTCCTTGGTTTTATGGTGAATAATAGAGGGATCGAAGCTAACCCTAAGAAAATTAGGGTGCTGATCGACATGAGGACCCTTACTTGGGTCAAAGATGTGTAGAGCCTTAATGGTCAAGTTGCATCTCTCAATAGATTTATCTCTAAAGCCATTGACAAGTGTATTCCCTTCTTCGGTGTGCTGAAAAAGGTAAAGAACTTTGAATGGACTGAGTAGTATGAGTGGCATGTTAGCAGTTAAAAGAATACATGGGCCGAGCTCCACTCTTATCCAAACTAAAAGAAGGAGAGAAGCTCATTTTATACTTGGGAGGTGTCTCAACATGCCTTAAGTGCCGTTTTGGTGCGAAAAGAGGAAAAGACACAGTTTCCTATGTATTATGTCAGTAAAAAGTTGCTCAATGCCGAAACCAGATACTCGTAAATGAAGAAACTGACCTATTACCTAGTAGTCACGTCAAGAATGTTGGGCCTATATTTTCAAGCCCACAAGATCGAAGTCCTTACTTAGTATCCCCTAAAACAGGTCCTCTCGAAGTCGGATACTTCGGGCGACTACCCAAGTGGGCTGTATAGCTAGTATAGTTCGACATTCAGTACAGGCCAAGATCGACAATTAAGACTCAAGCTTTACCAGACTTCATCGTAGAGTTCACAAGACTTGCAGAGGAGGAGGCTGAACCTTCTGATGGCATGACTTGGGAATTTATGTGGATGGATCATCTAATAAATGAAAAGTTGGGGCTGAGGTGTTGTTAATCAGTCCCGAAGGTCACAAGATCCTCTGTGCCTTAAGGTTCAGTTTCCAAGCCACCAACAATGAAGCTAAGTATGAAGCGCTGCTCGCAAGTCTGCGGCTAGCCAGTGAGATGCGAGCTGAGCAGATAAGGGTTTTTGGTGACTCTTAGCTCATGATCTGCCACATCCAGGAGAAATATCAGATAAAGGGGTTTAAGATGGCTATCTACATTCAAAAGGTCAAGGAGTTACTGGGTACTTTCCAAAAGTACAAGGTGAATCAAATCTCATGAGCTCAAAACTCATAAAAAGTCGCACTAGCTTGCTTGGCAACCATCCAAGATGCAGATTTTCTAGAAGCCATCTCAGTTGAGTTTCTACCAACCCCGAGCGCAGAAGAGGGAGATTTGATAATGACCATAGTTGCTCATTCAGACTCATGGATAGACCCAATTTTGAGTTATTTGTAGGACGGGAAGTTACTAAATAACACATTGGAAGCACGTCGCCTGTGGGCCAGAACAGCTCGATATTGTATTTATGATAATATGTTATATAAGAAAGGTTTCTCAGCTCCACTTCTTGAGATGCATTGATGGCCAAGACTGTGAGACCGTGCTGGAGCAGATGCATGTTGGCCATTGTAGGAATCACACTGGAGGGCTATCCTTAGCTCAAAAAGCACTTCAACAAAGATTCTACTGGCCCACTATGAAGCAAGATGTCATCAACTTGGTCAAAAGATGCGATAAGTGCTAGAGGTTTGCCAAGGTTCTACGAGCCTCGCCAGCTTATCTTCAACAAACGGTGAGCCCGTGGCCTTTTATAATTTGGGAGATGGATCTAATTGGGTCTCAAGTAACAACTTGCGGGAGGTGCAATCATGTCGTGGTCGCAGTAAACCACTTCACCAAATGGATAGAAGCTAAAGAGTTAGCAAATATCTTTACTATAAAGATAGAAAAGTTTGTATGAAACAATATCATTTGCAAGTTCGGGGTTCCCAGCAAATCGTAACAGATAATGGGACTCAGTTTAACAGCGACTAGTTCATTAAGTTCTGCAATGACCTGAAGATTGTCAAGAGCTTTTCAACCGTAGACCACCCACAGGCCAACAGTCAAGTCGAGGTTGTAAACAAGATAATAAAGCAGACCTTGAAAACAAGGCTGGAGGCGAAGAAAAAAACATGGGTGAATGAACTACAAAAGGTGCTATGGGCTTACAAAACTACAACTCATAACATAACTGGTGAAACCCCTTTTTCCACGGTGTACGAGTTTGAGGCTATGATCTTAACGGAGTTAGAAATGACCTCGCAACGTAAAGTGACCTTCAACCCATAATAGAATGACTAGTTACTTGCCGCAAACCTCGACCTCTTCGAAGAGGCAAGGGAGACAACTTGTTTGATGGTAGCTATTTATCAGTAAAGGGTCGTGAGTTACTATAACAGAAAGGTTCGAGTTCGGCATTATAACATCGGTGATCTCGTGCTGTGCCTGATCTTACCTAGAGCTCGTAAGGCCAGTGACAGGTCGTTAGGATCGAACTAGGAAGGTCCCTACATTATCAAGGAGAATTCTGGAAATGAAGCCTATCACTTGACCAATATGGATGGAGCTGAGGTTCCCCGAGCTTGGAATGCTGAGCACCTTCGCCCATACTTTTGGTAACTTTTCAAGTTCATATATTTAATTTGTAAATCAATAAAAACTCCGAATTTCTCATACTACTATATGTTGAATGATTAACATCACTATGATAGGCAAAGTTTCGACCCCCTATATAGTTCGATAAATTGAGGCTATCGTAGTTGAGGTTCTGACCCACTACATAGCTCGTTACAACATCAATATGATAGGTGAGGTTCTGACCCCCTACATAGTTTGATCAAATTATGATATTGTAGTCGAGGTTCTGACTCGTTACACAGCTCGTTACAACATCATTATGATAGGTAAGGAAACGACCCCTTACATAGTTCGATCAAATTACGCTATCATAGTCAAGGTTCCAACCCACTACATAGCTTGTTACAACATCACTATGATAGACAAGGTTCTGACCCCCTACATAGTTTGATAAATTGAGACTATGGTATATAACTCGTTACAACATCGCTATGATAGGCAATGTTCCAACCCTCTACATAGTTTGATTAAATTACGCTATCGTAGTCGAGGTTTTGACCCACTACATAGCTCGTTATAACATCGCTATGATAGGCAATGTTCCAACCCTCTACATAGTTTGATTAAATTACGCTATCGTAGTCGAGGTTTTGACCCACTACATAGCTCGTTATAACATCACTATGATAGATGAAGTTTTGACCCCCTACATAGTTCGATCAAATTACGCTATGGTAGGCGATGTTCTAACCCCTTACATAGCTTGAAAAAGGATCACTATGGTAGGTGAGGTTATGACCCCCTACATAGCTCGCCAATACATTTCATAATGATAGGCAATGTTCCGACCCCCTACATAGCTTGACAAAATCACACTATTATGCTATGAATTCTGATCTACTAGTTCGACAATATGATAAAAAGTTCTGGCTTAACTCAACAATTAGCTATGGTTCCGACCTAGCTTCAACCTAAATTGCTTAATTAACTTGCAAATTATAGCTTATCAATATCAATGACCTCCCAAGGTCTTACAAGATTTTACTACCACTTATTTATACAGTTATTAGCTTTCGAGTTTGCAAGAAATCCCAGTACTTACAATAAAGATGCAATGAAAATGTGAAACAACAATGAGGTAAAACAAACAAACACCTTGCAACGAGGAGATTTCATTATAATTGAGTTTAGAAAATTCATTACAAAAGACCCCATGAAGCGAGGTGAACACAAGACAAACAAAAGAAAAAATTACGAAAAAAAAGCCAAGAAGTTCAACATAACAAGCTAATCGGTGCCTTAGTCTTGGGGGTTATTCCCACCGGAGCTGTATCGTTAGAGGTCGTATCTGGAGGCTCTACAATCCGAGTGGTCTAGTCTTGAGAGATCGTAGTAGGTATCTGCACATCTAGAGGAATTGCATCTAAAATAGCTGAGGACAAGGCGACTTCTATCTTGAACCTCTCCACCTCTAAGATTGCCTCTTAACCAAAGAATGAGAAGTCCAGCTCGGGATGAATTTTTCACAGAGCGAAAAGGAAATTACTGGAGGTCACTGACTTCGCCTCCTCTTTAGCCTTGATGACTTGCATCTCAGCTTCTTCTTTAACTCTACCTACCTCCTTCTACCTACCTCTTTCGTTAGAAAAGCGACCTCTATTTGAATAGCCTCAGCTAGCTATTCGGTAGCTCCAACTCGTTGCTTTGCAGCCTTAACTAGCAGTTCAGTAGCTTCAGCTCACTTCTATGCTGCCTTTGCTCGTTGTTCAGCCTTCACTAGATCGCTCTTCATCTTTTCTAATTCCTCTTCACTTCGGGGGAGTTTGGCTGCGAGGTGTGACCTCGTAGCGGTCTGAGTGCCTTCCTTGCGAGTCAAAGCTTCCTTAGCCTCCTTCCTAGCTATCTCAACATCTGTCAGCATAGCCTAAAAGGCCTATTCTAATCTCCTCGCTTTCTTAATCTCCACAGTCATAAATAAGAGCTCGTCCTTCGACTTATGAAGCTCGCTCTCAAGCTTTCTATTCTTGTTCTCAAAAGTCAGAACTTTTTGCTCTGTTTCATCGCTCCTATTGTGGCCTGAAATGCAACAAGTTAGTGTTTAAACCAAACAAAAAAGCGAGAGAGCTAAAAGTCGTGTCAGTTACCACCATCCTATGACGCATTATATAGTTGGACAGGCCTTCACCCTATAAATTCTCATTATCTAGGTGCTTGAGATAGATCAGCATGATCTCGGACCAGTTGTGGAGGAGAGAGTATAAGTATCTTCCTCATGGCCTGCTTTCAGGTCACGTCCGGGCTTGTGATTCAATCCTTCTCTTCGTGACCTCAAACTGCTTACCTTTGTCTGCTTGTCATCATTTGGGCGGATGAGGATTGGGCACGAATTTTCCTTTTGTTCCTCTACTGGGAGCAGCTTAAGCCTCGCAAGCACGAGCTCTTACTTGATCTTGTTGAACTTCAGCTACCTCTAGATGTGAGGTGAGGATTTGGACTTATGAGGAATCTAAGGTCGGTGCCGAGGAAGACGCCCTACTAGGAGCAGTAGTTGAATGGGCTACAGGCTGGACAATACATTTTGGAGGGGCCTATTGTAGGGAGAGCTTTACGATATCTGGAGCCCATTAAGGAGAAGGAGTTGGAGCCTGTTAGGGGACCGGAGCAGCTTCAAGTTCACTAGCAACTTCAAAAGCAAAGGTGAGCTAGCGTTCACCCCTAGTTTCGATGTCTCTCATATTGTCTAAAACCTCGCTGGTAAAGGGAGGAGCTAACTGATGGGCCTTGAAAAGCTCAATGTCGAACATGTCACTAGTTTTTCCTTCCTCTAACGTTGCGAGCACCCTAAGGATTTCGACCTCCTCCCTAGTAAAAACTGCCCTATCTCCTATCAAATCTATGACATGAAACAAAAGTAAATATTAAAAAAAAAAAAAAAATTGCTTCAGCTCGTAATGGCCAGTTTTGTCTAACTACCTAGACTAAGAGCAAAAGAAAAATTACGGAGCCGCCTAAGGGAAGGGCAAGAAATATAAAACCAACTTGATCACAGTCGTGGACGTAGACATTGTTCTTAGGCCGAACCATGTAAAAACTATCGTGCAATTTTCTATTTTTCCTCTACCTTCTCTTGTTTTCGTCTTATTTTCTTTTTAATTGCAAGTATTGGATCAATAACTAGGTCGACCAAATTCTTACGTCGACAAGTTTGATTATAAGGGTGAATTTCTTGGCTTTGGATTTGAATAATGATGATAATATGGAGACGAAGATATCCAAATCTTCATAATTGTGATGAAGATCTAGAGATATTCATCTCCTGGATAGATAGAGATTTTTTTTTTCAATTTTTTAAAATATGAAAGAAATTTTTTTAGTTTTGGTTTTTTAAATCAATTTCCACCGTCCATCATATAGATCTTACTTTTTTTTTTTTTTTGAAAATGTGTTCAATTTTGATTATTTTATAATATTAAAACTAATTTTTTATTTATTTTTCAATATTTTTAAATTTAATTTTTGTAAAAAAATTAAATTTTAAATTCTTTGTAAATGGATCTCCACCATTCAGATGGACGGTGGTGGAGATTCAAACAGCCCATAATATAATGTATTTTTAAATAAAAAATAAAAATAAGTTAAATGACTTTATTACTCTTAAGAGAGTTAAACGTAGCTAAAAAAAAAAAATCAAATTGTTAGTGAATTACAGGTCACAATGAAAAAAAAAAAGGAAACGTGGTTTCTACCTCTACTAAATCAAATCTCAAGCGCGTTCAACACATTTTACTAAAAAAAATTACAAAATTATTTAACATGATGATTTTTTTGTAAGAAATCGAATTGTCAATTTACATCGAGCACAAATTTCTAGATTTTTATTTATTTGGTCCTTCGGATGATATTTGACCTACAGTCACTAAAAGCCTATGAAAAAAAGGGGAAAATGAAAGAAAAAGTGTTCACATGATATGAATAAGAGGAAGAAAGATGTTAAACCATTGGATGATGAAAAAAATTTTCCAATAATGACAAAGTAAGGAAAAAAAATGAAAATTAGAAGAAATGGGAAACCGGCTAAAGACCTTAAAAAATGTTTTTATCCCTCTCATTCACCCAGTTGGAGCAAAATTGTTTGACCAGTAGGGATTTTCTTTTTGACAATTTGACTAGTATGGATTTAATTAATAGTATAATTTTAAAAATAGAATATCACAAAATATTTTTATTATTATTTTTTTTATTTTAACAAAATTTATAATGAAATTATTTAGCAAAATATTTAGAAATAAAATCACATCCAAACATGGCATAACTTAATACAGTCAAATATCATCATACACAATATTGTATAAAAGCAATACAGTATAACATAATACAATTCAATTCAATATAATCCAATAAAATAAATGCAATAAAAATACATGTCAAACATAGCCTAATATTGTTGTTTTCATTGGTTGAGGATTAAATTTTTTTTTTTTATATTAGAGTGTTTGATTTCATTTGGTTTAAATGTTCAGTATAGAAATATTATATGCCCTATAGTTGGAATTCTCAATTGTTTTACTTTTAATAACAATATCAATAAAGAAACCATCTGCTAGTGCAGTTAATTTAGTACTTCACCTTGTCATATGAGGTTGGGGTTTAAATCCCTTCTAGTGGATATTAATACTAGTATAAGTAGCCCTCTCTCCTATTGATATCGATGAGTCTTAGCAATCCTCTTGTGAGAGTAGTTTTTCTCCTATTTCTAAGGGTAACTATTCGAGCTATTCTAGTAGTGTGTAATCTCGGCAAATTGTAACAATTCTCTTATTTTTAAGATTAGTTATATTTCTAATAGTATGTGATCTCGATGAGTTTCGATAGTTCTTTAACATGTTTATCTTCAATTTTTAGGAGTAGCTATTTGAGTCATTCTAATAGTGTTCTAGTAGTGTGTGATCTCAATGGGTCATGATAGTTTGCTAACATCGTTGATTGTGAGACCGTTGATTATGATAATAGTTTGCCTCCTATTTCTAGGAGCAGCAATCCGAGTTATTGTAATAGTGTACGATCTCGTGGATCCCAATAGTTTTATGACCAATAATATTTCAACTTTAAAAAAAAAAAACGATTTAACTAAAGAAACATTAAACGTAATACATCGAAATCATAGAAAATTATATAGATTTATTTTAAATGTTTTTAAAGCTGTATTGCAATCCTAGAAACCCAAATGAATGCATATATTAATATCGATAATTTAAGACTAAACTAGTCCCTACCTTTATTTATAAGAATTCGATGATTACTCATTATGAAATCATGTACTCTGAACATCTCACAACTAGAAAGTAAATATAAACAAGAATAAAAATAAATTAACAACTGTCATAACAATCTTATATCCATAATAATTTTGTAATAAACTTCCAAAATACAACACCAACCATAAAAAGGGTACCTAGGTCATTGCATTGCAAACCTTACAAGCATGAAAATAATCTATTTGCCACTCAAAAAATAATCTGATAACACAAAAGTCACTTAAAAAAAAAAAAAAAAAAAAACCCTTAAAATTTGTCATTAAAACATGATAAATTAATTATATTGATAAAAAACTATCGGCTTCCAAAAAGAGAGATAATCGATCTATCGTGCTGAAAACCCAATATTTGCATGAATAAATAATCATCAATTTCTGATAGCCCAAAGCATGTTTACATGGCATCCCACTCAAATGCCAAACACCACAGCCAAGGACAAGTTAAGTACATTTTATTTTTGGGATTGTGAGAAGCTAGAAGGCCTACCTAAGAGCTTCCACAGCTTGGACTCTCTTGAAAAATTAATATTGTGTGGATGTCCAAGTATGAGGTCATTTCTAGAAGAAGGTTTTCCAGAAAAATTATACGATAAAAAACAATCAGGCCCCAACAACATTGATAATCAAACTATTGTGCTAATAGCCCAATATCTGCATGAATAAGCAATCATACCCAGATCTCACATCCATTTCAGAGCTGGCTCTACAATCTTCACTTCGATCTTTGTAAATCTGGAAATGCCTAAGTCTCTCATATCCATTTCAATACAAAATCATCATTGGAATTATATATTTGGTATTGTGCAATAACGACAGAAGAATGCAAAAGAGATAAAGCAAAAGTGTGGCCCAACATTTCCCACATCCCTATAGTTCAAATAGATGGGAAATTAATGGATGAACTAGGGGATAAATAATGAATGAGCTCTACAGAATTTCATAACTAGTATGTCCATCTCTAACACCTGAATAAAACCGCAAACAATTAATTTTGTTTAACTTGAAGTCGTATGTCACATCAGACATTAATTTAATGTACGTATGAAAACATATTTAGCTTTGTTTTAATGTATGATATGTCTTAACTTGCGAATGGAATATAATTATTATGTTCTTATCAAGCTACGAGGTAGAATGCATGATTAACATGTGCATTTTCAGCCGTTCCACAAACTCATCCATCCTTATTAGTATCATTATCTGATTAAAATCATGCCTCTGTCAGTGTTATTAACTACATCATGCAAGTAGTTGGTTAGGTAATTAGATTCTTCGAATTTAGTTTGGAAGACATGACTTTCGGTTTGTTTAACATAGTTATTCAACCAGTTCTATCATAGAGGGTGCTTTTCATGGAGAACATTGATGATTATTTGAAACGAAAATTTGTAGGGGAAAGATGAAGAACTAGTAAATGGCAGTCAAGTAAAAAGTGATAATAATGTCAATCACACAATTCAAGCTAGGCATACACTATCCCAACCATCAACGACTTATAACCACCACATAAACGAAACATGATCACAAAGGCTCTTATGAGGATCAGATTTAGTTAAGATAAGCCACAAAAATTACACAACATTTCTCATGGGTTGTACTAAAACCTTATCATTCACATATTTATCGCACAAATATGAACACACACTACTAACGCTGCCAAATAATCTAACAATGTATAATAGCAATATGCTATGAGCACGTACGCCACACATGCAAGTGCAACAAACACATTTCCAAAACGATCAAACCCAGAAAATTATGATATTTACAAGATAACATAAAACTCATTTCGGGTATTAAAACAACCTTATAATTTCGAACATCCCAGCAAAACTCAATAATGATCTGCTATTAAAGATTTGAAATTCCTAACAAGAAATTTACCATCACTGCTTGTACCACTGGCAACATTGAAACCATAAGCTTACGTCGACTAGCTCTATTTATATACACACACGTCTAACACCAATAAACACTTCATCTAAAAAAACTCCAGACAAAACAATCATACCAAATAAAGCCAGAAAAAGCTTGACGAACTTTGGAGGTGAAATACCACAAGTTATTTGGAGATGAAAGCAATCTGACTAACATAACCACTTACAAGTTCTCTTACCTTGTTATTCTTTCCAACATCTCTTGGTTATGCCCAAAATATCACTTTCGGCTAAGTAGTTATCATAGCATAGCTTTAAGATATCAATCCCACAAAAAAGTGAATAGCAAGAAAAATTCAAAACAGTAAAATTGTATATAAAAATAAAAGAAAATAAAATAATAGAAAACAATTGAAGGGAGAATAAGGGAGAATTTTTAATTGGAGAATGAATTAAAAATATATATGACAACCAATAAAGAAAATAGCAAGGCTTTGAGAATCATTTAATTGTTTAATTTTCTGTTATCAAGTTTGATTTCAAATTACTATTCAATTGCATGTTTCATATCCCAAACAAACAATTGAAAAATATTAATTTGAAGATCAGATAAAAACACAATGATAATTGTAAAACCCTTTACATTTAAAAACAAATTAGGATATAGTTTATAAATTATTTAAGAATGACAATATATCAAATTGATAATACTGTAGTCAAAAATCAACTTATAAATTTATCAATCTAAAAAATATTTTAACATGAATCACATCAAATAAAAAAAAGAGTTTAATGAATTTATATGAAACTGTAAAATATAATTTTTGAATTAAAACTTCAAAAAGAGTTTAACATAAACATTGAAAAGCTTGAAAATAAACAAACTTGAATAACAGTAACCTTACAATTAAAATCACCCCTAGCCTCATTCTAATTTTAGCTTAACTTGCTCATTATTTCACAAGTTCTATAGAGAAAATATGAAAATAAAATAGCAAGATTTTTTTTTTCTCTCAAAAACTTTGATATTTTTTTCTCTGAACTGGTTCCCCTTTGCTGTCTGCTTGACACCCTAGTTATAGAAGCAGAAAGCTTCCTCTCCAGAAATCTTCTTCATAGGAATAGCTGACTTTCAAAATTCAAATTTAATTTTGAAATTTAAATAAAGCAATTCTGGTCAAAACCTTTCCATCCGAATCACAAGTCTGTTCACAATTCTGCCTTTTTCATCACCCTAAATTAATCTGTCATTTTTTTAAATTTTGAAAATCGAATCATATGTCAACTCATCCGCAAAATCACTCGGCCACTTCTCAATTTTTGGAAACCAAATCAAATTTCAACAATCACCACAAATCACTCTCATCCAAAATTTGCGAATAAATCAAATTTCAACTCATCCCAGAATCACTCTGCCACTTACCAAATTTGAGAGACAAGTCAAATGTCAACCTATCCCCACAAATCACTCCATCAACCCTCTCTCAACCGGCTTGTCAAA